>CM059447.1:49570681-49592596 GCA_030390025.1 Squalus acanthias | reverse complement strand
CCCCCCCCCCCCCCCCCCCTCCTCACAATTGAAAACATGGGCCCTTGGGCCAGTGGACTGCCAACCCCAGCAGGAGTCAGCCCCTTGGGAGGGGTGGAAATCTGGCAGAGGTGGGGCAGGGGATTATTTTTGGAATAGATAAATGATGCTATTAAATCTGTTCATTTTTCAGGATGGGAGGCATCCCAGCTCGGAACTCTAAAGGCGAGCGCCTCATGCTGTACATTGGCATCATAGACATCTTACAATCTTATAGGTAAGTTGGTTATAAGCTGCTATCCTAACTCGCACCACGCCCCCCATCACATTGGCTCCCAGTC
The DNA here is from genome assembly GCA_030390025.1 of Squalus acanthias. Classification (NCBI taxonomy): domain Eukaryota; kingdom Metazoa; phylum Chordata; class Chondrichthyes; order Squaliformes; family Squalidae; genus Squalus; species Squalus acanthias. The sequence goes on along the minus strand of CM059447.1, from coordinate 49,592,276 downwards.
CGGCAAAGCCCCGGATTTAAAATTATCGTTCACACATTCAGTTCCCTCCGTGGCCTCGCCCCCCCCCCCCCCCCCCGTCTCTAACATCCTCCAGCTCTGCGATCTCTGCACTCCTCCAATTCTGGCCTCTTGCGCATCCCCGATTTCCCTTCGCCCCAACATTGGCGGCCGTGCCTTCAACCGCCTGGGCCCTAAGCTCTGGAATTCCCTCCCTAAACCTCTCCGCCCGTCTCTCCTCCTTTTAAGACACTTCCTTAGAACCTAACTCTTTGACTGAGCTTTGGGTCACCTATCCTGACATCTCCTTTTGTGTCAGAGTGTGATCTGATTTGGTGTCATGAATCCATTATACAATAATGGCCCGTTCACTCCCTCTGTGCCATGTTTAAAAGCCCTGCCTGTGTCGTCTTCCCACGCTGCTGTAACCTTGTCTCCTCTGCTGTTTTAGATTTATAAAGAAGCTGGAACATTCTTGGAAGGCCCTCGTACATGATGGGGTGAGTCGGAAGGGCAGGCCATGTCGGCATGAAAGCAGAAGCTTCAATTGTGCCTCTGACCTGAGTTACTCTGTTCCCGAAATAGCTAAGCATGAAGTTGTGATCTTGTGGCTTTAGCAGATGTGACGGTCCACGTGTCCATTCGCTGAAGAGAAAGCAATTAACAAAGCAAATCATAGAATCATACAGCACAGAAGAAGGCCATTTGGCCCTTTGCTCCATGTGCCGGCTCTTTGGCAGATCGAGCCAATTAATCCCACTCTCCCCTGCTCTTTCCCCATTGTCTTGTAAAAAAAATTCCCTTCCAAGTATTTATCCGATTCCCTTTTGAAAGTTACTATTGAATCTGCTTCCACCGCCCTTTCAGGCAGCGCGTTCCAGATCACAACAACTCGCTGTGTAAAATAAATTTCTCCTCATCTCCCCCTCTGGTTCTTTTGCCAATTATCTTAACTCTGTGTCCTCTGGTTACCGACCCTCCTGCCACTGGAAACAGTTTCTCCTTATTTACTCTATATCAAAGTAGTGGTGATAAGCCCTGAATCCTTTGAGAAAGAAATAGCTGTTGTGATGGGGGAATACTGTGTGGCCTCTCTGGGAGGACGGATGGGCGGACGGACGGTCTTGTGACTCTTGCTGGGGTCTGGTTCTGCAAGCGCTGGCTGGCCTCAGGTTAAGAAGCGCAGTGGTCATCCAGCATAAGAAATGGGAGCAGGAGTCGGCCATTCGGCCCCCTCGAGCCTGCTCCACCATTCATTAAGATCGTGGCTGATCTTCAACCCTCAACTCCACCTTCCCGAACTATCCCCGTATCGATGTTCTCGTTAAGCTGCGCGGCCCGCAGCTTAACTGGAGGTCCCGTGCCGGCCGATCAACAGCTTTTGAATGGGAAAAACTGCACAGGCCCGGAAATTTGAATGGGCCGCACAGCCCATTAAAGGGGCCATTTCCCCCCCCCCCCCCAAAAAGAAATTACAGGGTATATTGCCTTATATCCCTTGGTTCCCATACTGTCGATCTCAGTCTTGAATGTATTCAACGACTGAGCATCCACAGCCCTCTGGGGCAGAGAATTCCAAAGATTCACAACCCTCGGAGTGAAGAAATTTCTCCTCCTCAGTCCTAAATGGCCGACCCCTTCTCCTGAGACTGTGACCCCCCTGGTTCTAGACTCTCCAGCCAGGGGGAAACAACCTCTCAGCCTCTACCCTATCAATCCCCCTCACGTTTCAATGAGATCACCTTTCATTCTTCTAAATTCTAACTTGGGCTCTTTAATGAATGTCCCACTGTGGTCGGCCTCACGGCCAAATCTGACCTCCCCCCCACCCCCCCACCCGAACTGATGTACAAGCAAGCCTAAATTCTTGGTGTCCATCACCTTGGACAAGATGGCTGCCTGAAGGATGTTCTGTGGATGTAACTAGGTGGTGATTGCTGCTGCTGCATTGGTCAGTGTCTGTTGTACTGTGTGTTTCCCCACTGTTAATCCCTCTGTGTGTCCCCTCTCTCTCTCTGTCTCAGGATACAGTATCTGTGCACAGACCAGGTTTCTATGCCGAGCGATTTCAGCGATTCATGTGTAGCACAGTCTTCAAGAAAATACCACGTAAATATCCAATTGCTAATATATATATATATATATATATTTTTTTTTTTAAAAAATACGTTTGCAGCTAGGCACTTCCTGTCGACGTCTATTTTCATTTGTGAGTTCCTATTTGTCCGCATTTGGAAAGCCTCCCCAGGTGTAATTCTACCCTTCCTGCAGCGCCTCCACTGGCGGGAGGGGGTGTGTGCGCGAGTGGAGACATCGGCTGAGGGAGGGATGGGATGGGCCTTGGCTTATCCACTTCGTCACAACTTATCCGGAAAGGCTGAGCAGGCTGGGGCTCTTTTTCTCTAGAAAAAGAGAAGACTGAGAGCTGACCTGATGGAGGTCTTTAAAATAATCAAGGGGTTCGATAGGCTCGAGGTAGAGAAGACATTTCCACTTGTGAAGGAGACCAAAACTAGGGGCCATCAATAGAAGAGAGTCACTAATAAATCCAACAGGGAATTCAGGGGAAACATCTTTACCCAGAGAGTGGTGAGAATGTGGAACTGGCTACCACAGGGAGTGGTTGAGGCGAAGAGCACAGATGCATTTAAGGGAAAGCTGGATAAACACACGAGGGAGAAAGGAATAGAAGGATATGCTGATGGGGGTGAGATGGAGAGGGGTGGGAGGAGGCTCGAGTGGAGCAGAAACACCGGCACGGAGCAGTTGGGCCGAATGGCCTGTTTCTGTGCTGTAAATTCCAAGTAATTACAGTGTGATAAGTTCCCACGGGCAGTTGTCGTTGTAAACGGGGATGATGGAATTTTGAATGCAAAAAAAAATAAGGAGCCGAATGCCTGATTTGTGATGGCAGCTGAAGTATATCTGCGCACACCGGTCAAATTGTCCCCTGCCCTCTTAAAGCTTCACCTGAAGGCTACGCTGTAGAATGCCTCAGAGATCGACTGGTGTGTATATTTAAAATTTAGTAAAACGTTCCATCGTCTTGTTCCTTCCTTCCCCCCCCCCGCCCCTGGGCCAATTATCAGAGACACGATGTATGTGGAGCTGGAACACCCTCCTTTTACCTGGCTATTGTCCAGTTGTCCCTTTTTAACATTTTTATTCTCGGGTGGGCGCGGCCCCTTTGGAACATACCGTGGTTTTTCCTGTTCGTGAGCCGGCTGCGCAAGAGCTGCAGAGCGCCGCTCAGCTTAAAGGGAACGTTGCTCTTGTCCAGATTGGCTCCCAAGAGGGAGCTGCGATCTCTGGGAGGGCCCCTTCTTTTGGGAATGAAAGGGAGCTTGCGGTAAAGAATTGAGATTTCTTGTCCTGCGGTGTGCCTTGTCTCTGTTAAATGTGTTTTTTATTGAGGAACCTAGGTGAAGGGTCAAGGCTCTTAGTGCAGAGCGCCACCATGTTTGAGAAGAGTAGGCGAGAAGATGAGGTAGATCAAGTAGGTGACATCAAGCTTGAGTTTTGAAATGTTTTACATGTTAAGTAGTATCGGTGCCAGGTTTGGGTTCATCCCGTGTCCAACAGTGTGAGGAAGTGAAGCCGAGAGCAGGCACCGTTTGAAATGATAAGATCCCCGAGTCACTTGGGGTGTAATTACCACTTCCCCACCCACCACCCCACCCCATTTCTCCTCTGAAGGTGTTGTCGCCTTACCAGGGGCACCAGCCATTCTCTGGTACTTTGCCCAAGTGGCTATCACGGTCGAGAAGGCTGTTCGACCATAGGGGCATCGTGCTCGAGCGCCACCCCCACCCCCTCCCCTCTGTACTCGCCCAGTCCGCCAAATCTTGACCGAATCCCCAGGCCAGAGCAAAGGAGTACAAAGAGAGCAAGCTCAGGGAAGGATTTGGCCCGCTTTGCGCCTCTAGTAAGGCACCTTGCTGTTCATTTTTTGGTATGTCGCCGGGCCGTTTATGGCCTGTTCTTAGTTGCACCGATGCAGCGTGTAGCGTGGGACTGCAGGCGAGTGTAGGCCAGGCTAGCGAACCAGTGACTCTTTCAGTCGTCACTCTTTTCCCGGTGTCCACGATTCGCAGTTTTACCCCGGTGGGTTTTGAACTCTCAACCTCTAGGTTCACTAGTGCCATAAGCACTACACCAGTGCATCTCGAAATGATACCGAAATGTTGATTAACTGAGAGGGCAGAGCTTGCCCAGGTGGCCTCAGAAGGCTGCCAGAGAGTAGCCGGTCACCCAGAGAACCTAGACCATATCCAATGCCAGGTCCCCGGGGGGGAGGGTTCAAGGATTACTTGCTGTAACGATGTGTTACTCAACCCATATTGAGATCTTTACGTGATGCTAGTCTGCACGCCTAACTTCATTTTTGTTGCGCTTTTCCGCAGTCAAACCATCCCCGTCAAAGAAAAGCCGAATCGGCATGGCATCAACGCGACGGCCAGCAACTGGAGGGGCCGGACAACCGCCTTCGGCCTTGACCGAGGAGAGTATAGCACAGGCGGCTAACAACGAGGTCACTCACGCAGTTATAGAACCAGGTAATCGAGTCAGGGGCGCGATCAAAGCTCGCTGTTTGGACCTGTTGTCCTCATTGCGCCGTTGGTCCGTGAACCATCTCCCTCCCCCCCCCACCCCCGTGCTCGCTGACCTACATTGGCTCCCGTCCGGCAACGCCTCGATTTTAAAATTCTCATTCTTGTTTTCAAATCCCTCCGCGGCCTCCCTATCTCTGTAACCACCTCCAGCCCTACAATCTCCAGCAGGTTGGGCCTATACTCATTGGGATTTAGAAGAATGAGAGGTGATCTTATTGAAACATATAAGATACTGAGGGGGATCGACAAGGTAGATGCAGACAGGATGTTTCCCCTCGTGGGGAAATCTAGAACTCGGGGGCATAGTTTCAGAATAAAGGGTCGCCCTTTTAGAACTGAGATGAGGAGGAATTATTTCTTCTCAGAGGGTCGAGAATCTGTGGAATTCTCTGCCCCAGAGAGCCGTGGAGGCTGGGTCATTAAATACATTTAAGGTGGAGATGGACAGATTTTTTACAAGATAAGGGAGTGAAGGGTTATGGGGAGCGGGCTGGGAAGTGGCTTTGAGCCCAAGATCAGCCATGCTCTTATTGAATGGCGGAGCAGGCTCGAGGGGCCAAGTGGCCTATCCCTGCTCCTATTTCTTATGTTCTAACCCTCCGAGATCTCTGCGCTCCTCCAATTCTGGCCTCTTGAGCATCCCCCGATTTCCATCGCTCCACCATTGGCGGCCGTGCCTTCAGCCGCCTGGGCCCAGAGCTCTGGAATTCCCTCCCTAAACCTCTCCGCCTCTCTCTCCACCTTTTTAAGACGCTCCTTAAAACCGACCTCTTTGACCAAGCTTTTAGTCACCTGTCCTAATATCTCCTTATGCGGCTCGGTGTCAGATTTAGTTCGGTAATCCTCCTGTGAAGCTGGATTTGGATGGACAGCAATCTGCGCCCCTCCAGGGTACCCAGGAGCAGCTGAGAGATTGTACCAGACTGGGAGACCGTGGGAGGACCATCTGTCTCATGTCTGTCCCTGTCCCTCCTCCAGATTTTTAGGTGGTCGTCTTCTTAGGCCAGTCCCTCGGAACCGAGGACGACTTGCTTCCACACTAGAAATGAGTTCTCAGGTGGACTGATGAGTCCGATGCGGGACCTACAGTCTCTGTCACAGGTGGGGCAGACGGTGGTTGAAGGGGAGGGTGGGTGGGGTGCTTGGGTTGACGTGCGCTTGCTCCCGGCGAAGAGACTCGAGGTGTTCGGCGCCTTCCCGAATGCTTCTCCTCCACTTTGTGCGGTCTTGGGCCAGGGATTCCCAGGTGTCGGTGGGGATGTTGCACTTTTTTCAAGGAGGCTTTGAGGGTGTCCTTGAAGCGTTTCCTCTGCCCACCTGGGGCTCTCTTGCCGTGTCGGAGCTCCGAGTAGAGCGCTTGTTTTGGGAATCTTGTATCAGGTGTGCGGACGATGTGGCCCGTCCATCGGAGCTGATCGAGCGCGGTCAAAGCTTTAGGTATTACGGGTAAAATGTTACATTTACACAGTTTGAGTTCAACACCAAACTGTGCTGCTGAATTTCTAGATTATGGGTTCAGGGTTGCAATTCCACCTTGGTCGTGAGTTTCTTGTCTTACCCAAGCTGTGCGCCCAGGAACGGGATGGAGCCTTGTTTCTGGTCGTTCAGGAGGGCAAGTTTTCCTTGTTAAGTGAGCAGCACTGGTCTCTTTAAAAAATAAAGGCTTGCGTTTCTATAGCACCTTTCACCACCTCCGGACGCCCCAAAGCGCTTTACAGCCAATGAAGCACTTTTGAAGTGTGGTCACTGTTGTAATGTAGGAAACGCGGCAGCTAATTTGCGCACAGCAAGCTCCCACAAACAGCAATGCGATAATGACCGGATCATCTGTTTTTAGTGATGTTGATTGAGGGATAAACATTGGCCCCAGGACACCGGAGAGAACTCCCCCCTGCTCCTCTTCGAAATAGTGGCCGTGGGATCTTTTACATCCACCTCAGAGGGCAGACGGGGCCTCGGTTTAATGTCTCGTTTGAAAGACGGCCCCTCCGACAGTGCGGCGCTCCCTCAGTACCGCCCCTCCGTCCGACAGTGCGGCGCTCCCTCAGTGCCGCCCCTCCGACAGTGCGGCGCTCCCTCAGTGCCGCCCCTCCGACAGTGTGACGCTCCCTCAGTACTGCACTGGGAGTGTCTGCCTAGATTTATTTATTTTTTGGTCCAATTTTTTGGAGTGGGACTTGAACCCACAGCCTTCTGACTCAGAGGCGAAATCACTGAGCCACAGCTGACACACTCTTGGCCTCTGTTTGGTCCAGGAACAAAATGGGGAAGGCTCGGGGGAGGTGAAAGGTGATGGATGACAAGTTCAGCTCATGCCCTGTGGTCTCTCGCTGCTTAACGTGGCATTGGTTAATGACTTTATTGGCCTTTCTTTCAGGAGCGTATCAGGGGCGGCCAGACATTCTACCCAGGACCCCGCCATTAGACGAGGCTGCTAGTGATTCAGCAGCCACGACCTTGTCCAATTCTTCTCTCGCAGAACCTGGAGGGCTGGACAGCACAGGAACGAATTCTCCAGTCACAAGGTTAGTTGTATTAGAATCACAGAGCGATACAGCACAGAAGGAGGCCGTTCGTCCCTTCATGCCTGTGCCGGCTCTTTGAAAGAACTAACTAATTAGTCCCACTCCCCCCAACTCTTTCCCCATAGATTATTTGACTCCAAGTATTGCACCTTTGGCTGTCCAAAGTCTGCTGATCAAAGGGCTCTCCAGGCCGGCCTCCCACCTTCCACCCTGCATAAACTTGAGCTCATCCAAACTCTGCTGCCTGTATCCTAACTCGCACCAAGTCCTGTTCACCCCATGCTTGCCAACCTACATTGGTTCCCAGTCCTTGTGTTCAAACCCCTCCATGGCCTCGCCCCTCCCTATCTCTCTAATCTCCTCCAGCCCTACAACCCTCCGAGATCTCTGCACTCCTCCAATTCTGGCCTCTTGAGCATCCTCGATTTCCATCGCTCCACCATTGGCGGCCGCGCCTTCAGCTGCCTGGGCACCGAGCTCCGGAATTCCCTCCCTAAACCTCTCCGCCCCTCTCTCTCTCTCTCTCTCTCTCTCTCTCTCTCTCTCTCTCTCTCTCTCTCTCTCTCTCTCTCCTCCTTTAAGACGCTCCTTAAAACCTACCTCTTTGACCAGATAATTTTTTTTGTTATGTTGGTTGAGGGATAAATATTGGCCCAGGACACCGGGGCGAATTCCCCTGCTCTTCTAAAATAGTGCCATGGGATCTTTTACGTCCACCTGAGAGCAGACAGGGCCTCGGTTTAACTTCTCATCCGAAAGACCGCCCCTCTGACAGTGCGGCGCTCCCTCAGCACCGCCCCTCCGACAGTGCGGCGCTCCCTCAGCACCGCCCCTCCGACAGTGCGGCGCTCCCTCAGCACCGCCCCTCCGACAGTGCGGCGCTCCCTCAGCACCGCCCCTCCGACAGTGCGGCGCTCCCTCAGCACCGCCCCTCCGACAGTGCGGCGCTCCCTCAGCACCGCCCCTCCGACAGTGCGGCGCTCCCTCAGCACTGCCCCTCCGACAGTGCGGCGCTCCCTCAGCACTGCCCCTCCGACAGTGCGGCGCTCCCTCAGCACTGCCCCTCCGACAGTGCGGCGCTCCCTCAGCACTGCCCCTCCGACAGTGCGGCGCTCCCTCAGCACTGCCCCTCCGACAGTGCGGCGCTCCCTCAGCACTGCCCCTCCGACAGTGCGGCGCTCCCTCAGTAGCACTGGAGTGTCAGCCGAGCTTTATGTGCTCACGTCCCCTGGAGTGGGACTCGAACCCACAACCTTCTGACTCTGCAGTTGTGCTACCAACTGAGCCACAGCTGACACTGCCGCTATATAAATGCAAGTTGTTGTTGTGGTACCTGAATGGAATTTTATTTAAAAGCAAATCTTGGGTCTTGCCTGTTGAATTGATTGGGGTCTTGATGTTTGGTACATAATCTTGTTGCAGGCCGCTAGGATTGGAGGCACACACAGCTGGTCAGACCGAATCACAACCGAACACGCAAGTTGCCAGCAGTGTAGAAAGGTGAGTGTACACACTGGTGGGGGGGGGGAGTGCGCAAGAGAGTTTGGTGGTGCCTTGGGCGGTGTGACTCAAACCTGAATTGGGCACGATTTCAGTCAAATGTGCTGGAAGTTCTCCCCTCACTGGGGCAGACGGGTAACGGTGCCTTCGATTCCTTTAGACCCAGGTTCGGAGAGGTGGGGGTATCTCCTCTTTCCTTCCCAAGGGCACTCTGTGTCCACCGGTTTAGATCAACGCGAGAACAGCCTGGGATTGCTGACCGACTCATGTTTCTTCTCTGGGGATTGCCTATGTGGCTGTGGTTCAACTGGTTGCCGGAGCCTTTTGGTGGGGTAAATCAAAAGTGCTTTCCGTCCGTCCTTGCCGTAAGAGTTTGGGGATTCGGATGTACTCATGGCGTGTGTGTTGATATTTAACGCCAATTCTGGTCTCTCGCGCATCCCCCCGATTTCCATCGCTCCACCATTGGCGGCTGTGCATTCAGCTGCCTGGGGCCCCGAGCTCTGGAATTCCCTCCCTAAACCTCTCCGCCTCTAAGCTGCTTCCTAAAACCTACCTCTTTGACCAAGCTTTTGGTCACCTGAGGAGGAGGAGGAATCGGGGGCAGGGGAGAAGCAGGTAAAGCCTGGCGCGCGCTCGCCAGGGGATCGTCCCAGCGGCAGGATGGGGAAGAGAAGGGGGGGGGGAAAGCACGATATTATCCGGCCTGATCCACACCGTCCCACAACACCTGAAACAGCACACTGCGGACGTTGGCGTACAGACCCTCCCAGATCTCTGCGCTCCTCCGATTCCGGCCTCTTGAGCATCCCCCCGATTTTAATCGCTCCACCATTGGAGGCCGTGCCTTCAGCTGTCTGGGCCCTAAGCTGTGGAATTCCCTCCCTAAACCTCTCCGCCTCTCTCTCCTCCTCTAAGACTCTCCTTAAAACCTCACTGACCAAGCTTTTGGTCACCTGTCCTAATATCTCCTTATGTGGCTCGGTGTCAAATTTAGTCTGATTTACGCTCCTGTGAAGCGCCTTGGGACGTTTTGCTGCGTTCAAGGCGCTATATAAATGCAGGTTATTGTTACTTGACTCTGTCTACTTAAAGTCTGTGCGTTGGCTAAAGGTCACATTGGTGCCGGATTGGGAGGTTCCTGGAATGAGAGGGCTGACCTATGAGGAGAGATTGAGTAGATTGGACCTGGAGTTTAGAAGAATGAGAGGTGATCTCGTTGAAACAAATAAGATTCTGAGGGGGGGGATTGACAGGGTAGATGCTGCGAGGTTGTTTCTCCTGGCTGGAGAGTCTAGAACCAGGGGGCACAGTCTCAGGATAAGGAGTCAGCCATTTAAGACTGAGATGAGGAGGAATTTCTTCACTGAGGGTGGTGAATCTTTGGAATTCTCTGCCCCAGAGGGCTGTGGAGGCTCAGTCGTTGAGTATATTCAAGGCTGAGATCGATAGATTTTTGGACTCTCGGGGAATCAAGGGATATGGGGATCGGGTGGGAAAGTGGAGTTGAGGTCGAAGATCAGCCCTGATCTTAATGAATGGCGGAGCAGGCTCGAGTGGCCGACTCCTGCTCCTAATTCTTATGTTCTGGGACTTGATTTGGACACCTTGGCCACAGTGGGAGTCATTCCGTCGAGATCTGCCTGCTGTGACAAAACCTCCGCGCTTTCCCAAGCATTCTCCTCTCGCATCACACTTTCCTGGGTATAATGTCGGGCAAATTGATGAGGTCCGGTGAAATGGTTTGGAGATGTCCCACAAAGCCAGTATCGCCTCCAAGCGCCAGAGTTTGGTAGCGCAACACTGGCGAGGCCATCACTGGTGGAATAGCCATGCCGGAAACCATACCAGAAGTTGTAGATTAGGCCAGAAAGAAAAGTCTTGCATTTCTACAGCGCCTTTCACGACCTCAGGACGTCCCAAAGCGCATTACAGCTAATGAAGTAAATTTTGAAGTGCCGTCTCTGTTATAATGTAGGAAACGTGACAGTGAATTTGTGAACAGCAATGAGATAATGATTGAGGGATAAATATTGGCCCAGGACACCGGGGCGAACTCCCCATCTCCTCTTCCAATAGTGGCTGTGGGATCTTTTACATCCACCTGAGAGGGCAGATGGAGCCTCGGTTTAACATCTCATCGGAAAGACGGCCCCTCCGACAGTGCGGCGCTCCCTCAGTACTGCCCCTCCGACAGTGCGGCGCTCCCTCAGTACTGCCCCTCCGACAGTGCGGCGCTCCCTCAGTACCGCCCCTCCGACAGTGCGGCGCTCCCTCAGTACCGCCCCTCCGACAGTGCGGCGCTCCCTCAGTACCGCCCCGCCGACAGTACGGCGCTCCCTCAGTACCGCCCCTCCAACAGTGCGGCGCTCCCTCAGTACGGCACAGTGTGTCAGCTTAGATTTTTGTGCTCATGTGTCTGGAAGCCACAACCTTCTGATTCGGGCAAGTGTGTTGCCCACTGAGCCAAGGCAGTCACTGGCCAGAAGCCCCTCTGTGGTTTCTCCACTCACCCGTTGGTGATCCAGAACCCCCCCACACGGAGCGACCGCGGCCTTTACTGACGGCCGTGGTCAGGTCAGACCAGCTCTTGGAACTGAGCGTATTTTTCCATTCTATAGATATATTAAAAAAAACCAGAAGGACATGACTCTTAAGGAGTTTTAACACCTGTCCTCCCTCCTCCCCCAGTATCCCTCCAATTGTTTCGGAGCCGGTGGCGGGGACCCCCCTTTCAGAGCTGTCCATTGCGTCAAAAGCAGAGGAGGGCACACGGTGCCGTGACACACTGCTCGAAACTGAAATCTGCTTCGTAAGTACCGTGGGTTGGAGGGGGGAGGGGGCGCGGCCTCTCCGTTCCGGCCACAGACTTCACGTCGCTTCACGTGGGATCGATTCGGTTCAGTGGAGCCCCCCACCTTTTAATCACGCCGGTCTCGGCAGATGGATTTATTGGCCCAGAAATTTGGCTTCCCGCGGGTGCAAGGATCGCGCGCGCATTACCTACCGCGCCTGCCGTTGACCTCTGGGCCCACGGGGACTTCAGCTCCTGGGCCTCCTGCAGCTGCCGGCGTGCAGTGCTTGCGTGTCCCAGGGGCGTAGTTAGTGCGATGCGTCCCCTGGGATCACGTGGGCCATGGAGAGCCAATGGCAGCAGACCATCTTTCATTCATAGATTTGACAGGGACCTGTCAAATCTATGAATTGAAATCGGCCCCAAAACCACACCTAAACTTCAAATAAATTTTTTTTTTTTTAAAATCACATTTTTAAAATAACTAAGTTAAATAAATTAACTACTTTAAACAAAAATTTACATTTTTGAAAAAATTAAAATACTTTTTAACAGTGCTAAAAATAAACTTACTTTTCTTTAAAGTATCTAAAAAAAAGATAAACCTGTTTGGAAAAAAATGTTTAAATTGTAATTAATTAACCACTTACCTTGTTAAAAACGGGTCTTGCGCCTCCTTTTTAAAGCGCAGCTTCTTCCATACTTAACTTCCCGGAGAAACCTGAAAAAAACCCGAAGTTCGCTGCGTGCGCGCAGCCTCTACCGCGCACTGCGGTTCACCTCTGGACCCCTCCCTTCACGAGACCGGAAGTTCCGGTTTCCCGCGCATGCGCAGTGCATGCAGGAAACCGGCACTTCAGGAGGCCTTACGGGTGAGTACACCGCGCGTACTTACCCGGCAAGTGCCGAATTTTTGGCCCATTATTTTTTGACCACGATACCAGTACGTGCGAGTCCTGGTGGGGCGTTGGCGGGGGTGGGGGGAGAGCATGGCTTTGCATTCGACGCATCGCACGCAAAGTTTCGTAGCTTGGCTGTCCCGCAGGCGAGATTAAACCGAGGGGCAGGTTCTCTCTCCTCATCGCCCCCCAACCCGGTGAAACTGCAATGCCGAGCTACCCGGGTTGCTATTGAAGCCGGTTGCAACAGCCCACCGCGCAGCTGGCTTATTCGGCTGTGGAATTTGTTTTCGACTATCTTTGCAAAATCCTCACTTCTAACTACATCGCTTTTACTAATGGCCCGTAACCCAATAATGCACTCTTCCGATTGGCACAGTGCAGCATTGCGCATGTTCAATTGTTATTTGCCAGTTTGTTTCATTCTGGTCACCTTGATTTGAGCAATAAGTTGAAAGAAATTTCTCCTCCTTCCCTCCCTTCGCCTTCGCCTGCCTCTCTTTCTTTCTTTCTCTGGCTGTTCAACCATGTGTGGCATCAAGGCCCAGACCGACCGAGTCCTGTCCTCCAATCCGCGCACCACGTCTTCCAGCAGTGGTCACTGACCGGCGATTGGCTGCCCCTCTCTCGCCACCACCCCCAGCTTGGCCCCGCGGGTAGCTGGGGGTTTGTTTGGATGGAGTATCTCTGAAGCCTTGGATGTGGAATTGTTGCAGCACTTGAAGGAAAGACTTGGGGGAAGATGTTTCCACTTGTGTGGGGGGGGAGCCCAAAAACTAGGGGCCATAAATACGGATAGTCACTAATAAATCCAATGGGGAATTCAGGAGAAACTTCTTTACCCAGAGAGTGGTGAGAATGTGGAACTCGCTACCACAGGGAGTGGTTGAGGCGAATAGCATCGACGCATTTAAGGGGAAGCTGGATAAACACATGAGGGAGAAAGGAATAGAAGGATATGCTGATGGGGTGAGATGAAGAGGGGCGGGAGGAGGCTCGTGTGGAGAATAAACACCGGCATGGAGCAGTTGGGCCGAATGGCCCGTCTGTGCTGTGGGCTCGATGTTCCGCCTCGGTTGATTAGCAAGGTAACGCTCGCTGCCTGGCACCCAAGCGAAGTCTCCAGCATCCTTGTGAATTGAGACAGGCGTGTGGGGGAGAGCAGAACCATCCAAATGCTCTTCAGTATTCAGTTATAATTTCACTTGCGGTCACCGTACTTAAGCCACGGGACCTCTCGGCGGCAACTCGTTTCCTTCCTCCCCCGTCTGTCTGCGTCTGAGGTGATGTCTGGGCCAGGAATAGGAGATTACAGCGTGAGGAGTCGCAGTCACTAGCCACAGCTCCATGTGCCACTGAAGGAGCAAATCACTTCTTTGCTGTGTTTTATTGTTCCCTTTTTAATTTTCCCCGCCCCCCCCAAATTGGACCCTGACCTTCCGACCTTTCCCCTCTGACCTTCCTCCCACTCTGTTGCCTTCCTGGGATTTCGCAATGTATTCGATCCACGATTATCTAAATGTTACAACCTGTACTAACTGATGGGATGATCACCCCCCCCGCCCCCCGCCAAAGCAGTTTCACAGGGACGAGCCGAGCATCCCATAATCTCGTAGGCAGAGACTTAAAAACAGCTTCTCGATTTTAATAAATTATTGCTATCGTGACCTCCTTCTGCGCTGCTTGAATTGGCCTAACGTCTAATTCTTTTCATTCTCTCTGCTGCCTTCGGTGTTGCCCTTTTTTTTTTGTTTCCTTTCTGTGCTAAACCTGTGCCAGTTCCTGGAGGGAAGGTATTGGATTTGCTCGTCGCCTGTACTCCCCCGTGCCCCGTGTCTGCCAAAGCCTCCGGCGGCTGACGATACCGAGGACAGCAAAGTAAGTTCACACCCACAAACTCCACCCCGACCTAGAGTTGGCGCCATTTTGCCCACTGCTTCATTTTCTCACCTTCCGCCCCCCCCACCTTCACCTTCTCCCACCATCCATTTTTAGTCATGAGCCTTGTTGGAGTATTGACAACTGTTTATACGCCAGGGGTCGGGGTTATTCTGATCGATTTGAGCCTCTGTTGGGCTACCGAGGGAGCGCCGTGCCCTCTTTCAGGTGAGACGTTAAACCGAGGCCCCCGTCTGCTCTCTCGGGTGTGGATGTGAAAGATCCCACGGTCGCTATTGGAAGAAGAGCAGGGGGGAGTTCTCCTCGCTGTCCTGGGCCCAATATTTATCCCTGAACCAACACCATCAAAAAAAATCCCCAGATCAACTGGTTATTCATCTTCAATTACTGTTGGCAGAATTTGTGCATGGCAAGATTCCACGGTGTGCCTACAACAACATGCATGGATCCAGCGCCTTTAACGTGGCAAAACCTCCCAGGGCGCTTCACCAGAGCGTAATTAATCAAAAATTTGACACCGAGCCACATAAGGCAATATTGGGACAACTTGTATTTATCCAGCGCCTTGAAAGTAGTAAAACGTCCCAAGGCATTTCACAGGAGCGATTATCAGACTAAATTTGACACCGAGCCACATGAGATATTAGGACAGGCGACTAAAAGCTTGGTCGAAGAGATCGGTTTTAAGGAGCGTCTTAAAGGAGGGGAGAGAGGCGGAGAGGTTTAGGGAGGGAATTCCAGAGCTTAGGGGCCCAGGAGGATGAAGGCACGGCCGCCAATGGTGGAGCGATGGAAATCGGGGGATGCGCAAGAGGCCGGAATTGGAGGAGCGCAGAGATCTCGGAGGGTTGCGGGGGCTTCTAAAGTAATTGATCGGCTGCAAAGCGCTTTACGACATCTGAGGAAGTGAAAGGCGCCACATCAATGCGGTTTCATTCCTTCTCTCCATAGCCCAAACGGTCACACTGAACCAACTGCTCAGTCTTATCGGAGAGGAGTGATCCCTGCTGGATCTTGACAGATATTGCCTGGTTCCGCCCCTGTGTAGCACCTCGCGACGTTTTACTACGTTAAGGGGCCTGTCTAAATGCAAGTTGTCGCTGTGATCACGGAGCGCTGGCTCTCCCTCATCCCAGCGACAGAATGGCCGGCCTCGGAGACCCGACAACTTTTTCTGTTAGAGTTCTGTGGCTCTGCGATTAGCGAAGTACCAAGAAAAGTGCTTTAAAAGTCACACGGGCCACCGATATCCCAATCCATAACCTGACCTTCAATGGCGACAGGGATCGCAGCTGAAATTAGTCTTCCTGGGAATCACACGGTCAGGTCGTAGCATGGAAGCTCTGGAATTCCCTCCCGAAACCCCTCCACCTCTCTCTCTCCTCCTTTAAGACGCCCCTTAAAACCTACCTTCTTTAATGTCTCCTTATGTGGCTTTTGTCTGACCGCGCTCCTGTGAAAGAAAGACTTGCATTTCTCCAGCGCCTTTCACGGCCACCAGACGTCCCAAAGCGCTTTACAGCCAGTGAAATACTTTTGAAGTGTGGTCACTGTTTTAATGTAGGAAACACGGCAGCTCAATTTGCACACAGCAAGCTCCCACAAGCGGCGATGTGGTAATGACCAGATCATCTGTTTTTAGTGATGTTGATTGCAAGATAAATCTTAGCCCAGGACACCGGGGAAAACTCCCCCCTGCTCTTTGAAATAGTGGCCGTGGGATCTTTTACGTCCACACGAGAGGGCAAATGGAGCCTCGGTTTAATGTCTCATCTGAAAGACGGCACCTCCGACAGTGCGGTGCTCCCTCAGTGCTGGCACTGGGAGCGTCGGCCCGGATTATGCGCTCAAGTCTCTGGAGTGGGACTGGAACCCACGGCCTTCTGACTCGAGAGAGAGAGAGAGTGCTACCCACTGAGCCATGGCCAACGCTAAGTGCCTTGGGATGTTTTACTACTTTAAAGGCGCTGTATAAATGCATGTTGTTGTGACCTGCTTTTGTTTCGTGTTGCCGGGCAGACTGGTACAAGGTAAGCAGATTGCCGGCAATGGTTCCTAGCACATGCTACAACCAGACTGTTTGCACCTGGGATCCTTCCAGCCACTTGAAGAAAAGAAAAATTCCCCCTTCTCCGAGAGTGTAACTCTGTTTGTCTTTTCTTCCTTCTGTTTCAGTGACCTGGACGGAGTGTAAATTCTGCATCTGATGACTCCCGTCTACCTGCGCGCTCTGCATGGGTCAATTCTTTTTATAATCCGTGAACTGCCCCCGCTGCGGCTACAAGAAGGAAAGGAGGCTTTAACGGGCAGTTTATTTTAAACGGAAACTTGTACCGGGGGTGGGAGGGAAACTTCTTCTCATTGCAGTTTTATCTCCCCACCCCCCTTCCCGGCAATCGGAGTAGCCTTGGCATCGCCTGTTTGACCTGCGTGTGTACTCTTCCGATCACGATCCCATCCACTGAACCAGGCGACAAAGCGTGGGGGGTGGTGGGGTGTCGAACCTTTTTTTTATATATATATATGTATGTATAAACTACAGTTAAATCCTTTCCCAGGAGGCTGGCGAATGATTCCAAGGAAACGTGTCGCTCCTTTTCTATCGAACCGGAAAAAAGGAGGCAAGTTTCATTCATTAATCCGCTGGGATTCCCCCACCCTTTGCCCAATCGCTCCCTTCTCCTGATTAAATGTCTATATTAGACACTTTATTCTCCTCCTTTTTGTTTTACCCACCCCCCCCCCCCCCAAAAAAACTGTCGTCCTATTTTACAAACTGTTGCGTGTGTGTGTGTGTGTTCTCCTGAATTAATATTTATAGACATTTGTATTTAAGAAACGAGGGTTTTTGTTACTGAGTTGGCAACAGCGAGAAGGGATTTGCCTTTTGATTCCTGGGTCTTTTTTTTTAAAAAGCAGATGGTAGGTATCTGGAAGTCGAGAGAGAGAGAGAGAGGAGAAAAAACAGTGGACGTTGTGGGGTTCCCAGTGTTCATCGTAATGTTACGGATACTCTTGTGTACATCTCCGCTGTGACGTGTACAGACCTACTGCAGTATTCTCGATTGTATACGCAAAGTTGCAAGATCTTTTTTTTTCTTTATCGACTGTGGAAGTGCCGATTTTTTTTAAAAAAATTCTCTCGTGGACTCTTCAATTTTGAGACGGTTGTCCTCCTTCCCGGATCGAATGAGATCTTTCCCCACCCCTCTACCCTAAACTAAACCGACATTGAACTGTTCTGAAAAGCATTGAATTCTCTCTTTGTTTAACCCCTCCCTCCCCCTTTTAAGTCCCAACGTGTGCGGTGGATTTAAAATTGTTGGAGAATTGACGACTGTTTCGTGATCAATTTTTTTTTTGGACCGCCTGTGCCCTGCCGAGGGAGCGCTGCGCTGTCGGAGGTGCCGTTTTCTCGGGATGAGGTGTTTTTAAACACTTTATCGCACGGTCTTGGGCCAGACCCCCACCCCCCCGGCCTCCGCCGAGCCGAGGCCGCTTGGAATTCGGCCTCGGCCCACCTCAAACCGCAAGCCGTGCGTTTTTTGCGCAGGCATGTGCCTTGGCTGCGATGCCCCCTGCAGTAGAATAGTCCGTCGGCGGCGCATGAGTAAAGGTGAGGAAGTGGAGCCCATCGAGAGAGTCTGTGCCTTTGGAGAGAGAGCGAGAGGGGGGGAGGGGTTCGAATTGGGTAAAAGATAATTTGTCAAACTTGCTCCCCCACCCCATAACACACTCAGTGGACTGGTTCTTGTGTGGCTCCCATTTCCATAGCAGAGTTCACCGGAAGAGTTGGTGTCAAAGTGAGGGAGGGAGGGTGGGTGGGTAGCAGTGTAATTTTGGCAACATAATCCAAGTGTGTAATCTCAGGATTTTTTGAACTATTTGAGCACTGGATTTTCATAACGGAAGTGATTTAGCTTGTCAATCTTTTTTTTCAACTGTGCTGGTCGACTGGGGTAAACTTTGACATGAGTGGGGATGGTGGGTGGGGGAGCGGGACCTTTCCAATTGGGCCTAGAGTCGAGATTTTGGTTTTTTCCCCCTGTCGGGACTGGTCCACTGGCTAATGGTTCCTGAGGTTTTGTAAGGCTGGTTGGGGAGCAGTGTAAACAGAGGCTCCTCCCGGGTTTGGAGCCTGGTTTGTGTTTTCACTGTTCGGAGCAACAGCAGGGGAGGGGAGGCGGGTGGGGGGGGGGTTGGCGGTACAAACCGGCCTCGGTGTTCCCTGAGCTGAGGGAGGTGCATCTCAGCCGGGCTTTGCTGCTCTTGATCGCCATCCGTTCACCTCGACTGAAAAGTGTCAGGATGTTCACTGAGGGTTCAGTCCTGGGATTTTTAAAATTTACTGTCGAGCTCGGGGGCCCCACCACTGGTTTGAATGCCCTCTTGGCTCTTTGGGCTTGTGAACCCGGAGAATGGCTGCTTGTATGTGTTGTGGGGGAGGAGGTGGTCGAAGATGGGACGATTCCGTAGCCCTTGGCGCAATGCCCCGGCGATAGCGGTTTCGGGGTTGGGGGGGTTGGTTGCAGAACGAACGTGGTGGGAATGAAGTGCTTGTCCGACCCTCTCGTCGACATTTGGATATAGCTGTTGGCGCTGTACAAGGTGAGCAGTTTATTTAATGACGCGCAGTGCCTGTCAAACATTATTATACCAGTGCCGTCTCCCACCCACGGAGAGCTCCGATCTTCGGCCTGTATAGGATGCCTGGACTCTCGGCTTCTGAATTAAGTGGGTGAACATTTTTTTTATATATATATTTAAAGCTCTTCTCCTATATGGGATGTAGTTTTGTATCATGGACTTTGTTACAACCCTGCTGTTTGTCGTGCACTGTTAACGTCTCTGTAAAGATTTGTATGTAATGTTAGGGGTTAAATATGCAAAGTCGGAACTCAATCCTCTTTAACAAGGTGTGTGTGTGAGGGGGAACGTTCTTGAGGGTGTAAATGTGTACCGGTGCGTTTATGCACAGTGTTGTGCGCGCGTCTGGGTATATCTCCACTCTTTCAGCAACTCCTTTAAAACATTTGGTGCTGTTTCTCCCCCCCCCCCCCCCCCCCCTCCCCCCAGCAAAGTTTTACTGCCTTAAATAGGGACATTGTAAGCTGTGTGTTTTGCATGTGCAAGAGATTCAGACTTAGCCAGCCAGTTGTCAACAACAGTGGTTGGCAGTGTAGCTGTGCCTGTTAGAGCCTTGGAGTGGGTGGGAGGGAGAGACACTTACTCGCACACTTTAGAGGGAGCTTTACTCTGTATCTAACCCGTGCTGTACCTGCCCTGGGAGTGTTTGATGGGGACAGTGTAGAGGGAGCTTTACTCTGTATCTAACCTGTGCTGTACCTGCCCTGGGAGTGTTTGATGGGACAGTGTAGAGGGAGCTTTACTCTGTATCTAACCCGTGCTGTACCTGCCCTGGGAGTGTTTGATGGGACAGTGTAGAGGGAGCTTTACTCTGTATCTAACCCGTGCTGTACCTGCCCTGGGAGTGTTTGATGGGGACAGTGTAGAGGGAGCTTTACTCTGTATCTAACCCGTGCTGTACCTGCCCTGGGAGTGTTTGATGGGGACAGTGTAGAGGGAGCTTTACTCTGTATCTAACCTGTGCTGTACCTACCCTGGGAGTGTTTGATGAAGCTGGATGCCGGAAGTGGGAATCTGTTTCTTTACCACTACTGCTGTCTTTCAGCTGTTATCTAATCTCCGTTTCTTAAAGGAAAAATGCTGCTTTGGAGTCGGTGAGTCAATGAATTACCCAGTGTGGTACTGCGTCCTGCAGGGCCCCATTCCCAATCTGTGCTGTTGGCCGATCCTGATGGGGCTGCACTGTATTCGGGCTTTGTACGTTGTACCCTTGGCGCTAGAGAGGGGTGGGGGAACCCGGCCAGGATGCCCACTCCCGATCTCCATCCAATGACCTCTGCTTGGAAGCGCACCGCTGTGCGAGAACGCCAGACGAGGATGGGGGTTGGGCTCTGCCGCGATGCCCCCCGCGCTCGAATATCCCGCGGAACACATGGGGCCTCGGCACGGCGACTCGAGGGGCAAACAAGCCCCTTTCACCACCACCCCCCCCCCCCCCCCCCATTTGCATTCGAGACAGATGAGGCGAGAAACCTGCAAATAAATGCGGGGGTCAGTCAGCATCTGAGAGAGAGAAAGTGTGCGCGGGAGAAAGTTGCATTTCGTCTTCGCTCTACGTAGATTTCTCATTCTTCCGTAGGTGTCAGCCGAGGCTCAGTGGGTAGCTCTCTCTCTCTCTCTCTCTTTTTCTCTCTCTCTCTCTCTCTCTCTCTCGCCTCCGAGTCAGAAGATCGTGGGTTCAAGCCCCTGCTCCAGAGGCTTGAGCACAAAAATCTAGGCTGACACTCCCAGTGCAGTGCTGAGGGAGTGCAGCACTGTCAGAGGTGCCGTCTTTCGGATGATGGCGAGTCACTCAACTAACATTTTTTTAAAAAATCTGGATATTTTCACATCGCTGTTTGTGGGAGCTTGCTGTGCGCAAATTTGGCTGCCGCGTTTCCTACATTACAACAGTGACCACACGTCAAAAAAAAAGTACTTCATTGGCTGTAAAGCGCTTTGGGACGTCCTGAGGTTGCGAAAGGTGCTATATGTAACTGCAAGTCCTTTATTTCTTTTGCCTTAGTTTCTTGTCTTGATGTGAAACGGGTCTGTGCTGGCTTAGCGATCTCAAACTGGGTCAGCAGTGGCAGGGTGTGATTGCCCCGAGCTCCCCGAGGCTAGTGGGGGGGGAGGGGGAAGAGTGGGGAATCGGCCGGGATCCACTGACCGCGTGGACTTGCATCAGTTTGCAGATGCTTGCCTCTCCCACCGATTCCTTTGCCATTGCATGTTTTGTTAAAAGAGCCGGCACAGGCACGACGGGCCGAATGGCCTCCTTCTGTGCTGCATTGTTCTGTGAACTGAGACAAGCCTCTAGTATTAACACATGGCCCCCCCCCCCCCCCCCCCTTGTTTCTAAAGCTGAATTACAGCTTATGGCTCGTGCTGTCACCCCCGCCCGCCCCTACCCAATCATGCCCCTGACAATATACCACTTGTGCCGTGTGCCAATCCACTATACAGTACCAAGAGAAGGCTGTGTGTTGTAGTTCTGTTAGTGGGGGGTGGGGGAAATGTTATGCAATAGAACAGCTTCACAACATCGAAAGGCTTTTTCTATCTGGCTCCTGTGTGAATGTAACTAGTGTTTTTTGTTTATGAATGTAGAATGCTTTATTATCGCGTTCGAGGATCTCTCCTGCCAGGACCTCCTCTTATATAAATACTATGTGCCAATTAAAGTGACCTCTTTCTGCCGTTTCCACGTAGCTATTCGTCTTTGGGGGGGGGGGGGGGGGG
>CM059447.1:49207920-49570181 GCA_030390025.1 Squalus acanthias | reverse complement strand
CCCCGCCCCTCCGACGGTGCGGCGCTCCCTCAGTACTGCATTGGGAGTGTCTGCCTGGATTTTTGTGCTCGAGTCTCTGGAGTGGGACTTGAACCCACAACCTTCTGACTCAAGACGAGAGAGAGAGAGTGCTACCCACTGATTCACGGCCGACACCTAATCCTCACCTGATAGCCACAGACTAGCTCTGAAGTGGGATCCCTGGCTTATTTCCCCCCCCTTCTATCCTCACTTGGGTCACGGGCCAATTATAGTATCTGTTGCAATACCTCAGCTGGGATCAGTGATCAACAAGCACACGGATGGGACTTGCTGCCTTCCTACTTTGTGTGGCTCCAAGAAGGAGGCTCGACCTCTGCCCACTCGACAGCCCCAATGTGATTTTAGCGTGTTCCTGACTCTGCTTTTCTCTCTTTCAGCTATGCGAGAGGGGAGGCCCGGGAGTGCATGTCGTCCTGGGAAACGAGGCCTGTGATCTGGACTCCATGGTTTCTGCCATCGCATTTGCTTACTTCCTAGCCAAGGTCAGTGCGCACCCCACACCCGCACGCAACGCGCACGCACGCAACGCGCACAGACAGACAGACACACACGCAACGCTCACACAGACACACACGCAACACGCACAGCCAGACACACACATGCACGCAACACGCAGACACACACGCA
The DNA here is from genome assembly GCA_030390025.1 of Squalus acanthias. NCBI lineage: Eukaryota > Metazoa > Chordata > Chondrichthyes > Squaliformes > Squalidae > Squalus > Squalus acanthias. The sequence goes on along the minus strand of CM059447.1, from coordinate 49,569,512 downwards.
CGCAATGCGTAGACACACGCAGTGCACACGCAACGTGCACAGACGCACGCAACACACACAGACACGCACCGCAGACACACGCAACGCGCACAGACACGCAACGCACATACAGACACACGTATGCAACGCACGCACAGACACACGCAATTCACACACAGACACGCACGCAACGCACACACACTGACATGCACACATTTCTTTTTTTCAAATGAATTATATATTTGCTTTTGTTGTCATCCAAACTCTGTGCACCGAGTCCCGTTCACCCATCGCCCCCTGTGCTCGCTGACCTACATTGGCAGAGCAGGGGGCGTTCTCCCCGGGGTCCTGGGGCCAATATTTATCCCTCAATCAACATCACTTGATGATCACATTGCTGTTTGTGGGAGCTTGCTGTGCGCAAATTGGCTGCCGCATTTCCTACAACAGTGAACGCACTTCAAAAAAAAAAGTACTTCATTGGCTGTGAAGCGCTTTGGGACGTCCTGAGGTGGTGAAAGGCGCTGGAGAAATGCGAGTCTGTTTTATTTTTCTTTCTCTTCTATCCTGTTTCTATTTAGCTTGATGGTGCCCAGCACAGTGGGTCTTGGGCCATCACCCAGGTTTCCCAATAATCCAAGGGAAGGAATAGATAATAACATGTCTGCGGTTGAATTCTGCCTCAGGGCTTGTTCTGTTTTACAGACGTCACTGGCCCAGAAGACAGCGTTCGTGCCCATCTTGAATATTCCGCGCTTGGACTTCCCTTTGCGGGCCGAGTGCACGTTCCTCCTCCGGGAGACCCAGCTTTCCGAAGCCCTGCTGATATTCCGAGATGAGGTCGAGCTCCACGAGCTGCGCAGGACCGGCCGACTGACCCTGACGCTGGTCGATCACAACGTCCTGCCCAGGTACTCGAAACCAAAATGCTGTTACGAGGAGGGGTGGGAAATCCACCGATTTTAAAAAAAATATATATATCGGAATAAAAAGGAGTTTTGACAGAGTAAATAAGAAACTGTTTCCACCGACAGCTGGGTCGGTAACCAGAGGACACATAAGACGTAGGAGCAGGAGTAGATCATTTGGCCCCTCGAGCCTGCTCCGTGTCGAAGTCTCGACTCCGAGTAAGACTCTGAAACAAACTGTACCGTCAGATAAACAAAGCTTTATTCTTTTACTTGCACAAGGGGAGCGAGAGTCCTGTGTCAATGGCCAGGCTCACACTCCAAAGAACATCAGCGAATGCAGCATATTTATACATTAAAACAGGCAAGCGTTGCATAAATCACGTGTAATGGTATTGTATCATCTTAAACGAATTAAGAGTTTAAACAAAGACACTCAAAAGGTCAGCAGGACAGAAATGTCTTCAGACAAGGTAAGTTCATTATATTCTGTCAGGAGGCATTGTCTGAATCTTGTTACCAAAAGGATGATTAACTCACTCATGTCTGATTATCATGTTTGTACAGTGGAGAACACCAGTTCCATATGATCATGTATAAAAGTAGCTAGTCAACTCTGTACAAAGCTATTTCAGTATTCATGCAGATAAAGAGAAACGAGATTGACCTTTAACAGAATTGTTTTCATTCTTTGGCCAGATGTCATTATGTTGGTTGCTGCTGACTCGACTTTAGTCCACAGGCAATGGTACACGATACATTAGATGTCAAGTATCCCATCATGCACTAGTAAGGGCAAAATCATATTTCCACATTCGCCATTCAATAAGATCATGGTTGATCTGATCTTGGCCTCAACTCCACTTCCCTGCCCGCTCCCCATAACGCTCGACTCCCTTACCGTTCAAAAATCTGTCTATCTCCACCTTAAATATAGTGGGCCAGAAATTGATCTCGCTCTGTTCCCGCGGGGGTAAGGCTTCCCCGCGATCTCTCACTCCGCTTGTGCTTTTTCAGATCCAGCTCGCACGAACTTGATGTTCCAGACATCAGCTGGGCAGTGCTTGCGTATCCTACCGGCGTAGTGAATTCGTGCGAGCTGTGGGATCACGTGACTCAGTTAGAGCCAATGGCAGCACACCATCTTCCATTCATAAGTTTCACATACGTGCTGTGAAATCTATGAATCTTACACCCCCCCAAAATAACAGCTAAACCTCAATTAAATTTAAAAAAAAAACCATCACATTAATAAAATAAGTATAGCTAAATAAATTAACCATTATAAATTTTTGAAAAAATTTAAAATCTTTTAAAAAGTTATAAAAATAAACTTACCTGTCTTTAAAGTCTCTAAAAAAGATATACCTGTTAAAAAAAATTCAAAAAAATACTTAATTCACTACTTACCTTGTTAAAAGTGGGTCTTACTCCTCCTTTTTCCATTTCTAAAATCTTCCGTACTTACCTGCGCGTCCAAAGCATGAAGTGCACAGCGTGCGCGCAGCCTGTAGCGCGCACGCGATGCACCGAGGAACCGCCCCCTTTTCAAAAGACCAATTGCCGGTTTTCAGCGCATGCGCAGGGCATGCAGAAAACCGGCAATTGGAGTGGGAATACGCGAGAGTACGCAGTGCGTACTCTCGCGTCGCGGGATGAATTTTTGGCCCATTCAAACACAGATTTAAGATAATTGGCAAAAGAACCAGAGGGGAAGATGAGGGAAAAAATATTTACACAGCGAGTTGTGATGATCCAATTCTGACGTCTTGCGCATCCCCCCGATTTCCATCGCTCCACCATTGGCGGCCGTGCCTTCAGCCGCCTGGACCCTAAGCTCTGGAATTCCCTCCCTAAACCTTTCCCCCTCCCCTCCTTTAAGACGCTCCTTAAAACCGACCTCTTTGACCAAGCTTTGGTCACTTTTTTTTAAATTCGTTCAAGGGATGTGGGTGTTGTTGGCAAGGCCAGCATTTATTACCTGACATGAATCTTGTTATTCATGTGGAAATGACTTATGAAATAATACTGGGCGGCCTGCTGGTGGCGCTGTCCAGGGAGAGTATAAATACTCGGGCACGGGCCCAGCTTGCTCAGGACATTCTTTAACAGGAACTAGTGAAGGACACAACTAGACCTCCATGTTGAAAAACAGTTGATTAAAGCCTTGTTTAACGCTTAGACCAAGTGCCTAGTAGTTTTCTTACGTCATTACCCATCCCCAATTGCCCTTGAGAAGGTGGTGGCGAGCCGCCTTCTTGAACCGCTGCAGTCCGTGTGGTGAAGGCACTCCCACTCCCAACCCTGTTCTAATATCTCCTTATGTGGCTCGGTGTCACTTTTTTTTTTGGTAATCGCTCCCGTGAAGCGCCGTGGGACGTTTTACGAGGTTAAAGGCGCTATAGAAATGCAAGTTGTTGTTGTGATCTGGAATGCGCTGCCTGAAAGCTCGGTGGAAGCAGATTCAATAGTAACTTTCATAAGTAAATTTGAAAAGGAACAATTTGCAGGGCTACTGGGGAGGGAACGAGCAGGGGGGAGAGTGGGACTAATTCGAGAGCTCTTTCAAAGAGCCAGCACGGGCACGATGGGCCGAATGGCCTCCTTCTGTGCTGTGGGATTTCCTTTTGAAGGGGGGGGGAAATTCCTCCTTGTTGGAAGATGGGCGAATGCTGAAGTCACTCTGTTCAACGGCCTCCGAACAAAAGCACTGGGACGCGGAGCTCCGTGCGATTTTTGTAAGCAGGTTGTTGGTGGCGGAGGAGGGGTGATGTCGTCGCTCCTTTTTAAAAATTTGCTCTTGAGGTGTCGGCAGGGTGTTAAGGACTGGTAGAAAGGGCCGCTACCAACAGAAGTGATGAATTCGGGACGGCGTTCCGGGTGAGGGTGGTAGAGACACATTGTGGAATCGGTTGAACGGTTGGCGGGGGTCTTACTGGATGGATGAGGTAGGATGGGCTGAATGGCCTTCTGCTGTCAGCCGAGGCTCAGTGGGTAGCACTCTCTCTCACCTCTGAGTCAGAAGGTTGTGGGTTCGAGCCCCACTCCCAGTGCAGTACTGAGGGAGCGTCGCACTGTTGGAGGGACAGTACTGAGGGAGCGCCGCACTGTCGGAGGGGCGGTACTGAGGGAGCGCCGCATTGTCGGAGGGACAGTACTGAGGGAGCGCCGCACTGTCGGAGGGACAGTACTGAGGGAGCGCCGCACTGTCGGAGGGGCAGTACTGAGGGAGCGCCGCATTGTCGGAGGGGCGGTACTGAGGGAGCGCCGCACTGTCGGGGGGGCGGTACTGAGGGAGCGCCGCCCTGTCGGAGGGGCAGTACTGAGGGAGTGCCGCACTGTCGGAGGGGCCGTCTTTCAGATGAGTGGTTAAACCGAGGCCCCGTCTGCCATCTCGGGTGGACATAAACAATCCCAGGGCACTATTCGAAGAAGAGCAGGGGGAGTTCTCTCCGGTGTTTTGCCAGCAACACCTAAACCAGATGATCTGGTCATTATCAGAAGCTGTTTGTGGGAGCTTGCTGTGGGCAATTGGCTGCCGCGTTTCCTACATTACAACAGTGACCACACTTCAAAAAACAAAGTACTTGATTGGCTGTGAAGTGCTTTGCGGACCGCCTGAGGTGTGAAAGGTGCTGTAGAAATGCAGGGTCTTTTGTCCTGATCCATCTTTATCTTGTGACCCTCTGAACAGTAACTACAGTTCTGCAGGAACTGTAAGGCTTGGTATTGTGAGCCATTAGTGTCTGGGTGTTCTAATGCTTGGGGTTTGCCCTTGTGTCGATGTACCTTTACTGTATTTCTCCCCCCCCCCCCTCTCCCATAGAGGTGATGCAGCCCTGGAGGAAGTGGTGACGGAGGTGATCGACCACCGACCCGTGGAGCGTCCTTACACCCCTGGCTGTGTGGTGACCGCTGAGCCCGTGGGGTCCTGCACGACGCTGGTGACCGAGCGGATTGTGCAAAGAGCGCCCAGCATTCTGGACAAGCAGCTGGCTTATATACTGCGCAGTAAGAGTTCTACTGGGATCTCTAACGTGTGGATGGGGACGTGGTTTTATTTACGAGGGTTGGGGAGAGAGATCGAGTTGCATCGGTGGCGAAGAGGAATCTACATATGGGTTCAATATAGAGTCATTACGGCACAGAAGGAGGCCATTCGGCCCATCGAGTCCGTGCCGGCTCTCTGTAGAGCAATCTAGTCAGTCCCATTCCCTCCCGCTCTATCCCCGTAGCCCTGCAAGTTTATTTCCCTCAAGTGCCTATCCAGTCTCCCCTTGAAAACATTGAGTGTCTCCGCTTCCACCAATTCCGTCGGCAGCGAGTTCCAGGTCACAGAATCACAGAATCACCACAGTGCAGATAGAGGCCATTTCGGCCCATCGAGCCTGCACCGACACATATCCCACCCTATCCCCGTAACCCCACCTATTTAATCCCCCTAACACTAAGGGTCAATTTATCATAGCCAAATCAACCTAACCCGCACATCTTTGGACTGTGGGAGGAAACCGGAGCACCCGGAGGAAACCCACGCAGACACGGGGAGAATGTACAAACTCCACACAGACAGTCACCCGTGGCCGGATTCGAACCCGGGTCCCTGGCGCTGTGAGGCAACAGTGCTAACCACTATGCTACCGTGTTGCCACTCGCTGCGTAAAAAATTTCTTCCTCACATCCCCCCCTGTATCTCTTGCCCAAAACCTTAAATCTGTCCCCCCTAGTCCTTGTACCATCAACTAGTGAGAACAGCCTTTCCCCGTCTAGCCTATCCAAACCCATCATAATCTGGTACACCTCCATCAAATCGCCCCTCAACCTCCTTTGCTCTAATGAAAACAAATCCAGCTTCTCCAACCTGTCCTTGTAGCTAAGATCCCCCATCCCCGGAACCATTCTGGTAAATCTCCTCTGCACCCTCTCAAGGGCCTTCACATCCTTCCTAAAGTGTGGTGACCAGAACTGGATGCAATACTCCAGTTGTGGCCTAACCAGCGCTTTATAAAGGTTCAGCAGAACTTCCCTGCTTTTGTACTCAATACCTCTAATTATGAAGCCCAAGATCCCATATACTTTGCTAACCACTCTCTCAGTATGTCCTGCCACCTTCAGGGACCTATGCACATGAACCCCCAGGTCCCTCTGTCCCAGCAAACTCTTTAGAACTGTGCCATTAAGTGTATATTGCCTCTCCCTATCCCTTCTGCCAAAATGCATCGCCTCATACTTCTCTGTATTAATATGTTTTCATCTCTTGTAGGGGCCATCAATATAAGATAGTCACTAATAAATCCAATAAGGAGAAACTTCTTTACCCAGAGAGTGGTGAGAATGTGGAACTCGCTCCCACAGGGAGTGGTTGAGGCGAAGAGCATAGATGCATTTAAGGGGAAGCTGGATAAACACATGAGGGAGAAGGGAATAGAAGGTTATGTTGATGGGGTGAGATGAAGAGGGGTGGGAGGAGGCTGGTGTGGAATAAACACCGGCATGGAGCAGATGGCCGAATGGCCTGGTTCTGTGCTGTTAATACTTTGGAGTAATTGTGTGGCGTTTGGTGGGAAGGCTGACTCCTTCATTGCTTGTCCCCTGCAGGTACCATCGTGCTGGACTGCATCAACATGGCCCCAGAGGCGGGGAAAGTCACGCCAAAGGACACGGAGTACGTCGCCGTGCTGGAATCCAGGTTTTGCGACCTCCCGCCCAGGACCGCGGCGTTTGAGTCGCTGCAGAAAGCCAAGTTTGACGTCAGCGGTAAAACGATCTCCCTATTACACGGGAGCAATCGGGTTCGTGGTGGGGCAGGAAGGGGTGGGGGGGTGGGGAGGCAGAAGATGAACGGAAAATTATTGGGGAATGCACAAGGTCCTGCCCTGAAGCATCGGTTTATTTTGCCCCTCTTTCAGCCGTGGCTCAGTGGGTCGCTCTCTCTCGCCTCCGAGTCAGACGGTCGTGGGTTCAAGTCCCACTCCAGAGACTTAAGCACATAATCTAATCGTTCTGGTCTCCATATTATAAAAATGACATCAAGGCACTAGAGAAGGTGCAAAAAAGATTTACAAGGATGATACCAGAACTGAGAGGTTATAACTATCAGGAAAGATTGAGCAGGCTGAGGCTCTTTCTCTAGAAAAGAGAAGGCTGAGGGGTGACCTGATAGAGGTCTTTAAGATTATGAAAGGGTTTGTTAGGGTAGATGTGGAGAAGATGTTTCCACTTGTGGGGAGACCAGAACTAGGGGCCATCAATATAAGAGAGTCACTGATAAATCCAATCGGGAATTCAGGAGAAACTTCTTTACCCAGAGAGTGGTGAGAATGTGGAACTCGCTCCCACAGGGAGTGGTCAAGGTGAATAGTATAGATGCCTTTAAGTGGAAGCTCGATAAACACATGAGAGAGAAAGGAATAGAAGGGTGAGATGAAGAGGCTCGTGTGGAGCAGAAACACCGGCACGGAGCAGTTGGGCCGAATGGCCTGTTTCTGTGCTGTAGATAATATGTAACTATAGTCCAGGCCGACACTCTCAGTGCCAGAACTGAGGTATTGCTGTTATAATGTAGGAAACGCAGCAGCCAATTTGCGCACAGCAAGCTCCCACAAACAGCAATGTGATAATGAGCAGATCATCTGTTTCAGTGATGTTGGTTGAGGGATGAATATTGGCCCCAGGACACCGGGGAGAACGCCCCCTTGCTCTTCCTCGAGATAGTGGCCCGGGGATCTTTTATGTCCACCCAAGAGAGCAGACGGGGCCTCGGTTTAACGTGTTATCCGAAAGACGGCAACTCCGACAGTATGGCGCTCCCTCAGTACTGCCCCTTCCGACAGTACGGCGCTCCCTCAGTACCGCCCCTCCGACAGTGCGGCGATCCCTCAGTACCGCCCCTCCGACAGTGCGGCGCTCCCTCAGTACCGCCCCTCTGACGGTGCGGTGCTCCCTCAGTACTGCCCCTCCGACGATGCGGTGCTTCCTCAGTACTGCCCCTCCGACAGTGCGGCGCTCCCTCAGTACTGACCCTCCGACAGTGCGGCGCTCCCTCAGTACCGCCCCTCCGACAGTGCGGCGCTCCCTCAGTACTGCCCCTCCGACAGTGCGGCGCTCCCTCAGTACTGCACTGGGAGTTTCAGCCTGAATTTTGTGCTCAAGTCTCTGGAGTGGGACTTGAACCCACAACCTTCTGACTCAGAGGCAAGAGAGATATCCCACTGAGCCACAGCTGACACTCCTCCCCCCCCTTCTCTTTCCTCCATAGCCCTCCAAATTTTTCCTTTTATCATTCCCTTTTGAAAGTTACTATTGAATCTGCTTCCACCGCCCTTTCAGGCAGCGCGTTCCAGATCACAACAACTCGCGGTGTTAAAAAAAAAAATTCTCCTCATCGCCCCCTCTGGTTATTTTGCCAATTATCTTAAATCTATGTCCTCTGGTTATCACTGGAATATCGGCTTGGATTTTTGTGCTCGAGTCTCTGGAGTGGGGCTCGAACCCACGACCATTCTGACTCAGAGGCGAGGGTGCTACCCACTAAGCGACAGCTGACACCTATTTGAGGACAAATCGAGATTGTCGAGGGGGAGACGGTGGGGAGGGGGCGAAATTCTGTTCCGTCGCTATAAATCGCTTTGTTCTCTCCAGGGTTGACCACCGAGCAGATGCTGAGGAAGGACTTGAAGGTTGTGTCTGGTGGGGATCTTCGCTTGGCCATTAGTGCCGTCTACATGAGGCTTGAGGTAGGAAGGTTTGAAGGATCAGTCTAAAGAAAGAAAGACTGGCATTTCTCCAGCAACTTTCACAACCACCGGACGTCCCAAAGCGCTTCACAGCCAATGAAGTACTTTTTTTGAAGTGTAGTCACTGTTGTAATGTAGGAAACGCGGCAGCCAATTTGCGCACAGCAAGCTCCCACAATCAGCAATGTAAGAATGACCGGATCATCTGTTTTAGTGATGTTGGTTGAGGGATAAATATTGGCCCCAGGACACAAGGGAGAACTCTCCCCCTGCTCTTCTTCCAATAGTGGCCGTGGGATCTTTTACGTCCAACTGAGAGAGCAGACGGGGCCTTGGTTTAACGTCTCATCCGAAAGACGGCACCTCCGACAGTGTGGCGCTCCCTCAGTACTGCCCCTCCGACACTGCGGCGCTCCCTCAGTACCGCCCCTCCGACAGTGCGGCGCTCCCTCAGTACCGCCCCTCCGACAGTGCGGCGCTCCCTCAGTACCGCCCCTCCGACAGTGCGGCGCGCCCTCAGTACCGCCCCTCCGACAGTGTGGCGCGCCCTCAGTACTGCCCCTCCGACAGTGCGGCGCTCCCTCAGTACTGCCCCTCCGACAGTGCGGCGCTCCCTCAGTACTGCCCCTCCGACAGTGCGGCGCTCCCTCAGCACTGCACTGGGAATGTCAGCCTGGACTTTATGCTCAAGTCTCTGGAGTGGGACTCGAACCCACGACCTTCTGACTCAGAGTGAACCACGGCTGACACACAGCCGCTTTCTTCAAACACACGAGCGTTTCGCCCACCAAAGTTTGAAGTAAGTTTTCCTTTTTCCATTGTTCCATACTCTGTCTCGAGCTGGCAATGTATGTGAACCTCAGGAAGGATATATTGGCCTCAGAGAGGGTGCAGCGCAGATTCGGCAGAATGATACCGGGGCTAAAAGGGTTAAATCACAAGGGCAGCTTGCATTTTCCACATTACGACAGTGACTACACTTAAAGCGCTTTGAGACGTCCTGAGGTTGTGAAAGGCGCTCCATAAATGCAAGTCTTTTTTTCTTTATAGACTAGGCTTGTATTCCCTCGAGTATCGGAGATTAAGGCCTGATCTAATCGAGGTGTTTAAGAAGATTAAAGGATTCGATGGGGTCGATCGAGAGAAACTATTTCCTCTGGTGGTGGGGGAGTCCAGAACAAGGGGGCATCACCTTAAAATTAGAGCCAGGCCGTTCAGGGGTGATGTCAGGAAGCACTTCTTCACACAAAGGGTGGTGGAAATCTGGAACTCTCTCCCCCAAAAAGCTGTCGAGGCTGGGGGGTCAATTGAAAATTTCAAAACTGAGATTGATCGATTTTTGTTGGGTAAGGGTGTGAAGGATTACGGAACCAAGGCGGGTAGACGGAGTTAAGATACAGATCAGCCGCGATCAAACTGAATGGCGGAGCGGGCTCGAGGGGCTGAACGGCCTCCTCCTGTTCCTATGCTCGCCACCGCCTTCTCAAGGGGGCAACGAGGGACGGGCAATAAATGCCGGCCTTGCCAGCGACGCCCGCATCCCGAGATTGAATTTTTCGAACTGCAAGTGAACGTCGGGGGGAGGACGTGAGCGGGCTTGGCTGCGGTGCACTCCGTGGTCGAATAGCCGCGCGACTCTGTGGTGGGCGGCGCACATCGGGCTGTGTCCCGCCACCGTTGGTGTGCAATGGCGTTAGTTTGGTTTGCTCTGCTCTGCTTTGGCCAGTCGAGTTGACTCTGACCCTTTCTCGCAGGATTTGCTGACGCACCCTTGCTTGAAGAAGGAGTTTGAGGACTTCTGTCGGGCGGGAGGCTACAACGTTCTAATTGCCATGACCATCTCCTTCAGCAAGGAGAACGAGCCTTTCCGGCAGTTGGCAGTCTACAGTCCTCACAGCGACTTGAGAGAGTTGGTACGTTTTCGAGAACGAGTGCGGGAGGGGTCGGAAGGCCGAGCGGTCTATCTCAGCGCTGCTGTAGGGGTAGGAAACATACGGAAGGATTCGGAGAGCCGCTTCACCGCCCCCCTGCCCCCCCAGGGCCAGATTGAACCCGATGAATAGAACGGGTCCGGTGCGGGGTCGGCTTTGTAGCTCGAAGTTGGTCTCAGCACCTTAGGGCGGGAGGGGCGGAGGGGTAGGAACCCAGCCAGGGCTCCTGCTCCTGATCGCCACTCAGTGGCTCCTGCTGGGTGAGTGCGTGCGCGGGATGGGGTGGGGAAACAGAATCGAGCTGGGCTTGCGATGCTTTCCATGGTTAAATAGCCGGCCTCCATAGGCTCACGGGAGGAGAGCGGCCGCTTGGGCGAGGTAAGGGGGAGGCAGCTGGAGCTGGCAGGATTGTACCCCGACGAGAGTTTTAGTACCTTTGGCCGGGAGGGTGGGGGAGGAGTGTGATGGTGCTGCACTGTGAATGTGGATTCCGATGTTCGGTCCGGCCTCTTGAAGGGTCTGCGCGGCCCATTCAAAATACCGCCCCTGCGCGTTTTTTCCTATTTAAAAGCCGCGTAGCTTAAGAGGGAACATTGCCGACTACATGTTTTGATTAATATATTACAATATGGGGGTTCACACACAAATCTTTGAAGGTGGCATGATTGTCAATAAGGCTGTTTTTAAACAGGGATCCTGGGCTTTATAAATGGAGGCATAGAGTACAAAAGCAAAGAAGTTATGCTATTCAATACAAAAGCAAAATACTGCGGATGCTGGAAATCTGAAATAAACAGAAAATGCTGGAAATACTCAGCAGGTCAGGCAGCATCTGTGGGGAGAGAAACAGAGTTAACGTTTCAGGTCGAAGGGTCATCGACCTGAAACGTTAACTCTGTTTCTCTCCACAGATGCTGCCTGACCTGCTGAGTATTTCCAGCATTTTCTGTTTTTATTTATGCTATTCAATTCTGGGCGTCACGCTTTAGGAAGGATGTCGAGGCCTTGGAGAGGGTGCGGAGGAGATTTACCAGAATGGTCCCAGGGATGAGGGACTTCAGTTAGGTGGAGAGTCTGGAGAAGCTGGGCTTGTTCTCCTTGGAGCAGAGAAGGTTGCGGGAGGATTTAATAGAGGCGTTCAAAATCATGAAGGGTTTTGGGAGAGTAGATAGGGAGAAACTGGCAGGAGGGTCGATAACCAGAGGACACAGTTTTAAGGTAATTGGCAAAAGAACCAGAGGGGGAGATGAGGAGAATTTTATTTTATTTTACGCAGCGAGTTGTTGTGATCTGGAACGCGCTGCCTGAAAGGGCGGTGGAAGCAGATTCAATAGTAACTTTCAAAAGGTAATTGGATAAATAGAGATGTTCCCACTTGCGGTCGAGACCAGAACTAGGGGCCATAAGTATAGTTCTAGACACAAAAGGCGTCAAGGGGTATGGGGAGAGAGCGGGAATATGGTATTGAGATAGAGGATCAGCCATGATCATATTGAATGGCGGAGCAGGCTCGAAGGGCCGACTCCTGCTCCTATTTTTCTATAAGACAGTCACTAATAAATCCAATGGGGAATTCAGGAGAAACTTCTTTACCCAGAGAGTGGGGAGAATGTGGAACTCGCTACCACAGGGAGTGGTTGAGGCGAATAGCAGAGATGCATTTCAGGAGAAACTGGATAAACACACGAGGGAGAAACACATTAAAGGAAGAGTAGATAAATATGGGAAGCAGCGGGATTTGCAGGGCTGTGGGGAGGGACTTGGGGGATGCTTGGGGCAGGGGGCTAGTTCTGATTGCTCTATTAACTGGGCAGAATGGCCCTCCGTCTGTGCTGTGAGCTTCTCTTGATTCTGTGGTTCCAGGTGAGCTGCGTGTTGGAGGAGTCCGAGGTGCCGTCGCTCCGGCTGACGCCAATGTACAGCCCCTGCTCAGAGATTAGCGCTTACCGCCAGGAGAACAGGCTGGCGTCTCGCAAGAAGGTCCTGCCGATCGTCAAGGGCTTCCTGAAGGCCCGGGAGGCGGGGCTGGAGGCGCCCGAGCACAGCTGCCGGTCCTGGGACGAGGGCGCCGCCTCGCGGGACGAGGGGCGCGCTGGCTGCGCTGCCTGCCACGACGAAGACATCCAGCTGCCTCCCACCCCCATGAACAGCCTGGTGGAGGGCTGCCCGCTGGACAGCGGCCTGCCCAAGCTGACGCCGGAGGCCATTTTGGAGAAGTTCAACAAAATGGCCGCCGAGGACCCATCGGACCCAGCCTCGTCCGGCCGCCGCTAGCCTGGGGGGGACTGGACGGTGTTGACGGCCTGTTTTTCTTTTTGTTGTTGTTAACGGGGGGTGGGGTGAGGTCGTTTAAACCAGTTGCAGTCACCGACCCTTGTGCCAAGAGCCAGTGTCCCAGGCAGCGACTTTCTCGGTTCGCTCCCGCGGAGGCCTCTATAGTCTGTCCCCCCCCCCCCCCGAGTGTGGACGGTCCACGATTCTCCCCATGGCGCCCCCCACCATCCGTCCAGGCTGGGATCAATCCCCACTCTTCCACGCAGTCCTACAATACACACAAGCCTTAGGAACATTCAGCCCCTCGAGCCTGTTCCGCCATTCAGTGAGATCATGGCTGATCTGCGATCTAACTCCGTCTGCCCGCCATTGTCCCATATCCCTTAATACCTTTGGTTAACAGCAATCTATCAATCTCTGATTTAAAATTAACAATTGATCTCGCACCAATTGCCGTTTGCGGAAGAGAGTTCCAAACTTCGACCACCCTTTGTGTGTAGAAGTGTTTCCTAACTTCACTCCTGAAAGGTCTGGCTCTAATTTTTAGACTCTGCCCCCTAGTCCTAGAATCCTCAACTAGCAGAAATCGTTTCTCTCGACCTGTTCCCCTCAATATCCTGAAAACTTCGATCAGATCACCCCTTAACCGTCTAAATTCTAGGGAATACAACCCATATTTCCCTGCAACACCACAGCGACTTCAAAAAAGTACTTCATTGGCTGTAAAACACCCTGGGATGTCCGAAGGCGCTGTATAAGTGACACTAATTTTGTTTTTTTAAAAGCCTGTAGATTGTCGGATGAGTGTCAAGGGTCTTACAGTTTTGGGATCCCGAATGAATTGGAATAAGAGACTGTGCATGAGTCTTTATTTCCAGTCAGGGAGGAGCAGGAACATGCATTTGGACAGCCCGTCAGCAGCTCACTAACCTCTTGTAAAATACAATCTGCCGATGACACAAATGGTTCACCTCTACCACCCTCTGTGTGTCGAAGTGTTTCCTAACTTCACTCCTGAAAGGTCTGGCTCTAATTTTTAGACTCTGCCCCCTAGTCCTAGAATCCCCAACCAGCGGAAATAGCTTCTCTCTATCTACCCTATCTGTTCCCCTTAATAGCTTGAAAACTTCGCTCAAATCACCCCTTAACCTTCTAAATTCCGGGGAATACGGCCCTAGTTTGTGTAATCGCTCCTCGTAATTTAACCCTTGGAGTCCCGGGTATCATTCTGGTTAATCTACGCTGCGCTCCCTCCGCGGTCAATGTATACTCCATGGGTTAGGGTGGGCCCTTGTCAGGACAAGAATCTCTGTGTTGGCAGGCTGTGCGCTTTCATTTGGTTAGAGCCCTGCGCATTCTTAGGGAAGGGTGGTGGGGGTGTCCTTAATCTTTTTGACTCCGCACCTGAAGCTTCTGGAGTCACGGAGAGTGGGGTGCGTCCCTAGAAGGAGAGAACGTGACCTTCATGTCGGGCAAACGTGGCGATGGGTTGCCGCGTGTGTTCGGCTTCCAAGTTGGTCTGGATACGCAGCTCCTGATTTTCACCCTGCCGCTCTGGGCCAGTTACTGAACGGGAGGTCAGGTACCTATCGACCGGAAGGGCGAAAATAAATTGTGCCTCCGCTGTGGTTCCGGGAGGCCCATTTTTTTCCCCCCGCTTGCTTCCTCTACAGCTGCTGCGGTAGGCCCACCCAGAATGATGCAGCCCATTCGGCCCATCGTGCCTGTGCCGGCACTTAGCTATTAGTCCCACTCCCCACCCACCGCCTGCTCTCCCCCTCCCTCTCCCCATAGCCCTGCAGCAAATGTTTCCCCTTTGACGGGGCAAGGGGGAAGTCCCAGCGCGCCCCCCCCCCCCACCCAAAGCTGCACAGGCCTCGACTGGAGTCCCAGTGGCGCATCCATCAAGATGAGGGAGAGGTAGGCCGAGAGTGAGTACGACTGGTTTAAACTGCTTTTGGCTTTTTTTTCCCCCCTCTTCCCTTTTTTCTGTGTTACTCCCGGTGTTATCTTACTCCCAAGCTCTCAGGGACGGAGAAATTCCCCCTGTCCAAACGCCAGCACCTCCGTTTTGTGTTGTGTTTGGTGGGAGGAGGGGGCCAGAATCTGTACCCCTCGAATCTGACGCAGCGTAATCTCAGCAATAATGTGCAGCACGGGCTCGGAGGGTTACTGGTGTGGGATCCAGCACTACAGATCAGGACCATGGCATGCTTTGATCCCGAGTCAGTGCTGGTTGGCTTCGGGACCCCTTCGTAAGGGCCTCGGTGGGGAAATTGCCAATGTTCCCGTTGATTTTTTTTTGGGGGGGTGAGCGGCCTCTTTAAGGGGCTGCGCAACCCATTAAAAAATACCGCAACCCGCGCGGGTTTTTCCCGTTGAAGAGCCGGCTGCCCGGGAAGGTCGGTCGCCCAACTTAAAGGGAACGTTGGAAATCGCTCCTGATCGCTGCCCAGTGACTTCCCCCCCTTGGATGGATAGTGGGCGTGGCCGGGCGAGGAACGGCTGGGGATCCCGGCACTGATGCCCCTCAGAGACTCGGAGTCTAGGCTGACGCGTGGAAGGAGCGTCACTGGGGTGAGATCCGATGTAACAGCTGCGGGACTGCGTCCCGGCGTGGCATGCAGCAGCCGAAAGCGAAACTTTCTACCCCTGTGTTCAGGGGCAAATATCAAAAGTCTTCCATCTCGCTTCAGAATTTCAAAAGTGCTTCTCCTATTCAAAGACCTGCTGGTTTTTCGACAAATCTGGCTTCTCCCCAAGGGTCGGAGCCGGGGATTTACAAGCAGCCGCCAATCTACAGAGACTCCACGCCGCCCCCCACCACCGTGAACCTCCGGGTGTGCCTATTTAGACCGCTTCCCTCCCCCACAATGTGTACCTGAACTGTGGCGTTAAAGGGAAACGCGGGTGGGTTAAACCAGACTCTGAACCTGTGAGCAATGCCAGGGGAGGTCGACCGGTTCTCCCACGATGCCTCAGATTTTGAAGCAACAATCGCTGAAAATATGCAATGAATGATTTATCTTAATTTTTTCGATTCAGAAGTTAATTTTTAAGTATGATAATCTGTACGATGTGTGTGGGGCACGGGGAAATAAGTTTTGGGGTGGGGGGGTTGTATCCACATCGCATGGAAGGTCTGTGACACCCGAGCAGAGGCCCCCCTATGTAATTTATGTCCTCCTCCCACCACCCCCTCCAGGGAGATGCCTGGCTCCTGCTCAGTGAACCCCTCTTCACCTCCCCCTGCCCCAGAGGTTCGTGCAGCGTAACTGAGATGGGGGCTAGTCTCCCCATTTCTCATGCCACGGTGCAATACGTCGCAGAAATGCATAGTATTTACAGCACAGAAACAGGCCATTGGGCCCCAACTGGTCCACGTCGGAGTTCATGCTCCACACCAGCCTCCTCCCCACCCCTCTTCAGCTCACCCCATCAACATATCCTTCTAATCCAGCCCAGTTCACACTTCATCTCGCCTCAACCTGTCACATTAACACCTCCTCTTGCCTTGATTATCTCTTTATGTCTCTTAATCTCTCCTGCTTTCTATCCCACCACTGACCTTGCCTTTTGTTCTTTCATCCCCTCCCCCTTTCCCAGCATTATACTTGCTTTAAATCTATTTCATTTCCTGCTTTTTTCCAGTTCTGACGAAAGGTCTTCGACCTGAAACATTAACTCTGTTTCTCTCTCCACGGATGCTGCCTGGCCTGCTGAGTTTTTCCAGCGTTTTACTGTTGTTATTTCCTTCTAATCCTTTTTCCCTCGTGTGTTTATCCAGCTTCCCCTGAAACGCTCTCCACCTCAACCACTCCCTGTGGTAGCGAGCTCCGCATTCTCCCCACTCTCTGGATCAAGCAGTTTCTCCTGAATTCCCCATTGGATTTCTTGGTGACTGTCTTATATTGACGGCCCCTCGTGGGTAGAGGTGTGTAGCTGCGAGGGTGACTGTGTGATGGGTAGCTTAAAAATGGAGAAATCTGACCGAGAGGCTTGGTAGAATGGTCATGCCTAAATGAGGAGTGTGTGACACACATAACAAATTATAGTTAGACGTCTTTGCGAGGGTTGGAAACCTGCTACTGCTCGGGGGCCCTGAAATCACACTGTTGGTCCCAAACATGCCAACACAAACACGATTGTTTCGATTTCCTTCCTTCATTATTTTATCGGACGTACTAAGAAACATTAAAAAAAAATAACGGGTTGACGCCTCCACTGAAACAGCAAGGAAAGGCATGGCGTCACCTCATTTCATGTTCAGTGCCTTACAAGGGGTCGGACTGACACCGAGATACATCCTACACACACTTTAACATCGATTGGTCACACCGGGAAACATTGTTCATGGAGACGTTCACTGCCAGGCACGGAAAGCTGGTGTAGTGTTTGGCCGAGCTCGCTCCCCACCATTAGGGCGCTCATCCCAGATGATTAAGAAACATACGGAACTCCCATCGCTTACGTCAAAGTCCGTGTCTAACCTACGAGCCAGTGATAAAAGCACTGCCGACGCTGTGACTGTTAATCCAGCCATGGTTCAGTGGGGTAGCGCGCTCTCTCGCCTCTGAGTCAGAAGGCCGTGGGTTCAAGTCCCGCTCCAGAGACTTGAGTGCAAAATCTAGGCTGACACTCCAGGTGCCAGTACTGAAGGAGCGCCGCACTGTCGGAGGGGCGGTACTGAGGGAGCGCCGCACTGTCGGAGGGGCGGTACTGAGGAAGCGCCGCACTGTCGGAGGGGCGGTACTGAGGGAGCGCCGCACTGTCGGAGGGGCGGTACTGAGGGAGTGCCGCGCTGTCGGAGGGGCGGTACTGAGGGAGCGCCGCCCTGTCGGAGGGGCGGTACTGAGGGAGCGCCGCACTGTCGGAGGGGCGGTACTGAGGGAGCGCCGCCCTGTCGGAGGGGCGGTACTGAGGGAGCGCCGCACTGTCGGAGGGGCGGTACTGAGGGAGCGCCGCCCTGTCGGAGGGGCGGTACTGAGGGAACGCCGCGCTGTCGGAGGGGCGGTACTGAGGGAGCGCCGCACTGTCGGAGGGGCGGTACTGAGGGAGCGCCGCACTGTCGGAGGGGCGGTACTGAGGGAGCGCCGCACTGTCGGAGGGGGCGGTACTGAGGGAGCGCCGCACTGTCGGAGGGGGCGGTACTGAGGGAGCGCCGCACTGTCGGAGGGGCGGTACTGAGGGAGCGCCGCACTGTCGGAGGGGCGGTACTGAGGGAGCCCCGCACTGTCAGAGATGCAGTCTTTCGGGGGGGGGGGGGGGCATTAAACCGAGGCCCCGTCTGCCCTCTCGGGTGGCATTAAAGGATCCCAGGACGCTATTTTGAAGAAGAGCAGGGGGAGTTCTCCCTGGTACCCTGGGCCAACATTTATCCCTCAACCACGTGAAAGAAAATCTGGGCATTATCACAGTAGCGTTTGTGGGAGCTTGCTGTGCGCAAATTGGCTGCCGCGTTTCCTACATTACAACAGCGACTACGCTTCAAAAGAAAAGTACTTAATTGGCTGTAAAGTGCTTTGGGAACTCCCTGAGGTCGCGCAAGGCGCTGTAGAAAAACGAGCCCTTGCCAAGCTGGTGAGTCCAGTCAAACTAGTTGCCCCAGAGTGCTCGCTAAACGAAAGGCATTTACCAGAAGAACACCCTCCCTGATCCAATCGGACGGTGCTCACAGATTCCCTCTCTTTAATTATTAACGAACTGGAAAGGCACAAACGGAACTATGCATGTTAATATTTTGGAAGCAAGCGGCTTGTTAAGCAAGCAGTTGGTTAATTTTGTTTCCCCCCTGCGTCTTTTTTTTGATCTGAACAACGTCACCAGGCCAGCGAAAACGTCTGGAGGGTAAATGATTTTCCAGATGCGTTCGCTGGCCGCGTTTGAGGTCACAGGTGCGTGGGAGCGGCGAGATGGGCTCGATTTTCCCCGCCCGTGTCAGGGAGACGAAAGAGGGGGAACTAGGGGGGTGGGGGGGAATGAAGGATTTGGTGCCAAGAAAATGCAATTGTTTTAAAAAAAAAAAATTAATAAAAAATTAACTGTACAAATCATTCTGTCTAGGTGTCGCTTTCTTCACAGCTCTGTTGGTAGCTGGGTTTAATTTTGGTCTCCTAAGTTGGTCAGATCGCTGCGGCCTCCTGCTGTCTGGTATGTCGAGTGGGGAAAGTTGCAGGCTGGATTTGGTTGAATGAAGCTCGAGGTTTGATTCAGCAATTTACAGCCTTCCGGATACGACACCGAGTTCCAACAATTTCAGACCATAACCATCTTTTTGTTTCTTAACTTGTCCCGTTACCCACCTCCCTTTCGCCTCACACTGTCATCCCTTTTGCCATTTAATCTCTCCTGCCTCCCACCCTATCACGGACCTTCCCTTTTATACGTGATACGCCCGCCCCCCCTCACTTTCCCTGCCGCTGTACTTGCTTATAATCTGTTACATCTCTCATTTTTACCAGTTCTGGCAAAAGGTCACAGACCTGAGACTTAGGGGGTGATTTTGCCAATGGGGGCGCGTTGGAGGCGGGACTGCTGCTTGTCTGGTTTTAGTCCCGCCTCCATCGACTTCTGGCCAACCCACGCTATTTTCCCTTGATTGACCTTGTTAAGTCCGCCCAGTGGGCATAGCAGATCGATTAAAGGGAAGCCGGTTACAGAGAATGTCAGTGTTATGACGTTTCATCTGTCAAATTGACAGATGAATTGTCATCGTTTGACAGCTCTGTGAAGCTGTCAAACACTGACATTCTCTGTAGTTTGATGAGTCCTTGTATTCAAGACTCATCAAACCTCTTCTGTGAGCAGAAATTAGATGGTTGTTGCATCGGAGAATGCAGCAGACATCTGTCATCTCTGCTGGTGAGATGCGAGAGTCTCCGCATCCCCAACTGTTGGAAGCCTGCAGGAAGAAACAAAGGTAAGGAAACTTTTTCTGTCACTTTCCACTCACCTCACATACTCACCTCTCCACACTTGCACCCATCACTTACCTCCACACCGCACTTTTGCACCCCTCTGACCCCTGCAGACCCACTGCTCGCCTCGGTGACCCTGGCGGGGTTTCCCGACGTCGGGAAGCCCGCGCCTCTGGTGGAAAAATGGGGATATTCCTCTTAACTGTGGCTGTAATCCCCTTCCCGCCTCCAGGAGACGGGACCCGGCGCGGGTCGGCTACCCGCCTCCTGGGAAGATGGAACGGAGGCGGGTTGGGGGCGGGATGGGCACCCGCCCCCAGATTCTGCCATTTTCCCGGCAGTCCCGCCTCCCCAGGGCTGGCAAAATCAAGCCCGTTAACTCTGTTTCTCTCTCCACAGATGCTGCCTGACCTGCTGAGTATTGCCAGCATTTTCTGTTTATGTTCTAGAAATGCAAGACCTGGGCAAGCTGCTGAACCTATGAGGAGAGATTGAGTCTATTATAATCCCTGGAGTTTAGAAG
The DNA here is from genome assembly GCA_030390025.1 of Squalus acanthias. Lineage (NCBI taxonomy): Eukaryota > Metazoa > Chordata > Chondrichthyes > Squaliformes > Squalidae > Squalus > Squalus acanthias. The sequence continues at coordinate 49,549,244 of CM059447.1, read as the reverse complement.
AATGAGATGCTGAGAGGCTGTTTTCCCCTGGCTGGGGAGTCTAGAACTGGGGGGCACAGTCTCAGGATAAGGGGTCGGCCATTTAGGACTGAGATGAGGAGGAATTTCTTCACTCAGAGGGTGGTGAATCTTTGGAATTCTCTACCCCAGAGGGCTGTGGATGCTCAGTCATTGTTGAGATCGATAGATTTTTGGACTGTAAGGGAAACGAGGGATATGGAGATCGGGCGGGAAAGTGGAGTTGAGGTCGATGATCAGCCATGACCTTATTAAATGGCGGAGCAGGCTCGAGGGGCCGTATGGCCGACTCCTGCTCCTATTTCTTATATTAACCCCGTCAGACTAGCCTTATATGATCTGGCAACCTTGGTAGTGGATGAAAACCTTCCCCTGGACCAGGTGTGGACAGCTAGTGCCACAGCTATGCTGTACATCAAAGATTGGATCACTGCAAACTCTGAGCCAATGACCGTGAAGCTGTCGATTGTCGTAAAAAAAAACAACCAGTTCACTAATGTCCTTTTGGTGAAGGAAACCTGTTGCCCTTACCCAGTCTGGGCCTATATGTGACTTCAGTCCTACACTGGCGTGGTTGACTCTTAACTGCGCACCTTCCAATTCTGGCCTCTTGCGCATCCCCCGATTTCCATCGCTCCACCATTGGCGGCCGTGCCTTCAGCCGCCTGGGCCCCGAGCTCTGGAATTCCCTCCATAAACCTCTCCGCCTCTCTCTCCTCCTTTAAGACGCTCCTTAAAACCTCACTGACCAAGCTTTTGGTCACCTGTCCTAATATCTCCTTATGTGGCTCGGTGTCAAATTTCTGTTTGATAATCGCTCCTGTGAAGAGCCTTGGGACGTTTTACTACGTTAAAGGCGCTGTATAAATACAAGTTGTTGTTGAAGTGGCCTCACGAGCCACTCCTTTGTATCAAACCCGCTACAAAAAGCTGATGAGAATAAAACCAGACGGACCACTGGGCTGCGACCTAGGCAGCGGATTCGGACACGATGGAGGCACAGCCCAGCCCAGTCGACACTGCAGAGTCCTCCGCACTAAACTCTCTCCCGAACAGCACCGTGGGAGTACCTTCACCGCACGACTGCAGCGGTTCAAGAAGGTGGCCCACCACCACCTTCTCGAGGGTGACTCGGGATGGGCAATAAATGGCGGCCTTGCCAGCAGCGTCCATAGTCCCGGGATCGAATGTTAAAAAATCCACATAATTTGCTTGCCTCCAAGTCTTGGGGCTGACTCCCAGACCAGACCCTGGGAATCTTCGAGCACTGACTGTCAGCTGGTGGCTCAGTGGGCAGCACTCTCGCCTCTGAGTCAGAAGGTTGTGGGTTCAGAGTCCCCGCTCCAGAGACTTGAGCACAAAAATCCAGGCTGACACTCCCAGTGCCAGTACTGAGGGAGCGCCGCACTATCGGAGGGGTGGTACTGAGGGAGCGCCGCACTGTCGGTACTGAGGGAGTGCCGCACTGTCGGTACTGAGGGAGCGCCGCACTGTCTGAGGGGCAGTACTGAGGGAGCGCCGCACTGTCGAAGGGGCAGTACTGAGGGAGTGCCGCAGTGTCGGTACTGAGGGAGCGCCGCACTGTCGGAGGGGCAGTACTGAGGGAGTGCCGCACTGTTGGAGGTACCGTCTTTCAGATGAGACATTAAACCGAGGCCCCGTCTGCCCTCTCAGGTGGACGTAAAAGATCCCACGGCATTATTTTTTAGAAGAGCAGGGGGGAGTTCCTGGGGCCAATATTTATCCCTCAATCAGCATCACTAAAAACAGATGATCTGATCATTATCACATTGCTGTTTGTGGGAGCTTGCTACGCGTGAATTCAGCTGCCGCGTTTCCTACATTACAACAGTGACTACACTTCAAAAAAAGTACTTCATTGGCTGTAAAGCGCTTTGGGACGTCCTGAGGTGGTGAAAGGCGCTGGAGAAATGTGAGTCTTTCTTTCTTTCTTTTCACTGATTCGAGTCAGCCAGCAGAGGGCTGAATGTTCCACATTTACAAGGAAGGCTCTATCACTGAGGGCGGCTCCCTGCAGCCAGCGAGCTGGAGTTTGGCAGCAGACTGGTACAAAAATGCCAAACAGGAAGAGTGGGAACTGCCAAAGAACCGAATTCAGGAAATCGCCACTTGTGTGTCGCGAAAAAGAAAAGCCAGCGCGTCATGAAACTGGCTGTGTGCGGAACTTATTTTTTTCCTCTTCCACGCACTGGGCCAAAGGTGGTGAATCATGCCGGGGACAGGGTTCCATCAGAGTCAGGCCCCCCCACCGCCTCCTAATATCTCCGTCCTAAATGGCCATTCTGCATAGGAGCCGGGACAGTAAATTCAATTATTCACCTCGCCCTCCACGAGAGGCCATCGGAATCTGACCCTATGCTTCTGACTCTTTGCCACTCGAGTTGCCACCCCTCCTCCAGAATTGTCTCATCCGAAAGACGGCCCCTCCGCCAGTGCGGCGCTCCCTCAGTACTGCCCCTCCGACAGTGCGGCGCTCCCTCAGTACTGCCCCTCCGACAGTGCGGCGCTCCCTCAGTACTGCCCCTCCGACAGTGCGGCGCTCCCTCAGTACTGCCCCTCCGACAGTGCGGCGCTCCCTCAGTACTGCCCCTCCGACAGTGCGGCGCTCCCTCAGTACTGCCCCTCCGACAGTGCGGCGCTCCCTCAGTACTGCCCCTCCGACAGTGCGGCGCTCCCTCAGTACTGCCCCTCCGACAGTGCGGCGCTCCCTCAGTACTGCCCCTCCGACAGTGCGGCGCTCCCTCAGTACCGCCCCTCCGACAGTGCGGCGCTCCCTCAGTAGCGCCCCTCCGACAGTGCGGCGCTCCCTCAGTACTGCCCCTCCGACAGTGCGGCGCTCCCTCAGTACTGCCCCTCCGACAGTGCGGCGCTCCCTCAGTACTGCCCCTCCGACAGTGCGGCGCTCCCTCAGTACCGCCCCTCCGACAGTGCGGTACTCCCTCAGCACTGCACTGGGAGTGTCAGCCTAGATTTTTGTGTTCCAGTCTCTGGAGTGGGACTCGAACCCACGACCTTCTGACTGAGAGGCGAGAGTGCACCAGATGTTTGATAGCTGATCAGTGCTGAAATACTCAGCAGGTCAGACAACATCTGTGGAACCTAAGAAAGATGAAAAGACTTGCATTTCTCCAGCGCCTTTCACCACCTCAGGACGTCCCAAAGCGCTTTACAACCAATGAAGTACTTTTTGAAGTGTCATCCTGTTGTAATGTGGGAAACACGGCAGTCAATCTGCGCACAGCAAGCTCCCACAATCAGCAATGTGATCATCTGATAATCTGTTTTTGTTATGGTGATTGATGGATAAATATTGGCCCAGGACAGAAGGAGGCCATTCGACCTGACATGAATCTTGTCATTCATGTGGAAATGACTTATGAAATAATACTGGGCGGCCTGCTGGTGGCGCTGTCCAGGGAGAGTATAAATACTCGGGCATGGGCCCAGCTTGCTCAGGACATTCTTTAACAGGAACTGGTGAAGGACACAACTAGACCTCCATATTGAAAAAACAGTTGATTAAAGCTTTGTTTAACGCTTAGACCAAGTGCCTAGTAGTTTTCTTACGTCACGACCCATGGTGCCTTTGCCGACTCTTTGGTAGCCACTCCTCTTCTCTTGCTCCTGCTCTTTCTCCATAGCCCTGTAAACCTGTTTCCCTTCAAGTATTTATCCAATTAGCCTTTTGAAAGTTATTATTGAATCTGCTTCCTCCACCCTTTCAGGCAGTGCGTTCCAGATCACAACAACTCGCTGCGGAAAAAATGTTTCCTTGTATCCCCCTCTGGCTCTTTTACCAATCACCTTAAATCTGGGTCCTCTGGTTACCGACCCTCCTGCCACTGGAAACAGTTTCCAGTGTTACACCCAAATCGTACGAAAGGAAGGAAACTTACCGAATTAAATAAAACCGTTGTTGCCAGTGTCTGGTCGCGGAAGGCCTCAAGCGTTTCTGAGGACACCGCGTGCTCCTGTTCCAGGGCCACCCGGGCGCAGTCAAGACCGTGGAAGAGAGGCAGGCAGCCAGAGTGACACCCCACCACCCCATGGGCCTTCCTTACCTAAGGAAGGATATACTTGCCATAGAGGGAGTGCAGCGAAGGTTCACCAGACTGATTCCTGGGATGGCAGGACTGTCGTATGAGGAGAGATTGGGTCGACTAGGCCTGTATTCACTAGAGTTTAGAAGAATGAGAGGGGGATCTCATTGAAACGTATAAAATTCTGACAGGGCTAGACAGACTGGATGCAGGGAGGTTGTTTCCCCTGGCTGGGGGGGGGGGGGGGGTCTAGAACGAGGGGTCACAGGATACGGGGTAGGACATTTAGGACTGAGAGGAGGAGAAATTTCTTCACTCAGAGGGTGGTGAACCTGTGGAATTCTCTACCACAGAAGGCTGTGGAGGCCAAGTCACTGAATATATTTAAGAAGGAGATAGATAGATTTCTAGACACAAAAGGCATCAAGGGGTATGGGGAGAGAGCGGGAATATGGTATTGAGATAGAGGATCAGCCATGATCTCACTGAATGGCGGAGCAGGCTCGAAGGGCCGAATGGCCTGCTCCTATTTTTCTATGTTTCTATGGGCCACCTCTAACCTGGACCAGTGCATGGCTAACAAGAGTTGCATCAGGAGTAGGAATCCCGTGTGTGGTTTTTCCCCCCCTCCCTCTCAATTCTGGTCCCCCCTGATGGTTCAGTGGGTAAACACAGCGCACAGAGTCAGATCAGCAACAGGGCTCCGTACCCTTGGGCGAGAGAGGAGAGGACCAGCAAGGGTTTCTGCCTCCGATCACTTATCCAGTAATCCCAGCTGGGAAACATGCCTGTGAGGACGACAGGATCGGGAGTATAAAAGTATGAGGGGCCTGGATAGAGTGGATGGGAAGGACCTATTTCCCTTAGTGGAGAGGTCAATAACCAGGGGGCAGAGATTTAAAGTAATTGGTGGAAGGATTAGAGGGGAGTTGAGGAGAACATTTTTCACCCAGAGGGTCTGGAACTCACTGCCTGAAAGGGTGGTAGAGGCAGAAACCCTCATCGCATTTAAAAAGTACTTGGATGTGCGCTTGAAGTGCTGTAACCTACAGGGCTACGGACCAAGAGCTGGAAAGTGGGATTATTCCGGATGGCTCTTTTTCGGCCGGCATGGACACGACGGGCCGAATGGCCGTAAATTGCTACGATTCTATGTGTTCCATTCACAGAGCTGCTGGTCACTGAGCACCGAGTGGGCGGGGAAGGGAATCGCTGCGAAATGTAACAAAGGCAGAAAGAGCAGGCATGGATTTCTTCTGAGTTACATCACTGCACACGCCCTTATACCGCAGTTATAAACAGGCACATAAACACAACTGTGCTGGCCCCAGTGAGTCTCTGGTTACAGCTTTACAGAGAGTCACAACATGCCACTCGAATGCTACCAGGGGGGATGAGGGACTTCAGTGATGTGGCGAGACTGGGGCTGTTCTCCTTAGAGCAGAGAGAGGTTAAGGGGAGATTTAATAGAGGCGTTCAAAATTCTGAGTAAGTTTTGACGGAGTAAAATAAGGAGAAACTGTTTCCAGTGGCAGGAGGGTCGGTAACCAGAGGACACAGATTTAAGATAATTGGCAAAAGAACCAGAGGGGAAACATGAGGGGTTTTTTTTTAACGCAGCGAGTTACGATGATCTGGAATGCGCTGCCTGAAAGGGCGGTGGAAGCAGATTCAATAGTAACTTTCAAAAGGGGAATTGGATAAATACTTGAAAAGGAAAAATTTGCAGGGCTGTGGGGAAAGAGCAGGGGGGAGGGGGACTAATTGGAGAGCTCTTTCAAAGAGCCGGCACAGGCACGATGGGCCGAATGGCCTCCTTCTGTGCTGTATCGTTCTCTGATCACATTATTGTTAACACAAAGTACAGCTTGTTTCTTTTAAACTTATTTCTTAGTTGGTTCTGCTCTAGTAGGAACATGCAGACAGGCTAACTGAACTGCTCACTACACCTTCAAGCGGTGAAAGGTACTTGGGCAAATGAAGGAAGAGTTGGTTAGAGTTCCTGCTCCTACTTGCTGTACAGCGACCACTACTGGACGGTACACGTGAGAGTGTGTGGAGGCCGAGTGGGGAAAGATTCTAGCTCAGTCCTGATGCTCGCTGTGGTCACACAGCCAACCCACACGTGAGAACTGGTGCGAGAAGCCAGAGGATGTGATTGGTGGCCGTGGAGAAGTAGCAAAGCCGTCAGCACCTCCAAGAGGGGAGGGGATAGAATTATAAAAAGTACTTGAACTTCGATCCCTGGTCTGGAATAGCTGAAGGAAAAAAATTTGCAGGGCTACGGGGAAAGGGCGGTGGGGGGGGAGTGGGACTCGCTGAAGTGCTCTTGCAGAGAGCCAGCACGGGCTCGACGGGCTGAATGGCCTCCTTCTGTGCTGTAACCATTCTATGATCCTAAGATCTCGACTGGGGCTACCATTGGTTTCAGCGGGCCAGGAAGGAAAAAGATTAGCCTGATACTATGCCAGTACTCCTGATTGTAATCCAGTGACCCCTGCCGCAAAGTGTGCGGATGTGGAGTGAGGTGAGGAATAGAAAGACTCGCATTTCTGCAGCACCTTTCACAACCTCAGGACATCCCAAATGTGCTTTACAGCCAATGAAGTACTTTTTTTGAAGTGTAGTCACTGTTGTAATGTAGGAAACACGGCAGCCAATTTGCGCACAGCAAGCTCCCACAAACAGCAATGTGATAATGAGCAGATCATCTGTTTTAGTGATATTGGTTGAGGGATTTTATGCTCAAGTCTCTGGATTGGGACTCAAGGTTGTGGGTTCAAGTCCCACTCCAGAGACCTGAGCACATAATCCAGCCTGACACTCCCAGTGCAGTACTGAGGGAGCGCCGCACTGTCGGAGGGGCAGTACTGAGGGTGCGCCGCGCTGTCAGAGGGGCAGTACTGAGGGAGCGCCGCACTGTCGGAGGGGCAGTACTGAGGGTGCGCCGCGCTGTCAGAGGGGCAGTACTGAGGGAGCGCCGCACTGTTGGAGGGGCAGTACTGAGGGAGCGCCGCACTGTTGGAGGGCCGGTACTGAGGGACCGCTGCACTGTCGGAGGGGCAGTACTGAGGGAGCGCCGCGCTGTCGGAGGGGCAGTACTGAGGGAGCGCCGCACTGTTGGAGGGCCGGTACTGAGGGACCGCTGCACTGTCGGAGGGGCAGTACTGAGGGAGCGCCGCGCTGTCAGAGGGGCAGTACTGAGGGAGCGCCGCGCTGTCAGAGGGGCAGTACTGAAGGAGTGCTGCACTGTCGGAGGGGCAGTACTGAGGGAGCGCCGCGCTGTCAGAGGGGCAGTACTGAGGGAGCGCCGCACTGTCGGAGGGGCGGTACTGAGGGGGCGGCGCACTATCGGAGGGGCAGTACTGAGGGAGCGCCGCACTGTCGGAGGGGCGGTACTGTGGGAGCGCCGCGCTGTCGGAGGGGCAGTACTGAGGGAGCGCCGCACTGTCGGAGGGGCAGTACTGAGGGAGCGCCGCACTGTTGGAGGGGCTTTACTGAGGGAGGGCCGCACTGTCGGAGGGGCAGTACTGAGGGAGCGCCGCACTGTCGGAGGGGCGGTACTGAGGGAGCGCCGCACTGTCGGAGGGGCTTTACTGAGGGAGGGCCGCACTGTCGGAGGGGCGGTACTGAGGGAGCTCCGCGCTGTCGGAGGGGCGGTACTGAGGGAGCGCCGCACTGTCGGAGGGGCTTTACTGAGGGAGGGCCGCACTGTCGGAGGGGCAGTACTGAGGGAGCTCCGCACTGTCGGAGGGGCGGTACTGAGGGAGCTCCGCACTGTCGGAGAGGGAGTACTGAGGGAGCGCAGCGCTGTCGGAGGGGCAGTACTGAGGGAGCGCCGCGATGTCGGAGGGGCAGTACTGAGGGAGCGCCGCACTGTCGGAGGGGCAGTACTGAGGGAGCACCGCACTGTCGGAGGTGCCATCTTTCGGATGAGTCGTTAAACCGAGGCCCCCGTCTGCCCTCTCAGGTGGATGTGAAAGATCCCATGGCCACTATTGGAAGAAGAGCAGGGGAGTTCTCCCCAGTTTCCTGGGGCCAATATTTATCCCTCAATCAACATCACGATAAAACAGATGATCTGGTCATTATCACTATGCTGTTTGTGGGAGCTTGCTGTGCGCAAATTGGCTGCTGCGTTTCCTACATTACAACAGTGACTACACTTCAAAAAAAGTACTTCATTGGCTGTAAAGCGCTTTGGGACTTCTGGTGGTGGTTTAACGTCTCATCCGACAGATGGCACCTCCGACAGTGCAGCACTCCCTCAGTACTGCCCCACCAACAGTGCGGCGCTCCCTCAGTACTGCCCCTCCGACAGTGCGGCGCTCCCTCAGTACTGCCCTCCGACAGTGCGGCGCTCCCTCAGTACTGCCCCTCCGACAGTGCGGCGCTCCCTCAGTACTGCCCCTCCGACAGTGCGGCGCTCCCTCAGTACTGCCCCTCCCACAGTGCGGCGCTCCATCAGTACTGCACTGGGAGTGTCAGCCTGGATGTTTGTGCTCAAGTCTCTGGAGCAGGACTGCGAACCCACGACTGTCTGACACAACGGTGAGAGTGCTACCCTCTAAGCCAGGTCTGACACCTAATCTACACAAATAATGTTATAAGCATTTGTTCCTTTTGTCGACCGACTCTGTAGGGTGGGGGGTTGTCCCTGAGAATATTTGCAGGGAAAAGGGGCTTTCCCCCGCAGAGAAAACCCACTTCTGTGTACATAATAAGGCACCCCTGCCTGGATTGAACTCGACGGCGCTAGGACCCCGACACAGCTGTTTTGACAAACGTATTGGTCAATAAAGTGACGGAGAAAAAAGGGGATATGCTGACAATCCGGTTTCTCATTCTGATCCCTCGTCACTGGGGGAGGGCAAGGGGAAGAGGAAGAGGTGGGGAGAGGATAAGAGAGAAAAAAAATAAGAAGCAGGAAAAGTGGAATCACATCAACGAGGACTGGGCCGGAGTAGGGAACAATTCTAAACTTTGTTTAGTTTTGTTTTTAAAGCAGTTTGTAACAAATGTCATGAGTTCGCAACTGATGGGGAGCAACTCCGAAGAGCGACAGGAGAAAGTCCACAAAGGGAAGGGTGACACAGTGGAACAGAATGGGAGGTGAGTGCGAAGAGAGGGAGAGAGAGAGAGAGAGAAATTAACTTTTTAACTTAAATGGGCAACTTTCGAGCTGAAATTGACACGTCAGGTGGGGAAGCAGGAGGAGTTTGTGGTTTAATTCCCCCCTTTTTTATTGGTCCTGCGGGTCTCCTTCTCGCATTAAATGATTAAACTGTTTATGTAAACCTTATTCCTTCGAATGGGCGGATTCAAAATAATCGACTGTCATTTGTGTTATCTTTTTATAAAGCTCTCTTACTTCGTTTGTTTCTCCCGTTTTAGAAAGTTGTTGCTGATTCCTTGCAATGTGCAGGAAGCCGGGATGTGTGTGGGGTTTTCGTTCTTGCTGTCTGGGCCTTCTCCACAGCTCCTTAAAGGGCCATTGTCTCCTTGAGAAAGTGTCTGATCCTCACTGATCAACATATGGGGCTGTCCGCTGCCTCACTGGGGAACTGCCCTGCTCCTGGGAGCGGTAAAGGAACGGAGAGCTTGCATTTCTACAACCCCTTTCGCGACCTCGAGACGTCCCAAAGCGCTTTACAGCCAATTAAGTACTTTTTTTTGTTGAGGTGAGGTCGCTGTTGTAATGTAGGAAACGCGGCAGCCAATTTGCACGCAGCAAGCTCCCACAAGCAGCGATGTGATAATGACCTAGATCATCTGTTTTTAGTGATGTTGATTTGAAGGATAAATATTGGGCCCAGGACACCGGGGGAGTACTCCCCCTGCTCTTCTTAGAAATAGTGGCCGTGGGACCTTTTATGTCCACCTGAGGGGGCAGACGGGGGCCTTAGTTTAATGTCTCATTCGAAAGACGGCACCTCCAACGGTGCTGCACTCCCTCAGTACTGGCACTGGGAGCGTCAGCCTGGATTTTTGTGCTCAAGTCTTTGGAGGGGGGACTCGAACCCACAACCTTCTGACTCAGAGGTGAGAGTGCTACCCACTGTGTCACGGCTGACACCCAGACTAGAAGACCCCAGGTCTAACTCTCAGTCTGTACTGAGTTAGTTAATCTCAGCTGAGCTGAGATTTGGGGGGGTATTACAGTTAGTCTCAGCGCCCCTTGATTAGGGAAGGGGGGGGGAGACATCATAGAAATTTACAGCATGGAAGGAGGCCATTTCGGCCCATTGTGTCAGCACCGGCCAACAAAGAGCCATCCAGCCTAATCCCACTTTCCAGCTCTTGGTCCGTGGCCCTGTCAGTTCCGGCACTTCAAGTGCATATCCAAGTACTTTTTAAATGTGATGAGGGTTTCTGCCTCGACCACCCTTTCAGGCAGTGAGTTCCAGATCCCCACCACCCTCTGGGTGAAAAAAGTTCTCCTCAACTCCCCTCTAATCCTTCTACCAATTACTTTAAATCTCTGCCCCCTGGATATTGACCTCTCTGCTAAGGGGAATAGGTCCTTCATGTCCACTCTATCTAGGCCCCTCATAATTTTATACACCTCAATTAAATCACCCCTCAACCTCCTCTGTTCCAAAGAAAACAACCCCAGCCTCTCCAATCTATCCTCATAGCTAAAATTCTCCAGTCCTGGCAACATCCTGGTAAATCTCCTCTGTACCCTCTCTAGTGCAATCACATCCTTCCTGTAATGTGGTGATTAAAAGCCAAGGTCCTTGCTGATGATTGCTGTGCAGCGACTCCTGCAACAGGTACAGCTACATAGAGTCAGAAGTCATAGTCATAACGGCACAGAAGGAGGCCATTCAGCCCATTGAGTCCGAGCAATCCAGCCAGTCCCATTCCCCCGCTCTATCCCCGTAGCCCTGCAAGTTTATTTCCCTCAAGTGCCTATCCAGTCTCCCCTTGAAAACATTGAGTGTCTCCACTTCCACCACTTCCGTCGGCAGCGAGTTCCAGGTCCTCACCACTCGCTGCGTAAAAAAGTTTTCCTCACATCCCCCTTGTATCTCTTTCCCAAAACCTTAAATCTGTGTCCCCTAGTCCTTGTACCATCAACTAGTGGGAACAGCCTTTCCCTGTCTAGTCTATCCAAACCTGTCATAATCTTGTACACCTCTATCAAATCACCCCTCAACCTCCTTTGCTCGAATGAAAACAAATCCAGCTTCTCCAACCTGTCCTTGTAGCCAAGATCCCCCCATCCCCGGAACTATTCTGGTAAATCTCCTCTGCACCCTCTCAAGGGCCTTCACATCCTTCCTATAGTGTGGGGGGATATCGGGGGCAATTCCAGTTAGAGAGAGGGAGAGATATATCCCATGCCAATTTTTTTTTAGGGAAACACATTCTTTCCCTCCCCCCAGCCCACGGTGGTTGTGCCTGTGCTGATTATGTACATGAAGGTTGGATGAGGATCGGATCCGGTTTGGTTGTGATGCCTTAGAACATAGAACATAGAAAACGTTGAAAAATAGGAGCTGGAGTAGGACATTCGGCCCTTCGAGCCTGCTCCGCCATTCAATATGATCATGGCTGATCATCTATCTCAATACCATATTCCCGCTCTCTCCCCATACCCCTTGATGCCTTTTGTGTCTAGAAATCTATCTATCCCCTTCTTAAATATATTCAGTGACTTGGCCTCCACAGCCTTCTGTGGTAGAGAATTCCACAGGTTCACCACCCTCTGAGTGAAGACATTTCTCCTCATCTCAGTCCTAAATGTCCTACCCCGTATCATGAGACTGTGACCCCTCGTTCTAGACCCCCCAGCCAGGGGAAACATCCTCCCTGCATCCAGTCTGTCTAGCCCTGTCAGAATTTTATACGTTTTAATGAGATCCCCTCTCATTCTTCTAAACTCTAGTGAATACAGGCCTAGTCGACCCAATCTCTCCTCATACGACAGTCCTGCCATCCCAGGAATCAGTCTGGTGAACCTTCGCTGCACTCCCTCTATGGCAAGTATATCCTTTTAGGTAAGGAGACCAAAACTGCACACGGTACTCCAGGTGTGGTCTCACCAAGGCCCTGTATGCCAGCGGAAACAGTTTCTGATCTTCCGTGTCGTGCTTTGCAGCCAAACCTGATCCTTTTTCACATCTGATGTCCACATATTCCACTGATAATGAACACGCTTCGAGCTCTGGCTAATATGATCACTCTTCTCTGCTCCATTCGCACGATCTGTTGTCTCTGTATGGAGCAAAGGTTGAACTCGGTGACACCTTGTAGCCTCTTTGACTCAGTTCCTCGCTAGGTCGATTACAAACATACGAAATTGAAGGGCAGGAGAAGACTGGCTGGTCCATCAAGCCTGGCTGGAGCATCGTTACTAACGGAGCATCCAGCGCAGACTCGATGGGCCGAGTGGCCTCCTTCTGTGCCTTACTATTCTACGATTCTAACTGAGGCATCGGAGGAAGCTTCTTTGGCAAACCCGCGACCTCTACCAACTAGAAGGACGAGGGCAGCCGGCGCGTGGGAACACCACCACCTCCACGTTCCCCTCCAAGTCACACACGCCATCCTGACTTGGAAATATATCGGGCCGTTCCTTCATCGTCGCTGGGTGAAAATCCTGGAACTCCCTGCCTAACAGCACTGTGGGAGCACCTTCACCACACGGGACTGCAGCGGTTCAAGAAGGCAGCTCACCACCACCTTCTCAAGGGGCGATTAGGGATGGGCAATAAATGCCAGCCTTGCCGGCGACGCCCACATCACAGGATCGAATTTTTTTTTTTAAGTGCGCGAACTGAGCTTCAATATGAGTTGATTTTGGGCAGACTGGACGCGCAGTGGGCTAGACACAGCTATTGAAATTACAACAGTATAGTGGTGCCAACATGGAGTGGTTGAGACGAATAGCGTAGGGTGCATTTAAGGGGAAGCCGGATAAACACATGAAGGAGAAAGGAATAGAAGGTTATGCTGAAAGGGTGAGATGAAGAGGGGTGGGAGGAGGCTCGTGTGGAGCATAAACGCCGGCACGGAGCAGTTGGGCCGGATGGCCTGTTTCTGTGCTGTAAATTTTATGGAACAACACAGAAACAGGCCGTTCGGCCCGACCAGTCTCTGTTGGCGTTTATCCTCCACAGACGCATTCATCCTAATCCCTGTTCCCATATCCCTTGCCTCCAATCACCTAATCTAACCCGTTCTTAAAATGTTTTTTTTCACTGCCTCTGACAGGCCCCTTTTACCTCCTGGGACCTGTGTTCAAATCCAGCCCAGGGTGAGGGGTTGAAAATCTCTGGCTTATTTTATATAGTGAGGGCATGGTAAGAATGAACATAAGAATTAGGAGCAGGAGTAGGCCGTACGGCCCCTTGAACCTGCTCCGCCATTCAATAAGGTCATGAAAGACTTGCATTTCTACAGCGCCTTTCACAACCACCGGTCGTCTCAATGCGCTTTACAGCCAATGAAGTACTTTTTGAAGTGTAGTCACTGTTGTAATGTAGGAAATGCCAATTTGTGCACAGCAAGCTCCCGCAAACAGCAATGTGAAAATTGACCAGATCATCTGTTTTTAGTGATGTTGATTGAGGGATAAATATTGGCCCCAGGACACCGGGGAGAACTCCTTCTTCCAATAGTGGCCGTGGGATCTTTTACATCCCCCTGAGAGAGCAGACGGGGCCTCGGTTTAACGTCTCAACCGAAAGACGGCACCTCTGACAGTGCAGCACTCCCTCAGTACCGCACTGGGGAGTGTCAGCCTAGATTTTTTGTGCTCGAGTCTCTGGAGTGGGGGCTCGAACCCACAACCTTCCTGACTCGGAGGCGACGGTGCTACCAACTGAGCCACGGCTGATCTTTGACCTCAACTCCACTTTCCCGCCCTATCCCCATATCCCTTGATTCCCTTATCCTGAGAATGCTGTTAAACGAGTCCCTGTTGGGCAAAAGTGCCCTCAGTACAACACAGCATTAAATCTCCGGGGTGGTCGGTAGGGTTGCCAACGCTCCAGGATTTGAAGCATCATCTCCTGGCCGCTGGTGTGAGCGACCCAAGAGAAAAATCATGGAGGAATTTTTAAAAAATGTGTTTATTTAAATCATTTTCTTTGAACACTTTCTGTTTAATTAGTCATAAAAATATTGGAGATGGGGGTTAGAAGACCGATTGAGTGGGGTTGGGGCGGTTGGAGGCAACATGATGAAACCTCCAGGAATATGGCCCATCAGAGTTGGCGACCTCCAGTGGTCGGTGTGAGAAATATACGGAGGCAGTAGGGGGCGCTCTTTCTGGGGTAGGGGCTGATGAATGTTGTTGGGGTGGAAAGTAGTCTTTAACTTGTGCAGTATCTGCCCTGGAAGTGCTTGATGCCAAGATCGAGTCCGAAATAGGGGAGCGTTCCATTCCCCAGCACACTCGTCCCTCGCATCACCGAAAACACAATTATAGGAGGGGAGGGGGAAAAAAAGGTTATGTGTCTTCACCCCTCCCTCATCCATGCTTTTTCTACCTCCAGACTCGACTATTCCAACGCTCGCCCATCTTCCGCCCTCCGTAAGCTCCAGCTCATCCAGAACTCTGCCGCCCCGTGTCCTGACTCTCTCCGAGTCCCGTTCACCCATCACCCCCTGTGCTCGCCGACCGACATTGGCTCCCGGTCCGGCAATGCCACAGATTAAAAATTCTCATCCTCGTGTTGAAATCGCCTCCCCACCCCCCCCCCCCCCCCCCCTCCCTGTCCCTGTAACCTCCTACAACCCTCCGAGATCTCTGCGCTCCTCCAATTCTGGCCTCTTGAGCATCCCCCGATTTCCACCATTGGCGGCCGTGCCTCCAGCTGCCTGGGGCCCCGAGCTCTGGAATTCCCTCCCTAAACCTCTCCTTTTTAAGACACTCCTTAAAAGCTCCTCCTTTGACCAAGCTTTTGGTCACCTGTCCTAATCCCTCCTTTATGTGGCTCGATGTCAGAGTTTTGTTTGAAGTGGAGATGCCGGTGTTGGACTGGGGTGGACAAATGTGAGAAGTCGCACAACACCAGGTTATAGTCCAACAGCTTTATTTGAAATCACAAGCTTTCGGAGCACTGCTCCTTCGTCAGGTGAAGTGAAGAGATGCATATAGGCACAGCATAAATAGTCAGAGAACACTGCCAGATGATTACAGTTAATCTTTCTAACTGCCCTTTATCACACCTCGGCAGAGAGATAATCACGGCAATCAAAGGTGTGGATGGTGTCCAAACAGGTCAGTCAGGAAAACATTACATCAAAGACAATGAGGTGGGGTCACAAGGGGTCAATGTGGCAGATGCTGGGGTCTGTATGGAAAACAAAAAACTTTTTTTGCTGGAAATCACAGCAGGTCCGGCCGCATCTGTGTAGAGAGAACAAGCCAACGACGACTCGAGTCTGGATGACTCTACGTCAGGTGGGGTTACATGTAGCGTGACATGAACCCAAGATCCCGGTTGAGGCCGTCCTCATGGGTGCGGGACTTGGCTATCAGTTTCTGCTCGACGATTTTGCGTTATCGTGTGTCAAGTTTTGTTTGATAACACTCCTGGGATGTTTTACTGCGTTAAAGGCGCTGTACAAATGCAAGGTGTTGTTGTTGACACGGGGGGAGCCGCCTGCAATGGTACAGCAGTGGATTCCTGGTCTGAATCAGTAGTCGGTGATGGGGCCTCTGGTCCTGACTCGTCTCCATCACTTTGAGCGAGGTGGTGTAAACTGGCAGAAATAGACAAGTGTGTGCGGGGAGAGGGAGTTCTGTTCCTGCAGCTCTGAACGTATCTCTTGGCAAGTCGATTTAAGGAGTGCCATTGAGTCATTTGGCTTTGATGTTTCAAAATTATTATTTATATGTCCTGCCCCATTGTCTGTGCGAGCTCCTGGTTAAATGGGACGCACCCTTTTAATAAAACCCCAAATTCCAAATGGGATTCCTGTGTGCACGGGGCGGGGGAACATTTAAAACTTAATTTGTGCTCTTCTCAGCAGATGTAAGCGCGCTAAGTGGGGAGCACAGTCTGACGGGGGCAGTGCGTCTCGGTGCAACGTTACAGTGACTGTGGGATAGAGAACTGGTCTTACTGCAGCACCGCGGTCGCGGGCTTCTTCTGTGCAGACGCTGGATACGGGTAGAATTGGGGCAGTGGCCTCCCATTGTGGAATAGCCTGCCGACACTGGCTGTTCGGGGGGGTCACGCGTCAGTAATAAAGGAATGCCATTACTGCCTTCAGGAAAGGAGGAGAGAATATAAGAATTAGGAGCAGGAGTAGGCCATATGGCCCCCTCGAGCCTGCTCCGCCATTCAGTGAGATCATGGCTGTTCTTCGACCTCAACTCCGCTTTCCATTGAGTCCAAAATTCTCTCGATCTCCGCCTTGAAGATGCTCAATGATTCAGCATCCACAGCCATTTGGGGTAGAGAATTCCAAAGATTCACAACCCCCTGAGTGAAGAAATTCCTCCTCATCTCCATCTTAAATGGCCGACCCCTTATCCTGAGACTGTGACCCCTGGTTCTAGACTCTCCAGCCAGGGGAAACAACCTCTCTGCATCTACCCTGTCAATCCCCCTCAGAATCTTATATGTTTCAATGAGATCACCTCTCATTCTTCTAAACTCCAGAGAGTATAGGCCCATTCTACTCAATCTCTCCTCCATCGGACATCCCTCTCATCCCAGGAACCAATCTAATGACCCTTCGTTGCACCGCCCCTAAGGCAAGTCTATCCTTCCTCAGATAAGGAGACCAAAACTCTGCACAGTACTCCAGGTCTGGTCTCACCAAAGCCCTGTACAATTGTAGCAAGACTTCCTTACTCTTGTACTCCCAAGAAGGACAAGGGAAAGCGATATGAGTATGATCCTAAATATATGAAGACATTCTGCATTTACACAACTGCTAGTGATTATGTTACTAACTACTCACGATGTTTCCCTGACTAGCTGACTTGTGCTGTGTGATTCGATGGTAGGGGATGTTTTTTTTTCATTCTTCACCTGGCTCGATCAAAGTAGGCAATAAACTTGACCTTCAGTTTTATCCTTAGAGCTTTGATTTTTGTTTCTAGCGCTTTTTAACATGGAAATGAAAGATCGCGCATTTATTTTTATATATAGCGCCTTGCACCACTCAGGACGTTCCCAAGTCTTCATTACCCGATGTATTGCCCTTATGATTTTTTTCCTAGAGATTAATAGAAACATAGAAACAAAGAAGATAGGAGCAGGAGTAGGCCATTCGGCCCCTCGGGCCTGCTCCGCCATTCGATGAGATCATGGCTGATCGTCTAAACTCAGTACCCTGTACCTGCCTTCTCCCCATATCCCTTGATACCTTTAGCTTTAAGAAATATATCTAACTCATCCTTGAATATATTTAATGACTTCGCCTCAACTACCTTCTGTGGTAGAGAATTCCACAGATTCACCACTCTCTGGGTGAAGAAATTCTTCCTCATTTCTGTCCTAAATGGTTTACCCGTTATCCGTAGATTATGACCCCTGGTTCTGGACTCTCCGACCATCGGGAACATTCTTCCTGCATCTAGTTTGTCCAGACCTGTCAGAATTTTATATGTTTCGATGAGATCCCCCCTCATTCTTCTATACTCCAGTGAATATAAGCCCAATCGACCCAATCTCTCCTCATATGTCATTCCTGCCATCCCAGGTATCAGCCTTGTGAATCTTCGCTGAACTCCTTCCATGGCAAGAACATCCTTCCTCAGATAAGGCGACCAAAACTGCACACAGTACTCAAGGTGTGGTCTCACCAAGGCCCTGTACAACTGCAGCAGGACATCCCTGTTCCTATACTCAAACCCTTTCGCTATGAAGGCCAACATACCATTTGCCTTCTTCACCGCCTGCTGCACCTGCATGCTTACTTTCAGCGACTGGTGCACAAGGACACCCAGGTCTCGTTGCACTTCCCCTTCTCCCAATCTATTGCCATTCAGATAATAGTCTGCCTTTCTGTTTTTGACACCAAAGTGGATAACCTCGCACTTATCCACGTTATATTGCATCTGCCACGCTTTTGCCCACTCACCCAACCTGTCCAGATCATCCTGGAGTTTCTCGGTATCCTCCTCGCAGCACACACTCCCACCCAGCTTTGTGTCATCTTTAATTCCTGGAAAATTCAGGGCAATTGTGGAGGTGGCACCCCTATTTGTGGCTGGGATTGCCAGTTAGCGCGGCACTGTGGGCAGCTTTGTGCCTGCTGGAAAGTGGATCGCCACCGGCTCACGCCCACCTCACGTGGACACACATCCAGCAGAGGGAAGGAAGGAGGGCGGGGGGGGGAACAGACAGATCTCGGAGGGTCATAGGGCTGGAGGAGGTTACAGAGATAGGGAGGGGGCGAGGAGGCCATGGAGGGATTTGAACGCAACGGTGAGATTTTAAAATTCGAGGCGTTGCCGGACCGGGAGCCAATGTAGGTCAGCGAGCACAGGAGGGGCGATGGTCGAACGGGACTCGGTGCGAGTTAGGACACGGGGCAGGGACTCGGTGCGAGTTAGGGCACGGGGCAGCAGAGTGTTAGATGAGCTGATGGTTACGGAGGGTGCAAGGTGGGAGGGAGGCCAGGAGAGCGTTGGAGTAGTTGAGTCTGGAGGTATTGTTGAATAGTACAGCACAGAAGGAGGCCATTCGGCCCAGGTCAAGCGGTTAAAAGTACTTGGGCGAGAGAAGGAAGAGTTGGTCAGAGTTCCTGCTCCTACTTGCTGTACAGCGACCACTACTGGACGGTACACCATCAAGTCTGCGCCAGCTATTTCGAAGTCCCACTTCCCCCCCGTTCTTTCCCCATAGCTCTGCGATTTTTTTCTCCTTCAAGTATTTATCCAATTCCCTTTTGAAGGCTACTATTGAATCTGTATCCACCACCCTATCAGGCAGCATATTCCAAATCCTAACCACTTGTTGCGTAAAAATGTTTTTCCTCCTGTTGTCTCTAGTTCTTTTGCCAATCACCTTAAATCTGTGCCCTCTGGTTATCGACCCTTCAGCCATTGGAAACAGTTTCTCTTTATTTATTCAGTCTAAATCCTTCATGATTTTTAAATACCGCTATCAAATCTCCTCTTAGTCTTCTCTGCTCCAAGGAGAACAACCCCAGCTTATCATGTTGATATTTGTTCCCTTTAGACTAATACCTGGAATGGGCGGGTTGTCTTATGAGGAAAGGTTGGATAGGGCTAGGCTTGTATCCGCTGGAGTTTAGAAGAGTAAGAGGTGACTTGATTGAAACATAAGATCTTGAGGGGTCTTGACAGGGTGGATGTGGAGAGGATGTTTCCTCTTGGGGGAGAATCTAGAACTAGGGGGGTCACTGTTTAAAAATAAGGGGTCGCCCATTTAAGACAGAGATGAGGAGAAATGTTTTCTCACAGAGGGTCGTGAGTCTTTGGAACTCTCTTCCTCAGAGGGCGGTGGAAGCAGAGTCTTTGAATATTCTTAAGGCAGAGGTAGACAGATTCTTGATAAGCAAGGGGGGGTGAAAGGTTATCGGGGGTAGGCGGGAATGTGGAGTAATCAGATCGGCCATGATCTTATGGAAGGGCCGAGTGGATTACTCCTGCTCCTAATTCGTATGTTCGATGGTTTTTACACAGCGTTACCAAATCAACTCATTGCTAAACAAACCATCAGGCTTGGCTTGTGTAAGAGGTTAGTCGTCAGGTTTTTGAGCTTCCTGTAGATGGGAGGTGTCCGGAAATTCCACAGTGTGTTATTGCTAGATTTATTGAGCAATGCTGAGAAAATCATGGTTGATTCTTAAAAAAAAAATCTCAGCAACGTGTAAATAAGCAGGAATATTGATATTGATTTCATCTGCCTTCTTTTCGACCATCAGTTTTCTTCACCCGCCCCTCACCCCCGCCCCACACTCTTCTAAAGCTGTTAACTTCTGACTGCGATGCTGATCCATGCCACCTTTTGCCTTCTAGGGCCTTGCCCAATTGTCCGTTCTTCCAGTCTGAGTCTAGCCAGCGAGCGTGGGCAGGCGAATTGACTCTTCTAGCTCTGATTTTTGATGAGTGGGATATAGCACGTCTTGAAACCTGGGCATGTAGGAAGGGGAGGGACGGTGAGGCACGTGGGCACCCCGATGATGCAGAACTTGTCCCAGACGTTGGAAAGCAGACGTATAAGGTGCTGAAGTTGCTCGTGTGTGTGTCAGCCGTGGTTCAACGAGTAGCACTCTCTCGCCTCTGAATCAGAGGGTCCTGGGTTCAAGTCCCCCACTCCAGAGACTTGAGCACAAATATCCAGACTGACACTCCCACAGTGCCAGTACTGAGGGAGTGCCACACTGTTGGAGGTGCCGATTTCGGATGAGATGTTAAACAGAGTCTGCTTTCTCAGGTGGACGTGGAAGATCCTACGGCATTATACGAGACGGAGATTGATCAATTTTTGGATACTAAGGCAATCGAGGGGTATGGGGATAGTGTGGGATGGTGGAGTTGAGGTCGAAGAACAGCCATGATCTTATTGATCATAGGATCATAGAAGATAGGAGCAGGAGTAGGCCATTCGGCCCCTCGAGCCTGCTCCGCCATTCAATGCGATCATGGCTGATCATCCAAATTCAGTACCCTGTCCCTGCTTTCTCCCCACATCCCTTGATCCCTTTAGCCTTAAGAAATATATCCAACTCCTTCTTGAATCTATTTAATGAGTTGGCCTCTACTGCCTTCTGTGGCAGAGAATTCCACAGGTTCACCACTCTCTGGGTGAAGAAATTCCTCCTCATTTCTGTCCTAAATGGCTTACCCCTTATCCTTAGACTGTGACCCCTGGTTCTGGACTCCCCCGCCATCAGGAACATCCTTCCTGCATCTGTAAATGGCGGAGCAGGCTCGAAGGGCTGAGTGGCCTACTCCTGCTCCTATTTCTTATGTTCTTATGGAAGAATAGCCTTGGTGTTCTCCCTGGCGTCCTGGCCAACATTTATCTCTCAACCAGCATCGCTACAACAGATGATCTGGCCATTTCTCTCCTCACTCCACATACTTTGCGGCAGGGATCACTGGCATATCAGGAGTATCAGGCTAATCTTTTTCCTTCCTCGCCCACTGAAGCCAACGGTAGCCCCAGTCGAGGTGAGCTATTTCAGACCAGGGATCGAAGTTCACTTACTTTTTGTATAACTCTACCCCCTCCCCTCTTGAAGGTGCTGACTGCTTGCTACTTTTCCACGGCCACCAATCACATCCTCTGGCGTCTCGCACTAGTGGCCAATTTTCATGTGTGGGTTGGCTGCGTGACCACCACAGTGGGCATCACAACTGAGCTGGAATCTTTTCCCCCACTCGGCCTCCACGCGCTCTCGCGTACCATCCAGTAGTGGTCGCTGTACAGCAAGTAGGAGCCGGAACTCTGACCAACTCTTCCTTCTCTCGCCCAAGTACTTTTAACCGCTTGACCTGGGCCAATATTTATCCCTAAACCAACATCACTTTAAAAAAAAAAAGGTCATTATCTCATTGCTGTTTGTGGGATCTTGCTGTGCGCGAATTGTCTGCCACGTTTTCTACATTGCAACAGTGACCACGCTTCAAAAAGTACCTCATTATCTGTAAAGCGTCCTGAGGTAGTGAAAGGCGCTATATAAAAGCAAAAAGTGCAACATCCCCACCGACATCTGGGAATCCCTGGCCCAAGACCGCACAAAGTGGAGGAGAAGCATCCGGGAAGGCGGCGAACACCTCGAGTCTCTTCGCCGGGAGCAAGCAGAAGCCAAGTGCAAACAGCGGAAGGAGCGCACGTCAACCCAAGCACCCCCACCCCACCCGCCCCTTCAACCACCGTCTGCCCCACCTGTGATGGAGACTGTAGGTCCCGCATTGGACTCATCAGTCACCTGAGAACTCATTTTTAGTGTGGAAGCAAGTCATCCTCGGTTCCGAGGGACTGCCTAAGAAGAAGAAGATAAAAGCAAATTCATTTCTAGAGGGATAGAATTCAAAAGCAGAGGGGTTATGTTAAACTTGTATCGAACCTTGGTGAGACCACACTTGGAGTTACTGTGCACAGTTCTGGTCTCCATATTATAAAACGAATGTAGAGGCACTGGAGAAGGTGCAAAAAAGATTTACTAGAATTATACCAAAACTGAGAGGATCAGGAAAGATTGAACAGGCTGGGGCTCTTTTCTTTAGAAAAGAGAAGGCTGAGGGGTGACCTGATAGAGGTCTTTAAAATTATGAAGGGGTTCGATAGGGTAGACGTAGAGAAGATGTTTCCACTTGTGGGGGAGACCAGAACTAGGAGGCCATCAATATAAGATAGTCACTAATCAATCCAGTAAGGAATTCAGGAGAAACTTCTTTACCCAGAGAGTGGTGAGAATGTGGAACCCGCTCCCACAGGGAGTGGTTGAGGTGAATAGCAGAGAAGCATTTAAGGGGAAGCTGGATAAACACATGAGGGAGAAAGGAATAGAAGGATATGTTGATGGGGTGAGATAAAGAGGGGTGGGAAGGAGGCTGGTGTGGGGAATAAACACCAGCCTGGATCTGTTGGGCCGAATGGCTTGTTTCTGTGCTGTAAATGCTACGCAAGTTCTTTCTACGATGCAAGTTGTTTCTATCTAGATAAAGCTGACGTTTAAGTGATGCCAGCAGGGTGCTCCATAACGGCTCATTGACCTGCCATTGTGTGTACCCTTGCACAGCGCTGAGCTGCACAATGTGCAGTGACTGCTCGCTTTCGTGCCCAGACTGATCCCAAGGGTGGACCGGTGGCTCCAAGGTGAACCTACATTCCCTGCTCATTACAGTCTTTGACTAGAGCACGCCCAAAGCAGGCTTTCCCAATTGAAAGGAATGCGAGCATGTCGCACCTTGTAAAACCAGATGCTCGCCAGATCGGGCAACATCTTTGATGTGATCACCTCTGCTTTGACGCAGGGCTTTGCTCTTGGCTATGAGTTTTCTGTCTTTCTCTCACTCCTTTATTTTGAATCTCTCTGAAAAGATAGATGTCGAAAGCTCCGCAGTTTTTCACCAGATGTTTTGTCAAGCATTGAAGGAATAAATGATATTCTGATCGTACAATTGTAATTAGGAATTTTTTGAGACGTGCAGTGCAGGTAAAGGGAAAAAGAGAAAGCCTTGCACCTTTCGCAACCTCAGGACGTCCCAAAGCGCTTTACAGCCAATGAAGTACCTTTGTTGTCACTGTTGTAATGTAGGAAATGTGGCAGCCAATTTGCACACAGCAAGCTCCCACAAACAGCAATGTGATAATGACCGGATCATGTTTTAGCGATGTTAGTTGAGGGATAAATATTGGCCTCAGGACACCGGGGAGAACTCCCCCTGCTCTTCTTGAAAATAGTGCCATGGGATCTTTCTGTTCACCTGAGAGAGCAGACGGAAGCCTTAGTTTAACATTTCATCCGAAAGATGGCACCTCCGACATGGCGGCGCTCCCTCAGTACTGCCCCTCCGACAGTGCGGCGCTCCCTCAGTACTGCCCCTCCGACATGGCGGCGCTCCCTCAGTACTGCCCCTCCGACAGTGCGGCGCTCCCTCAGTACTGCCCCTCCGACAGTGCGGCGCTCCCTCAGTACTGCCCCTGCGACAGTGCGGCGCTCTGTCAGTACCGCCCCTCCGACAGTGCGGTGCTCCCTCAGTACCGCCCCTCCGATAGTGCGGCGCTCCCTCAGTACCGCCCCTCCGACAGTGCGGCGCTCCCTCAGTACCGCCCTTCCGACAGTGCGGCGCTCCCTCAGTACTGCCCCTCCGACAGTGCGGCGCTCCCTCAGTACCGCCCCTCCGACAGTGCGGCGCTCCCTCAGTACCGCCCCTCAGTACCGCCCCTCAGTACCGCCCCTCCGACAGTGTGGCGCTCCCTCAGTACTGCCCCTGGGAGTGTCGGCCTGGATTTTGTGCTCAAGTCTCTAGAGTGGGACTCGAACCCATGACCTTCAGACTCGGGGATGACTCAGCCACGGCTGAGACCCAGCGAAGTAACACACAACCAAACCTGGTGTCCTGGGGCCAATATTTATCCCTCAATCAACATCACTAAAACAGATTATCCGGTCATTATCACATTGCTGTTTGTGGGAGCTTGCTGTGCGCAAATTGGCTGCTGCGTTTCCTACATTACAACAGTGACCACACTTCAAAAAGTACTTAATTGGCTGTAAAGTGCTTTGGGACGTCCGGTGGTCGTGAACGGCGCGGGAGAAATGCAAGTCTTTCTTTCAAAATGTGGAGATGCCGGTGTTGGACTGGGGTGGACAAATGTGAGAAGTCGCACAACACCAGGTTATAGTCCAACAGCTTTATTTGAAATCACAAGCTTTCGGAGCGCTGCTCCTTCGTCAGGTGAAGTGAAGAGATGCATATAGGCACAGCATATATAGTCAGAGAACACTGCCAGATGATTACAGTTAATCTTTCTAACTGCCCTTTATCACACCTCGGCAGAGAGATAATCTCGGCAATCAAAGGTGTGGCTGGTGTCCAAACAGGTCAGTCAGGAAAACATTACATCAAAGACAATGAGGTGGGGTCACAAGGGGTCAAATGTGGCAGATGCTGGGGTCTGTATGGAAAACAAAAAACTTTTTTTTGCTGGAAATCACAGCAGGTCCGGCCGCATCTGTGTAGACAGAACAAGCCAACGACGACTCGAGTCTGGATGACTCTACGTCAGGTGGGGTTACATGTATCGTGACAGGAACCCAAGATCCCGGTTGAGGCCGTCCTCATGGGTGCGGAACTTGGCTATCAGTTTCTGCTCGACGATTTTGCGTTGTCGTGTGTCTCGAAGGCCGCCTTGGAGAACGCTTACCCGAAGATCGGAGGCTGAATGTCCTTGACTGCTGAAGTGTTCCCCGACTGGGAGGAAACACTCCTGCCTGGCGATTGTTGCGCGGTGTCGGGGAACACTTCAGCAGTGCCTATATGCATCTCTTCACTTCACCTGACGAAGGAGCAGCCCTCCGAAAGCTTGTGATTTCAAATAAAGCTGTTGGACTATAACCTGGTGTTGTGCGACTTCTCACATTTCTTTCAAAAGGAATGGCTCCTCTATTGAACAGGAAGCCATAAAGGAGGTGTGTTGCGTCAGAGGTCACAGGTACAGTACAGATGTTGGAGAGTGATAGGTGTCGTAAAGCAACCCTTTCCGGTCTTGTTATCTAACAGCCAGTACAAATCTGAAGGGTGAGTAAAATGTCTCGGGAGTAAAGAGAATGTGAGAAACCGGGCCTGGTACATGTGACGGTGAGCCCGTTTCGCCTTGTAAATAAGAGCGCACAGTCAGTTGGGTTTAATGTTGGTGGCATGTTGTAAAAGGTTTCACTTCATGAATTAACATATTATCTCCCTCCAGTCTCCAAACAGTTAAACTTACAAAGCAATGCCCTATTGTGGAACTGGGCGGAGTACG
Source organism: Squalus acanthias (assembly GCA_030390025.1). NCBI lineage: Eukaryota > Metazoa > Chordata > Chondrichthyes > Squaliformes > Squalidae > Squalus > Squalus acanthias. The sequence goes on along the minus strand of CM059447.1, from coordinate 49,523,740 downwards.
TCAGGCAAACCTTGTTTACAGTCTCCAGTTCTCCAATTGAGGGAAGCGATTCTATTTTAAGCTTCCATGGCGTGTTTCTTTTATGCAATAGACCTTTCCATTTAACCTTTTGAGCATTGTGTGGTATGCTCCTGCACCCCTCCTGATGCTATCATATTCTCTGTTCCCTCGTGGGTTTTCTCCTCTTCGTTATTGCACTCTCCTCTTGCTCCTCCTAACCTCATTCCGCTCTCCTCTCCTCGTGTCCCCCTCACCCTCTTTCCTTGTGTAACACTCTTCTTCTTCCCCTCATGGGTGATCTTTTTCCTCCTCGTCTTTGTTCCCATCCCATAGGGTCTCCTCTGTCCTCTCTCAACTTGTAGCGTTCCCCTCCTCCTCCTCATAGCCGCCTTCCGTGTGACTCCATCCCTCTTCCCTTGCCCTCATAACTCCTTCCACGTGGTTCCCTTCCTCCTCCCTCCCCTCGATCATCTTCTTCTTCCCTTCCCATTGCAGCCCCCTCTTCCACGTAGCTCCCTTTCTCCTCCCTTCCCCCTCATAGCCTCATCCTCCTCCACTTTCCTTAATTGTCCCCTGGCCCCCATTTTAGCCGATATTGTTAACGGTTCTCTCTCCTCGGGTACTGTCTCCCTCCCCATCAAATCTGCCATCATCACCCCTCTCTTCAAAAAAAACCCCCTTGACCCCCTCTGTCCTTGCAAACTACCGCCCCATCTCCAACCTCCCTTTCCTCTCCCAAGTCCTTGAACGTGCTGTTGCCTCCAAATCCGTGCCCGTCTTTCCGTGTTTGAATCCCTTCACTCTGGTTTCCGCCCTTGCCACAGTATCGAAACGGCTCTCGTCAAAGTCACAAATGATATCCTATGTGACTGTGATGTGGAGATGCCGGTGTTGGACTGGGGTGGACAAATGTGAGAAGTCACGCAACACCAGGTTATAGTCCAACCGCTTTATTTGAAATCACAAGCTTTCGGAGCGCTGCTCCTTCGTCAGGTGAAGTGAAGAGATGCATATAGGCACAGCATATATAGTCAGAGAACACTGCCAGGTGACTACAGTTAATCTTTCTAACTGCCCTTTATCACACCTCGGCAGAGAGATAATCACGGCAATCACAGGTGTGGATGGTGTCCATTGTGATTTCAAATAAAGCTGTTGGACTATAACTATGTGACTGTGACAAACTGTCCCTCCTCGTCCTTCTCGACCTGTCAGCAGCCTTTGACACGGTTGACCACACCATCCTCCTCCAACGCCTCGCCTCCGTCGCCCAGCTGGGTGGAACTGCCCTCGCCTGGTTCCATTCTTATCTACCCTGTCGTAGCCAGAGAATCACCTGCAACGGCTTCTCTTCTCTCTCCCGCACTGTTGCCTCTGGAGCAATGTTTCCTTTAAGCCGCGCGGTCACGCAGTGCTCTTGAGGTCCCGCGCAGCCGGTGAGCCGACTTTTAAATTGGGGGGGAAAAAAACCCACGCATGCACAGGATTTTGAACGGGCTGCGCAGCCCGTTAAAGGGGTCGCACTGCCCAAAAAGTAATTACAGGGAACACTGTTGTGGAGTCCCCCAAGGATCCATCCTTGGCCCCCTCCTATTTCTCATCCACGTGCTGCCCCTCGGCGACATCATCTGAAAACACAGCGTCAGGTTCCACATGTACGCTGACGACGCCCAGCTCTACCTCGCCACCACTTCTCTCGACCCCCTCCACGGTCTCGAAATTGTCACACTGCTTGTCCGACATCCAGTGCTGGAAGAAATCTCCTCCAGCTAAATATTGGGGAGACCAACGCCATTGTCTTCGGTCTCCGTTCCCAAGCCACTGACTCCATCCCTCTCCCTGTCATCTGTCTGAGACTGAATCAGACTGTTCACAACCTTGGTGTCATATTTGACCCTGAAATGAGCTTCTGACCACACATCCGCGCGATCACTGAGACCGCCTACTTCCACCTCTAACATCGCCCGTCTCCGCCCTTGCCTCAGCTCATCTGCTGCTGAAACCCTCACCCATGCCTTTGTTACCTCTACACTTGACTATTCCTGGCTGGCCTTCCATCTTCCACCCTCCATAAACTTAACCTCCTCCATAAACTTAACCTCGTCCAAAACTCTGCTGCCCCTATCGTAACTTGAACCAAGTCCCGTTCAGCCATCACCCCCTGTGCTCGCTGGCCTACATTGGCTCCCAGTTGAGCAACGCCTCGATTTTAAAATTCTCATCCTTGTTTTCAAATCCCTCCATGGCCTCTCCCCTCCTTATCTGTAATCTCCTCCAGCCCTATAATCCCTCTAGACCTCTGCGCTCCACCTATTCTGGACTTTTGAACATCCCCGATTTTAAATGCTCCACCATTGGCGGCCGTGCCTTCAGCTGCCTGGGCCCCGAGCTCTGGAATTCCCTCCCTAAATCTCTCCGCCTCTCTACTTCTCTCTCCTCCTTTTAAGACTCCCCTTAAAACCTACCTCTTTGACCAAGCTTTTGGTCATCACCCTAATATCTCCTGATGTGGCTCGATGTCGAATTTTGTTTGATAGCGTTCCTGTGAAGCGCCTTGGGACTTAGTACTACATTAAAGGCGCTGTATAAATGCAAATTGTTCTTGTTTCTTTTCTGACCTTGGTAAACTAAGGGACGCTGGGTAACTCTGCAGCCACAGTCACCTGGTGTGAATGGTGTAGTCAAATAATATAAGCACAAGCCCTTCAAGAATTTGACTATACATGGCCGCCTTGTTATTGGGTTAGAGGTTACAGGATTTTCTTTGAAACCAGCCACCTGTGTGGGCAATGAAGTCTTGGGAAGGTCCTCCTTGTGCTGTTATGCTGAATTATTATCTCATCTTGAATATGCTTTCACCTCATATTGGTGCCTGAGCTTGGCGTCCACCCATACACAATGCCGTAACAATTGTTAAGAATTAGGATGTGGGGGCAGCCAAGTTTTGCATGAACTCACGGTTGGAGTAGCCTGTTTAGATTAGCAGTCAAATGCTCGAGGAGCTGTATCTTGGTATTTGATCGATTTGTTGATAACAGATTCACCTTGACTGGAAACTCTCTTGAGCCATAAGGCCAAAGCCTTTTCCGCTCCACCCTTGCCTTCAACAGACACCTTTGGTGGGGCGTGCATTCTGCGCTACTTACGTTTATCTACGTTCAGCCGCCCCTTAGACAATCTATCATATTGGCTTGTCTCATTGAATGCGTCTCATCTCCCTTGTGCTTGGAGCCATTTGTGTCATCGGCAGATTGTATTTTACAAGAGGTTAGTGAGCTGCTGACGGGCTGTCCAAATGCATGTTCCTGCTCCTCCCTGACTGGAAATTCACAGTCTCTTACTCCAATTCATTCAGGATCCCAAAACTGTAAGACCCTTTACATTCGTCCGACAATCTACAGGCTTTTAAAAACCAAAATTAGTGTCACTTTATACAGCGCCTTTCACGACCTTCGGACATCCTCCAGGGTGTTTTACAGCCAATTAAGTACTTTTTTGAAGTTGCTGTTGTGATGTAGGGAAATATGGGTTGTATTCCCGAGAATTTAGACGGTTAAAGGGTGATCTGATCGAAGTTTTCAGGCTATTAAGGGAAACAGATAGGGTAGATAGATAGAAACTATTTCCGCTGGTTGGGGATTCTAGGACTAGGGGGCAGAGTCTAAAAATTAGAGCCAGACCTTTCAGGAGTGAAATTAGGAAACACTTCTACACACAAAGGGCGGTAGAAGTTTGGAACTCTCTCCCGCAAACGGCAACTGATGCTGGGTCAATTGTTAATTTTAAATCGGAGATTGATAGATTGCTGTTAACCAAAGCTGTTGAGGGATATGGGACAAAGGCGGGTATATGGAGTTGGATCGCAGATCAGCCATGATCTCAATGAATGGCGGAACAGGCTCGAGGGGCTGAATGGCCTCCTCCTGTTCCTGTGACAGCCATTTTGTGCACAGCAAGCTCCCACAAACAGCAACGTGATAATGACCAGATCATCTGTTTTTAGTGATGTTGGTTGGGGGATTAAATATTGGCCTTGGACACCAGGGAGTACTCCCCTGCTCTTGTTCGAAATAGTGGCCGTGGGATCTTTTACGTCCACCTGAGAGAGAGCAGACGGGGCCTCGGTTTAACGTCTCATCCGAAAGCCGGCTCCTCCAGCAGTGCTGCGCTCCCTCGGCACTGCACTGGGAGTGTCGGCCTGGATTTTGCGCTCTGCGGGACTTGGCCATTTACCTCTGGTTCTCAAAACAAAAAATGTCCTTCTAAGTAGTGGAAACAGCAGCAGACCCAGAATAAGACTCGCCAATATAAATCTATCAAATTTCTTGTGAAAATACATGAGTACCTCTTGGAAAGCTGGGTGACCTCCCCAAAGAATTCCTGGGGATTAATGAGGCAGACCTGTTGCTTCTAAATCCATGTTGGGCTTTGCTTATGAAGTCTGTGCTCCTTTGGATGGACAGAAGTCCATCTTCAACCCTATTGAAATTCACTTCTAAAACTTGGCAATGCTGAGCTAATCATTATATATATTATAACTAATCTTTAATGGTAATGAGACTCTCTCTTTTGTGTCAGCTGTGACTCAATGAGTAGCACTCTCGCCTCTGAGTCAGATGGTAGTGCGCTGCAGAGACTTGAGCACATAAAGCTAGGCTGACACTCCAGTGCAGTACTGAGGGAATTGCTGCACTGTCGGAGGTGCCGTCTATCGGATGAGACGTTAAACTGAGGCCCCGTCTGCTCTCTCAGGTGGACGTAAAAGATCCCACGGCCACTATTTCGAAGAAGAGCAGGGGGGAGTTCTCCCCGGTGTCCTGGGGCCAATATTTATCCCTCAACCAACATCACTAAAGCAGATGATCTGGTCATCATCACATTGCTGTTTGTGGGAGCTTGCTGTGCGCAAATTGGCTGCCGCGTTTCCCACATTACAACAGTGACTACACTCCAAAAGTCCTTCATTGGCTGTAAAGCGCTTTGAGACATCCGGTGGTCGTGAAAGGCGTATAGAAATGTAAGTCTTTCTTTTCTTTCTTTCTTTCTTTCTTTCTTTCTTTCTTTCTTTCTTTCTTTCTTTCTTTCTTTCTTTTTCTTTTTTCTTTCTTTCTCTTTCTTTCTCTTTTTTCTTTTCTTTCTTTCTTTCCTGAAGACTGACAGCCCATGGTAAACATTGCTGTGGCAAATTTACACCCATTGAGTTGTATAAACTTATGAGGGGCCTGGTTAGAGTGGACAGGAAGGACCTATTTCCCTGAGCAGAGAGGTCGATAACCAGGGGGCAGAGATTTAAAGTAATTGGGAGAAGGATTAGAGGGGAGTTGAGGAGAACTTTTTTCACCCAGAGGGTGGTGGGGGTCTGGAACTCACTGCCTGAAAGGGTGGTAGAGGCAGAAACCCTCACCACGTTTAAAAAGTACTTGGATGTGCACTTGAAGTGCTGTAACCGACAGGGCTACGGACCAAGAGCTGGAAAGTGGGATTAGGCTGGGTTGCTCTTTTTCGGCCGGCACGGACACGATGGGCCGAATGGCCTCCTTCTGTGCCATAAATTTCTATGATTCTATGATGCTATTGGTGATTTGTGTCAAGGGTTCTCTTGGAGAGGCGGTCTGCGGAATTAAAACTGAGTGTACTTTAAACAGAGTGTTTTATTTGGAAAGAGTGGGAATTTCTGGTAAGTATTGGGTAAGTAGTAGATGTAAAAAGTGAAATTTAGTTTAACATTTTGATTTTAACCTAGAACTTTAAAAACTGTCGTTAACAGAAGCTGCCTGCCAGGGGCCGTTAACTGTCTTGAATAGGCGCTAATCACCAGGAGCAGGGGAGCTGAGTCAACACTTGTAAATTGGGTGAGGCTCCTAGAGTATAAAAGTAAACAGGTCTGCAGAGTACAGAGTGGGATTAAAATGGAGTGGACTTGAACAGAGTGTTTTATTTGGAAAGAGTGGGAATTCGGAGCAGAGGGGAAAGGAGTTGCTGCTTTTTGCCTACACTACTTGTAGTGCTTTGTGTTACAGGTAGATATTTAATTTCAGTACACATAACTTAATCTAGATCAAGTAAGTAGTCAGGAAACTACATTGTAAACTAAGTTACCTAATTACAAATTTAATTAAATACAACAAGGTCATATAGGGATGGTAGTGCAGGTGGTGTGCCGCAACTGCAGCATGTGGGAGTTTGTGGAGAGCGTTGTGATCCCGGACAACCACGTTTGCAGTAAGTGTCTGCATCTTGAGGAACTTCAGCTCTGAGTTTTTGAGCTGGAGTCTGAGGTGCAGACATTGCGGGGTATCAGGGATGGGGAGAGTTACCTGGACACTTTGATCCAGGAGGCAATCACACCCCTTAGGTTAGGTAGTGGTACAGGTCTAGTTAGTGGTCAGGGACAGGAGGGTGTGACTGCAACTCAGGCAGGAAAGGGGACTCCAGGTGCAGTGCTGGAGGAAACTCAGCCTTTGCCCTTGTCCAACAGGTATGAGGTTCTTGCTGCCTGTGTGGATGAGGGAAAAGCCTGCAGGATGGATGAGCAGGCTGACCTTGGCACCATGGTGCAGGAGGCCATTCAAGTGGGGGGAGTGAAAGGGAATGTAGTTGTGGTAGGGGACAGTATAGGCAGGGGGATAGATACTGTTCTCTGCAGCCGTGACCGAGAGTTCCGAAGGTTGTGTTGCCTGCCTGGTGCCAGGGTTAAAGACATCTCCTCGCGGCTGGAGAAGAACTTGGAGTGGGAGGGGGAGGATCCAGTTGTCGTGGTCCATGTAGGAACCAACGACATAGGTAGAACTAGGAATGAGGTTCTGCTGGGGGAGTTTGAGGAGCTAGGATCCAAATTAAAAAGAAGAACCTCAAAGGTAATAATCTCTGGTTTGTTACCTGAGCCATGCGCAAATTGGCATAGGGACAAATAGATTGGAGGTTTAAATGCGTGGCTCAGAGAGGTGTGGGAGGAAGGGGTTTCAGTTCATGGGGCAATGGCACCAGTACTGGGGAAAGAGGGAGCTGTTCCTTTGGGACGGGCTCCACTTAAACAGGGCTGGGACCTGGCAAACCGAATAACTAGGGCAGTAGACAGGGCTTTAAACTACTGAAGGGGGGGAAGGGGGTGGGAGGATTCAGGAAAGACTAAATTTAAAAGCAGCAAGAGAAATGTCAAGGCTCTAGAGCAGAGTAGAGTTTTGGGTAAAAATAAACAGAGTGGGTCAGGAAGGGACAGAGAGAGTAACAAAGGTAATAAGGCATGAGTGACTAAGGTGACATCAGGGCAAAATAGAAATAAGTCAAAGCTAAAGGCGCTATATCTGAATGCGCGAAGCATTCGCAACAAAATAGATGAATTAATAGCGCAGATAGAAATTAACAGGTTTAATCTAATAGCCATTACGGAGACGTGGTTGCAATGTGGCCAAGGTTGGGAACTAAATATTCCAGGATACTTAACTTTTAGGATAGGCAAAATGGAAAAGGAAGAGGGGTAGCCCTGATATTAAAGGATGGGATAAAGACAGTAGAGAGAAAGGATCTTCGCTCCAAAAATCAAGAAGTAGAATCCGTTTGGGTGGAGCTAAGAAACAGCAAAGGGCAGAAAACATTGGTGGGAATGGTTTATAGGCCCCCAAACAGTTGTTGTGATGTAGGGCAGAGTATAAATCAGGAAATTAGAGGCGCATGTAACAAGGGTAATACAGTAATCATGGGGGACTTTAATCTAATATTGCAGTAATAGTGTGGAGGACGAATTCATGGAATGTATGCAAGATAGTTTTCTAGATCAGTATGTTGAGAAACCAACTAGGGAACAGGCTATTTTAGATCTAGTATTGTGCAATGAGAAAGAGTTAATTAATAACCTTGTAGTAAAGGGGCCTTTAGGGAAGAGTGACCATAATATGATAGCATTTTATATTGAGTTTGAAAGTGATTTAGTTAAATCTGAAACTAGGGTCTTAAATCTAAACAAAGTAAACTACGTAGGTATGAGGGGCGAGTTGGTTAAGGTAGATTGGGAAACTACATTAAAAGGTATGACGCTAGACAAGCAATGGCTAGCATTTAAGGCCTTCTTGAGATCTGTATTGCTCACCTGGTTAAGATGGTGAGCACTTGAGCCTTACGGACAAGGATGATGCCAGGCTGGATTGCTCGGTCAGGGGCTGAGTCCGCTGATCTCGGATGCTGGTAGGAGGGGCACTACAATTGGCCGCAACACCTCCAAATGGGGAGGGAAGATCAGAGCGATTGGAAAGTGATCGTGTGTGGACATCACTTAGAATCATCCAGCACAGGAGGAGGCCATTCGGCCCAGCGTGCCTGTGCCGGCTCTTTGAAAGAGCTCTCCAATTAGTCCCACTCCCCCCTGCTTTCTCCCCATAGCACTGCAAATGTCACCTTTTCAAATATTTATTCAATTCCCTTTTGAAAGTTACTATTGAATCTGCTTCCACCGCCCTTTCAGGCAGCGCGTTCCAGATCGCAACAACTCGCTGCATTAAAAAAAAAAAATGTCTCCTTCATCTCCCCCTCTGGTTCTTTTGCCAATTATCTTAAATCTGTGTCCTATGGTTACCGACCCTCCTGCCAGTGGAAAAGTTTCTCCTTATTTACTCTTATCAAAACCCTTTGTCATTTTGAACACCTCTATTAAATCTCCCCTTAACCTTCTCTGCTCTACCCCAGCTTCTCCAGTCTCTCCACATCACTGAAGTCCCTCATCCCTTGGGACCAGTCTGGTAAATCTCCTCTGCACCCTGTCATGATAGGATTGGGCCCAGCTCTCTCGGTCTACTTGGGTGAAGCAGCAAAGGGCGCCTGGCCGTTGTGGAACTCGGCGAGGAGACAACACCTGCAGGAGGATATTGGATAGGAGGAGTCGGGGGAGAAGGGGAGCACGAGGCTTCGGTTTCTTTTGCCTGAAGCGTAGGAGCAGGAGGAGGCCATTCAGCCCCTCGAGCCTGTCCCGCCATTCAATGAGTTCATGGCTGATCCGTATCTTAACTCCATCCACCCGCTTTGGTTCCGTAGCCCTTAATTCCCTTACCCAACAAAATATGTATCGCTCTCATTTTTGATATTTGCAATTGGCCTCAACAGCTTTTTGGGAGGGGGAAAGAGAGTTCCAGATTTCCACTAACCCTTTGTGTGAATAAGTGCTTCCCGACATCACCCCTGAACAGCCTGGCTCTGATTTTAAGGTTATGCCCCACCCTTGTTGTGGACTCCACCCACCAGAGGAAATCGTTTCTCTCCATCTACCCTATCAACTGAGGCCATTGAGAGAGGGGCTGGCTCTTTCTGCCTTCTATTCTGTGCTGTCACTGGCAGGTGAACCAGGATTGCGTGTCTGGTTGCCCGGGGTAACTGGGCCGATGGGTGTGGCTGTGGTGTATGTACATGCCTAGTCTGCAGGTGAGCTGCGATGATGTAAGCACTCTGCAGTCTGACTCTGTAGCATGTGGCCAGGCTGCCTATACGTTCAAGGGGAGAGAGTTGGCACTCTGTACATCGCGCCCTCTGCCAAACTCGCTGATCAGGCGGTACGTTAATTACAACCAAGCCTGGTAAGTGCCCTTTTAAAAACTATGCACTGTGCAGTGTTTGGGGGTGCGATAACTTTACTTCTACATTTTTGATGGACCAGGTTTTTTTTGGAATAGTTAGGGCGTTGTATTCAAGGGATCAAGTTACATTTTTTTTTAAAAGAAAGTAACAATATATTGCGAACTCAGAAAATGTAAATGCAATTGTATTTTTTTTCCTGTTGGTTCCCATCTGCTGTTTCTCTCCCCTTTTAAGTAACATTTCCGTCCTCCAGATGCTTCCCCCCTCCCCACCCCGAGACTACTGCAAATGTTGATCGGACAAACCCAGTGAATGTATCATTGCAGACATTCCTTGAGTTCCTGAGCCACTGTTGCAACGGGATACTGCCGTACAGTGACCTGCAAAGACATGTTCTGTAGCAGGCAAAAGACCTCCTGTCTTCTGCGGCCGAATCATCGGAATAATGCGCGTCAAGTAAAGCTAGAGAATAGGAGGAGAAAATCTCTGAGTTATTCTAACTGTCTGTCTGCCGTGGCTCAGTGGATAGCACTGTCGCTCATCTCTGAGTCAGAAAGTCGTGGGTTCAAGTCCCCACTTGAGAGACTCGAGCCCATAATCCAGGCTGATGCTCCCAGTGCCAGTGCTGAGGGAGCGCCGTACTGAGGGAGCGCCGCACTGTCGGAGGTGCCGTCTTTCGGATGAGACGTTAAACCGAGGCTCCGTCTGCTCTCTCAGGTGGACATAAAAGATCCCACGGCCACTATTGGAAGAGCAGGGGGGAAGTTCTCCCCGGTGTCCTGGGGCCAATATTTATCCCTCAACCGACATCATTAACAACAGATGATCTGGTCATTATCGCGTTGCTGTTTGTGGGAGCTTGCTGTGCGCAAATTGGCTGCCGCGTTTCCTACATTACAACAGTGATTACACTTCAAAAAGTACTTCATTGGCTGTAAAGCGCTTTGGGATGCCCTGAGGTGGTGAAAGGCGCGATATAGAATTAAGTCTGTCTTTCTTTCAGTTGCAGGACCATTGGGATGGTTGGGGGCCTATGAATTGCGCTGCTCCGACAGCAGCTCTCGGCGGGGGCAGGGGGGGGGCGGTGTGCTATGAAAATTCAAGTGCCAGATGCCACTGAAGTAGGGAGTTCATCTTTCATACAGTATGGGCTCGGTGGTGGGAGTAGCACATGACACCACTGAGCAGTCTGATGTGCCATTGGCGGCTGACCGCTCATTGAAATCAAGTTGCCTACAAAAAGGAAGAAAGACTTGGCTTTCGATCGCACCTTTCACGACTACCGGACGTCCCACAGCGCTTTACAGCCAATGAAGTACTTTTTTGAAATGTAGTCACTGTTGTAATGTAGGAAACGTGGCAGCCAATTTGCGCACAGCAAGCTCCCACAAATGGCAATGTGATAATGACCAGATCATCTGTTTCAGTGATGTTGGTTGAGGGATAGATGTTGGTTGAGGGATAAATATTGGCCCCAGGACACCGGGGAGAACTCCCCCTGCTCTTCTTCCAATAGTGGCCGTGGGATCTTTTATGTCCACCTGAGAGGGCAGATGGGGCCTCGGTTTAACGTCTCATCCGAAAGACGGCACCTCCGACAGTGCAGCGCTCCCTCAGTACCGCCCCTCCGACAGTGCGGCGCTCCCTCAGTACTGCCCCTCCGACAGTGCGGCGCTCCCTCAGTACCGCCCCTCCGACAGTGCGGCGCTCCCTCAGTACTGCCCCTCCGACAGTGCGGCGCTCCCTCAGTACTTGCTCTCCGACAGTGCGGCGCTCCCTCAGTACCGCCCCTCCGACAGTGCAACGCTCCCTCAGTACCGCCCCTCCGACAGTGCGGCGTTCCCTCAGTACTGCCCTTCCGACGGTGCAATGCTGGAGTGTCGGCCTAGTTTTTTGTGTGCAAGTCACTGGAGTGGGGACTTGAACCCACAACCTTCTGGCACAGAGGCGAGAGTGCTCCCTGCTAAGCCACAGCAAAAACTTTCTGCGGAAATTTGGTGCAGGTTTACACCCTGGCTACGCAATGCAGGGACGAGTCTGTTTAGAGAAATGTTCCTTTCGGGTTATTGTAGTGGGCCCATTCAAGAGAGCTTATTGGATCTGGAAATTTTGACCTTCACTCAGGCTGGTTCTGTCGTAATGGACTAATGAGGTGTTAAATTGACCTGTTTTATCTAAACAGTACAAGGATAAGTGGTAGTCGTGCTCTTTAATGTCTCGTGTCGTGTTTGAGGTAGATGTCAGGTTCCAATGTCAGCCGTGGCTCAGTTGGTAGCGCTCTCGTCAGAAGGTTGTAGGTTCAAGCCCCACTCCAGCGACGTGAGCGCATAATCTGGGGGCTGCCACTTCAGGGAGCTCTCCCCGGTGTCCTGGGGCCAACATTGATCCCTCAACCAACATCACCAGAACAGATCAACTGGTCATTTATCTCGTTTGCTGTTTGTGGGACCTTGCTGTGCCCCCATGCTCGCCTTCGTGACGATAGTGACTGCCCTTCAAAAGTAATTCACCGGCTGTGAAGCACTTCCGGATTTGCTGAGGATGTGAAGCACGATCTATAAATGCAGATTTGTTCAATTTTTTTCTTGCCGGTTTTGTGGTATTTCCCAGTTGGGGGCTGGGGCTGGGGGGCGGGGGGGAAGGTAAACAGTGGCTGGAAACTCAAACTGCTTCGCTTGGAGTAGTTGGGAGTTCTGGGTAAGTGGCCATGCAGTCTCCGCACCCGAGAACGTCCCAAGGCGCTTCACGGGAGGTTTCATCGCGTGACCTCCCGCCATTGGTCGCCCGACACGTCCATCTCCACGTCGCCCCGCCTTCCCACGGCCAATTGGAAAGCCAACAGACTCTTCTTGCAATCCTTGCGTATGTGCCCCTTCCTAAAGGGAGGAAAGGCCTGACCACAACCTTTGCAGACTAAATGTGGGACTTGCGTAGAATAGGATGCGCAGAAACAGGCCATTCGGCCCGACTAGTCCGTGCTGGTGTTTTAAACTCCACGTGAGTCTCCTCCCATTCCATCGACCTCATCTCCGCCTTTTCAGCATATCTTTCTATTCCCTTTACTCTCGTGTACTCGTCTCGTTTCCTCTTGGCATTGGGGAGGGATTTGAAGAAGACCCTGCGCTGTGGGCAAATCTGACTGGCCCCCGACTCCTGTCATGGATGATTCCTGTCCGTCAATCAAACAGCCTTTTTTCCCCCAACTCCAAATTTTTTCTGACTGAACAATTTTGTTTTATTAAAGAAAATGGTAGGGGCGGGAAATTAAAAAAAAATTCCCCTGTGATTTCCCACTCCCAGGGAGCAGTGTCGAGGAGATTAATCTTTAATTCCAGGAAACTTCAGGACAATCCTGGAGGGTTGGCAAATCCTATGCAGGGTATCAGCGGCAAGGCTTAACTAGGTGTGTGTCAGCCGTGGCTCAGTGGGTTCGAGTCCTACTCCAGAGAGTCGTGGAGAAAATCTAGGCTGACACTCCCAGTGCAGTACTGAGGGAGCACTGCACTGTCGGAGGTGCCGTCTTTCAGATGAGACGTTAAACCGAGGCCCCATCTGCCTCCTCAGATGGACGTAAAAGATCCCACGGCCACTATTGGAAGAAGAGCAGGGGGAGGTCTCCCCGGGTGTCCTGGGGCCAATATTTATTCCTCAAGAACATCACTAAAACCAGATGATCCGGTCATTATCACATTGCTGATTGTGGGAGCTTGCTGTGCGCAAATCAGCTGCTGCGTTTCCTACATTACAACAGTGACCACACTTCAAAAGTACTTCATTGCCTGTAAAGCGCTTTGGGACATCCTGAGGTCGTGAAAGGCGCTGGAGAAATGCAAGTCTTTCTTTTTCTAAGATTGCACAAGTGTAGTTGCTTCCAAGTTTCATTTGTGACTCTAAAAGGAAGGCTGTATGTGCGCTACAATACAAACGGCCTGGTAAGGTGTCAACCGTGGCTCAGTGGGTAGCACTCTCGCCTCTGAGTCAGAAGGTCGTGGGTTCGAGCCCCCACTCCAGAGACTTGAGCACGAAATCTAGGCTGACACTCCCATTGCCAGTACTGAGGGAGTGCTGCACCGTCGGCGGTGCCGTCTTTCGGATGAGATGTTAAACCCTCTCGGGTCAGATCGTCTGAATGATGTCAGACCCCGACTTTTGAATCTTAATGGGGCGAGATCGTCATGTGCTGACCAGAACTGCCTGTTAATATAAATTGGCGCAAAGTTGGTGAGCAGACGGTGAGCGGCACGCTGCTGAGATTTTAACCCCCCTCACCCCGACCGGACCCGTGCTCGTCAGGCGGTGGGGGTGGTAAAAATGTGGGCTTTTGATGTCTAGACTCCCACAAGATGGGTGGTCACACGTGCGAGAGACAAAAAAACATGCAGGTGCAGCAAACAGTTAGGAAGGCAAATGGTATATTGGCAAGAGGATTTGAGTACAGGAGCAAGGATGTCTTACTACAGTTATACAGGGCCTTGGTGAGACTACACATGGAGTACTGTGTGCAGTTTTGGTCTCCTTACCTAAGAAAGGATATACTTGCCATAGAGGGAGTGCAGCGAAGGTTCACCAGACTGATTCCTGGGATGGCAGGACTGTCGTATGAGGAGAGATTGGGTCGACTAGGCCTGTATTCTCTAGAGTTTAGAAGAATGAGAGGGGGATCTCATTGAAACGTATAAAATTCTGACAGGGCTGGACAGACTGGATGCAGGGAGGATGTTTCCCCTGGCTGGGGGGCCTAGAACGAGGGGTCACAGTCTCAGGATACGGGGTAGGACATTTAGGGCTGAGATGAGGAGAAATTTCTTCACTCAGAGGGTGGTGAACCTGTGGAATTCTCTACCACAGAAGGCTGTGGAGGCCAAGTCACTGAATATATTTAAGAAGGAGATAGATAGATTTCTAGACACAAAAGGCATCAAGGGTTATGGGGAGAGAGCGGGAATATGGTATTGAGATAGAGGATCAGCCATGATCATATTGAATGGCGGAGCAGGCTCGAATGGCCGAATGGCCGACTCCTGCTCCTATTTTTCTATGTTTCTATGAAAGCACCCTATGCCTAGGAAACCGCCCCGGCAGGAGTCTGTGCCATTAGGGGAGCAAAAGGGAAAACTGAACTCGCAGGGGAAAGCATTGGGATTGGACAATTGGGCCCTAATGCGCGGATTTAGGCCGGATTTCCCCTCTCCTGATCACCATCCTGATGGAAGTGCGAGCATATGGCTCTCTGGGGAGGACAGGATTGGGGCTTGGCTATTGACGCCCTCACACCCCACCTGGTGCCTGTGGAGCCCAAAAACCCAGCAAAGAGTCGGCAACGTTAGGAGAGGAGTGGGAAAACGTTGGAAAAGAAGTTAATCGGGTGGTGCGATAATCTGGGTTACATTTTAGTGTTGCTCCACTCCCCGACCGCCAGCTATTTTCAAACCCTGCACTCACTTCAGACTTAGCGGCGAGTGCAGGCTTATGCTAAAGCTTTATAAATCACTTCATTGGCCTTCATAGCGAAAGGGTTTGAGTATAGGAACAGGGATGTCCTGCTGCAGTTGTACAGGGCCTTGGTGAGACCACATCTTGAGTACTGTGTGCAGTTTTGGTCGCCTTATCTGAGGAAGGATGTTCTTGCCATGGAAGGAGTTCAGCGAAGATTCACAAGGCTGATACCTGGGATGGTAGGAATGACATATGAGGAGAGATTGGGTCGATTGGACTTATACTCGCTGGAGTATAGAAGAATGAGAGGGGATCTCATCGAAACATATAAAATTCTGACAGGTCTGGACAAACTAGATGCAGGAAGAATGTTCCCGATGGTCGGAGAGTCCAGAACCAGTGGTCATAATCTAAGGATAAGGGGTAAGCCATTTAGGACAGAAATGAGGAAGAATTTCTTCACCCAGAGAGTGGTGAACCTGTGGAATTCTCTACCACAGAAAGTAGTTGAGGCCAAGTCATTAAATATATTCAGAATGAGTTAGATATATTTCTTAAAGCTAAAGGTATCAAGGGATATGGGGAGAAGGCAGGGACAGGGTACTGAGTTTGGATGATCAGCCATGATCTCATCGAATGGCGGAGCAGGCTCGAGGGGCCGAATGGCCTACTCCTGCTCCTATCTTCTATGTTTCTATGGTTAGACCTCAGCTGGAGGTCCATTTCTGGGCATCACACTTTAGGAAGGATGTCAAGGCCTTGGAGAGGGTGTAGAGGAGATTTACCAGAACGATACCAGGGATTGAGGGACTTCAGTTACGTGGAGAGACTGGAGAAGCTGGGGTTGTTCTCCTCAGAGCAGAGAAGGTTAAGGGGGAGATCTAATTGGTCTTCAAGATTATGAAGGGTTTTGATAGAGTAAATAAGGAGAAACGGTTTCCACTGGCAGGAGGGTCGGTAACCAGAGGGGGAGATGAGAAGAATTTTTTTTTAAGCAGCGAGTTGTTGTGATCTGGAACGCGCTGCCTGAAAGGGCGGTGGAAGCAGATTCAATAGTAATGTTTTCAAATCCCTCCATGGCCTCGCCCCTTCCTATCTCTGTAATCTCAGCCCCACAACCCCCCCGAGATATCTGCGCTCCTCTAATTCTGCCCTCTTGAGGATCCCTGATTATAATCGCTCAACCTTTGGTGGCCGTGCCTTCTGTTGCCTAGGCCCTAAGTTCTGGAATTCCCTGCCTAAACCTGTCTGCCTCGCTACCTCTCGTTCTTCCTTTAAGATGCTCCTTAAAACCTACCTCTTTGACCAAGCTTTTGGTCACCTGCCCTAATTTATCCTTATGTGGATCGGTGTCAATTTTTTTTGTCTTAAAATACTCCTGTGCAGCGCTTTTACTACGTTAAAGGCGCTATATAAATACAAGTTGTTGTTGTTGTTAACTTTCAAAAGGGGAATTGGAGAAATACTTGAAAAGGAAAAAAAAATTGCAGGCCTGTGGGGAAAGAGCAGGGGGAGAGTGGGACTAATTGGAGAGCTCTTTCAAAGAGCTGGCACAGGCACGATGGGCGGAATGGCCTCCTGTGCTGTGAGATTCTAAGAGGACAGACAGAGAATGGGTTTGCAAGAAATGGCTCATTTAATTATCAACTCGCCCCAGTGATTAATTCTTTTAAATTTCATGCTTTTAACACCCACAGCTGTAAAAAGCCAACTCGCTCCTGGGCTCCAGTAGTGCTTGTTCTGAAACCTCGCCGCCTTGCTGCACATTTGAAGAGCGATTTCTAAATAATTGATGTCCTGTATTTATGTGGAAGCAGTGACTGGAAATCCTTTTCATTCTTTGCCCAAAGCTTGCTTTTAGTTTAATTGTTCTACAATGTAAACAAGCTTGGACCTGTTGCGTTTGTTTAAGAGAGTGAGATAATTTTTTTAACTCCTTGCCAGTGATTACTCAGGGAAGCCGAGAGTTGTTTTTATGCACAGGTTGTCCAAAGGACATAAGAACGTACAAAATAGGAGCAGGAGTAGTCCCTTCGGCCCTTTTGAGCCTGCTCCGCCATTCAATAAGATCATGATGCGGAGATGCCGGTGTTGGACTGGGGTGGACAAAAATGAGAAGTCGCACAACACCAGGTTATAGTCCAACTGTTGGACTATAACCTGGTGTTCTGCGACTTCTCAATAAGATCATGGCTGATCTTCTACCTCATCTCCACCTTCCCGCACTAACCCCATATCCCTTGATTCCCTTAATATCAAAAAATCTATCGATCTCAGCCTTGAATATACTCAGCGACTGAGCATCCACAGCCCTCTGGGGCAGAGAATTCCAAAGATTCACCACCCTCCGAGTGAAGAAATTTCTCCTCCTCTCAGTCCTAAATGGCCGACCCCTTAATCTGAGACTGTGACCCCTGGTTCTAGACACCCCAGCCAGGGGAAACATCCTCCCGGCATCTATCCTGTCATGCCCTGTAAGAATTTTATATGTTTCAATGAGCTCACCTCTCATTCTTCTAAATTCTAGGCAATACAGGCACAGTCTACTCAATCTCTCCTCATAGGACAATCCCCTCATCCCAGGAATCAATCTAGAAACATAGAAGATAGGCGCATGAGCAGGCCATTCGGCCCCTCGAGCCTGTTCCACCATTCAATGCGATCATGGCTGATGATCCAAATTCAGTACCCTGCCCCTGCTTTCTCCCCACATCCTTTGATCCCTTTAGCCTTAAGAAATATATCTAACTCCTTCTTGAATATATTTAATGAATTGGCCTCAGCTGCCTTCTGTGGTAGAGAATTCCACAGTGAACCTTTGCTGCACTCCCTCTAAGGCAAGTATATCCTTCCTTAGGTAAGGAGACCAAAACTGTCAGGAGCCTTGTCTTGCCTATTGGTGCCAATGCGCAAGGGGAAAAAATGCACTACATAGTATTTACAGCACAGAAACAGGCCATTCGGCCCAACTGGTCCGTGCTGGTGTTTATGCTCCACACCAGCCTCCTCCCACCCCTCTCCATCTCACCCTATCAGCACATCCTTCTATTCCTTTCTCCCTCATATGTTTATCTAGCTTCCCCTTAAATGCATCTATACTATTCGCCTGAACTACTCCCGGTGGTAGCGAGTTCCACATTCTCACCACTCTGGGTAAAAAAGTTTCTCCTGAATTCCCGATTGGATTTATTAGTGACTATCATATTTTGATGGCCCCTAGTTCTGGTCTCCCCCACAAGTGGAAATATTTTCTCTACATCTACCCTATTGAACGTCGTCATAATTTAAAAGTCCTCTATCAGGTCACCCCTCAGCCTTTCCTTTCCTAGAGATAAGAGCCCCCCAGCCTGTTCAGTCTTTCCTGATAGTTATAACGTGTACTTAAGTAAATACATGTCGTGAGCGGCTCGTCTACATTATCTGAAGTTGCCACCACTACCATCAGTGCTCACAGGTACTTTCATCTTATACAGCTCACAATACCCTCTCCAGATACAACCCTAGTTTGGAAGGACAGAATCTACTGCTTGGAAATATATTAGCCGGACACCACAGAGAGCTCCCCTGCTCTTCTTCACAATAGTGGCCGTAGGATCTTTTACGTCCACCTGAGCAGGCAGACGGGGCCTCGGTTTAATGCCTCATCTGAAAGACGGCCCCTCCGACAGCGCAGTGCACCCTCAGTACTGCCCCTCCGACAGTGCAGGCGCTCCCTCAGTACCGCCCCTCCGACAGTGCGGCGCTCCCTCAGTACCGCCCCTCCGACAGTGCGGCGCTCCCTCAGTACTGCCCCTCCGACAGTGCGGCGCGCCCTCAGTACTGCCCCTCCGACAGTGCGGCGCTCCCTCAGTACCGCCCCTCCGACAGTGCGACGCTCCCTCAGTACCACCCCTCCGACAGTGCGGCGCTCCCTCAGTACCGCCCCTCCGACAGTGCGGCGCTCCCTCAGTACCGCCCCTCCGACAGTGCGGCGCTCCCTCAGTACCGCCCCTCCGACAGTGCGGCGCTCCCTCAGTACCGCCCCTCCGACAGTGCGGCGCTCCCTCAGTACTGCCCCTCCGACAGTGCGGCGCTCCCTCAGTACCGCCCCTCCGACAGTGCGCCGCTCCCTCAGTACTGGCACCGGGAGTGTCAGCCTGGATTGTGCGCTCGAGTCTCTGGAGTGGGAACTTGAACGTCTGACTCAAGAGGCGAGAGAGAGTGCTGCCCACTTCTATTCAAACACATTTCTTTCCAACTCTGGCACCAGTTGAGGCACTTTGCGTGTGTATTCACAGCTGATGGAGCAAGGGGAAGGGGTGGTACAATAACGGAAAGAACCTCAGCCTTTCAGTACTGAATCGCAATGAGAAGGTGCATGCACAAGTATGGGAATCGTGGAAGTGCAGCAAATCCTTCTTGGAACCACTGTTGGTAACTGAGGTCAGTTACAAGTTCTGCTGTAAGCGATGTAACTTGAAATGCTTGGCGAACCACTGCCTCACGGTAATCTTTACTCCTCCAGCCTGCAGAAGGAACGGTTGGAGTCCCCGAACTCTGCAGGAGTACGGATTGAGGATATGGAGCTCCGAGAAGAGTGGCAGGATGAAGAATTTCCAAAGTAAGAGGACGCCTTCTATGCATTTCTACATTGTGGTAGCCTTAAAGGGGGCGTTTTATTTATCTGGATTTGCCACATATTTTAAGCTGAACGTGATGCCAACCCCTTTAATGTGGTTGTTCCATAAAGTAAAAATCTCTTGCAAGTAAAACTAAAAGGGCTCAATTAGGAAGAAAGGTTGCACAGACTCGGGCTTGTATTCCCTCGAGTATAGAAGATTAAGAGGTAATCTAATCGAGGTGTTTAAGATCATTAAAGGATTCGATAGGGTAGAGAGAGAGAAACTATTTCCTCTGGTGGGGGTGGGGGGGGGGGGGGGGGGGGGGGTCCAGAACAAGGGGGGCATCACCTTAAAATTAGAGCCAGTCCGTTCAGGGGTGATGTCAGGAAGCACTTCTTCACACAAAGGGTGGTGGAAATTTGGAAAACTCTCCCCCAAAAAGCTGTTGAGGCTGGGGGGTCAATTGCAAATTCCAAAACTGAGATTGATAGATTTTTGTTGGGTAAGGGGATTAAGGGTTTACGGAACCAAGGCGGGTCGATGGAGTTAAGATAAAGATCAGCCATGATCTGATTGAATGGCGGAACAGGCTTGGAGGGTTGAATGGCCTCCTCCTGTTCCTAAGCATGAACTCCAAGAGTGGTATTTGAAACGGGGGAGTGAGAGAAGGGCAGAGATCCAATAAAGCAGTAGTTATACAACCGCTCTTCCTTTTCAGTCTTATCATCGGCTGACAAACTGTGGTTCCCAGTAGACTGTGCGCAAATGGCAAGATATCCTTTCGCCCCCCCTATATAGAGAGTTACCAAATCTTGGCCATGCCACATTCAAAGGGGAAAGTATGAAGTAGCAACCTCAAGCCAGCACAGGCACGGTGGGCCGAATGGCCTCGTTTTGTGCTGTTAAGTTTCTACGATTCTCTTTCCACACGCTCTAAGAAAGCTAGACTTGCATTTATATAGTGCCTTTCACAGCCTCAAGACTTTTTTTTAAATTCCAATTTGTAGACCTCTTCCAGAAGATAATGATGCCATGACAGAGGATGACCTGAATGCCAATACAGATGCCGACCGACCCGGTAATTACGCTGGAAATGAAATTCCTAAAGTGTGAATATCGATACAAACGCGAGAAAGAGAATTCCTGCTCTGGAGCCAGCCACCACCAGGGGTTTACTCCTATACTGTTCCTTCAGGCCCGTAATGCATGGCCTATAGTCCTGATCTCATTCCCTCTCTCTTCCAGCCCCACTCTCCTCTAACGTAACTGTGGTTCCTTTACAAAGCCCTAGAGACCCTAGGTCTCCCCTGGAATGGTGTGCAATCATAGAAATTATACATCTGAAGAGAAGGCTGAGAAAAGGCAAGCCAGCCCATTGATGCTCATCCTATCCATTAGGTGCTGTAACCTTCCCAATTACTAGTAATGAAGTGAGTCTCTGTGAACTTTTTTTTAATTCGTTCACGGGGTGTGGCCGTCGCTGGCAAGGCCAGCATTTATTGCCCGTCTTCAATTGCCCTTGAGAAGGTGGTGGTGAGCCGCCGTACAGTGCAGCTAGGTTCCACGATTTTGACCCAGCGACTATGAAGGAACGGCAATATATTTCCAAGTCAGGATGGTGTGTGACTTGGTCTACAGCAAACAGTCTACAGAGTCTATTTAAACAGAGCCTCTATGAACTACAGCAAACAGTACTCATGACCAAAACTACAGCAAACAGTACTCGTGACCAAAACTACAGCAAACAGTACTCATGACCAAAACTACAGCAAAGTCTCCCGATAAAAGCAGGCTTAGTTCTTCAGCAAAATGCAGTGAGTGGAGGGTAGTTACAGAATACAAATTCTGTGCGTAAAATCAATCCCAGTCACTTACAGCAGCGCGGTCTCCAGGCGTGATTGGGTAATTCCCCCCGCCAATCATCTCCATTCTGGCCAGGACTTGTGGTGTCACTATATGCAGCCTACTAGTGATGCTAACCCCTGGGGCAGGTAAAAAAACAAACCTGTGGGAAATTTCAAGAAAAACTCTCCTGAATCCCTTGATTATACGAGGCTCCTTGTCGTGTTTTAGCTAGTCTAGAGGGAGCTGTCGTCAGCATCAACCTGCGCCCCAAATACTGTACCTGACCTGGGAGGGCTTGATGTTGATGCAAGAATGATCCGCTTCCCATTCTAGATCCCTTAGAATCACAGAATAGTACAGCACAGAAGGAGGCCATTCGGCCCATCGACTCTGTGCCGGCTCTTTCGAAGAGCAATCCAGTTAGTCCCACTCCTCCGCTCTTTCCCCATATCCCTGCAATTTTTTTTCTCCCTCCAGTATTTATCCAATTCCCTTTTGAAGGCTACTACTGAATCTGTTTCCACCACCTTATCAGGCACAGCATTCTAAAATCCTAAACACTCGTTCCGTAAGAAGATTTTTCATCGTGTCGCCTCTGGTTCTTTTGCCAATCACCTTCAATCTGTGCCCTCTGGTTATCGACCCTTCAGTTTCTCATTATTTACTCTGTCTAAACCCTTCAACACCTCTATCAAATCTCCTCTTGGCCTTCTCTGCTCTAAGGAGAACAACCCCAGCATTACCATATTCATCTCTTTCCTCTCCCTCCAAAAGAAAAGTAATTCACAAAAAAAAAATCTGTTCATCAAATTTATCTCTTTTTTTTATTCCCCCCTTCAGTGCCGCCAAACTCGCTACAACTCTGCGGGAATAAACACAAGAAACGCCTCCTTGCGCCGGCAATCAGTTTGAACCTGGAAGGTAACGAAGAGACGGCGCGCTCCGGGGAGAGGACTCCGGATGACCTGGAAGGGGATTCCTACGATATAAACGTAGATGACTTAGAAACTCCTTCAGATAGTGAATCTTTTGAGTTGCCGGAGAATGGTAATGAGTTTGAGTGGGAAGGTAAACAAACGAATCACTGCCTGATCAATTCTCTTAATCACGTCTTCTGTGCAACTTTCTGCTTTCATCTCTCTCTCTTCCTCCGTTCAGGCGTAGTAAAGTGCCGATGTTAGTCAGGCTTGTTTTTGTGATGTTAGTAGGCATGGCGGTACCAGTTTCTCCTGTGGAGAATGGCGGATTTCCAGTTTCACTCCTGGAACCTGGCTGATGTTCCAAGACGCCACCCATGGTGGATGAGCGGTGCACAGGCTTGGGGTTGCTAGGTGGAGCAGCGCATTCCATCTGGAAGACGGGTGCCAAAATTACTTCCTGTAGCGCTTCTGTTAGCCAGTCACTGAATCAGATTGATGGTGAGCATGGGTTTCCCTACTCTGCCTCTCTCCGTCCTTGCTGGAGGAGGAAGCAGGGCAATGGGATTTGGGATGCGAACATGCAATTTAGTGGGAGGGAAGAGCAGACGTTGTCTATTTTGCTCAATGCAATAACAATTATCCTGATCCCTCTGGGACAAATCCGGTGGTGACTTTTTTGTGAGCTGGGTGCTTCATGCAAGGCATATGCAGTTGTGTGACAGGATAAGGGGTAAGCCATTTAGGACTGAGATGAGGAGGAATTTCTTCACCCAGAGAGTGGCGAACCTGTGGAATTCTCTACCACACAAGGCAGTTGAGGCCAATTCATTAAATATATTCAAGAAGGAATTAGATATATTTCTTAAGGCTAAAGGGATCAAGGGATATGGGGAGAAAGCAGGGACAGGGTACTGAATTTGGATGATCAGCCATGATCTCATTAAATGGCGGAACAGGCTCGAGGGGCCGAATGGCCTACTCCTGCTCCTATCTTCTATGTTTCTATAGGAACGCGAGGGGGGCCATTCAGCCCCTCCAGCCTGTTCCACCATTCAATTAGATCATGGCTGATCTGTATCTTAACTCCATCTAAAAGAAGAGAGACGGGGGTGCATTTCTCTCCTCTTCACGTGCTGAATTATAAGAACATAAGAAATAGGAGCAGGAGTCGGCCATACGGCCCCTCGAGCCTGCTCCGCCATTCAATAAGATCATGGCTGATCATCGACCTCAACTCCACTTTCCCGCCCGATCTCCATATCCCTTGACTCCCCGAGAGTCCAAAAATCTATCGATCTCAGCCTTGAATATACTCAAAGACTCAGCATCCACAGCTCTCTGGGGCAGAGAATTCCAAAGATTCACAATCCTCTGAGTGAAGAAATTCCTCCTATCTCAGTCCTAAACGGCCGACCCCTTATCCTGAGACTGTGCCCCCCTAGTTCTGGACTCTCCAGCCAGGGGAAACATCCTCTCAGCATCTACCCTGTCAATCCCCTTCAGAATCTTGTATGTTTCAATGAGATCACCTCTCATTCTTCTAAACTCCAGAGAGTATTCCACGGGGAATGTCCGGCAGATGCCCTGTTCTCTACTTCAACCACTGCAGCTGGGGCCTAGGAGACGCACACCTTACAACAACGTGCAAAGCAAAAATCTGTGCGACAGTGCAGTCAGTTCCTTGTATTTTCTCCCCGGTCTTTTAGCTGTGCTGGGTCTGGGGAGAGCGGCTCCCAAAATGGAAACGTGCTGCTGTGTACGGGTGAGATTTTGAGCACTGTATAGGGGCGACTGGTCAATGCACAACATTTGCGATCGCAGTGAGCTTGAGTCACGATGCTAATTTGTGACCAGATATAATGGACTCAGCAACTTTGCACCGAGAACAGCCAGAAAATTTGGAGACCCGGGGACACCTATTCTCACTGCTGGCGGATTTACATGGCCAGTAGGTTTAGAACCATCGACTGATTGGGGGGGTGGTGTATTGGGCACCTATTCCGCACCAGTCCTGAAGGAGTGAGCAAGATGCTACCAGACCTTTATCAATGTTCCAGACACACAAAAAGACCCAAGGACTGTTTAGGCACTGATTCCCTCCCCGGTGTGTGTGAGAGAGTGAGAGACACTCCCAGTGCGGTACTGAGGGAGCGCCGCACTGTCGGAGATGCCGTCTTTCGGATGACACTTTAAACCGAGGCCCCGTCTGCCATCTCGGATGGATGTAAAATATCCCATGGCCACTATTGGAAGAACAACAGGGGAGAGTTCTCCCCGGTGTCCTGGGGCCAATATTTATCCCTCAACCAACATCACTAAAAACATGATCTGGTCATTATGACATTGTTGTTTGTGGGAGCTTGCTGTGTGCAAATTGGCTGCCGCTTTTCCTACATTACAACAGTGATAGTACTTCATTGGCTGTAAAGCGCTTTGGGACGTCCAGAGGTCGTGAAATAAGAACATAAGAACATAAGAAGTAGGAGCAGGAGTAGGCCATACGACCCTTCTGCCCTGCTCCGCCATTCAATAGGATCATGGCTGATCCGAACCTAGACTCACGTCCACTTCCCTGCCCGCTCCCCATAACCCTTAATTCCCTTATCAGCTAGGAAACTGTCTATCTCCGTTTTAAATTTATTTAATGTCGCAGCTTCCACAGCTCTCTGAGGTAGCAAATTCCATAGATTTACTACCCTTTGAGTGAAGAAGTTTCTCCTCATCTCAGTTTTGAAACGGCAGCCCCTTATTCTAAGATTATGCCCCCTAGTTCTAGTCTCACCCATCAGTGGAAACATCCTCCCCGCCTCCACCCGATCAAGCCCTCTCGCAATCTTATATGTTTCGATAAGATCGCCTCTCATTCTTCTGTATTCCAATGAGTAGAGGCCCAACCTACTCAACCTTTCCTCATAAGTCAACCCCCTCATCTCCGGAATCAACCGAGTGAACCTTCTCTGAACTGCCTCCAGAGCAAGTATATCTTTTCTTTCCTTCTTTTGTTACCACCCCACCCCCAGTATTATTTTTGCACAAATTAAAACAATCCACTAGTCACGGAAGCCTATCTTGCCACTGGTCCGACTTCCTCCCCTGCCTCTCTTTGACATATTGCAAGGTACGATGCCGTGGGTGGCAGCATCCTTCAAACAAGAGCCAAGACAGTGAGCATCAGTAAAGCTATTCACCTTGGGCAATCCGAGCTGATGATGAACCTGGTCTGCACATTTGTCACTGGATTTGTGGCAGGAATTCTGGTTGACTCCTCTCTCCGTCCGCCCTTCTTCTGGCAAGCTGAGGCCCAGTTACAGCAACCTTACCAGCCAGCTGAGATCAGGCAACTCAACACTGATCACAGATCGATACTTGGAGCTATCTTTGGAATTCTCTGCCCCAGAGGGCTGTGGATGCTCAGTCCTTGAATATATTCAAGGTTGAGATCGATAGATTTTTGGACTCTCGGGGAATCCAGGGATATGGGGATCGGGCGGGAAAGTGGAGTTGAGGTCGAAGATCAGCCATGATCTGATTGAATGGCAGAGCAGGCTCGAGGGGCCGTATGGCCGACTCCTGTTCTTATGGGACCTTCTCAGTCTCTCTTGTCAGTACCGTGCCAGGTAGTACATTAATCCACTGAGCCATGAGGGAGAGTGGGGGGCGGGGGGCGTTTGCTGCAGTTTTGGATGAACTCGCGACTGACCAAGCGGTTAAAAAGAGGGGTGAGCAGAGAATAATCGCTGCTTTTTATTTCGCATTCAGTCACAAAATATTCCTTGTGATTCAAACTTCATCGGCGCAGGCCACGTCCAAACAACTATCGTTTTTTTTCTTGAGCCTGACCAATATTTATCCCCCTCAACCGACGTCACTAAAACAGATGATCTTGTTTGCTGTTTGTAGGAGCTTGCTGTGCACAAATTACAGCAGCGACTACACTTCAAATAAAAAAAGTACTTGATTGGCTGTGAAGCGCTTTGGGACGTCCTGAGGACGTGCAAGGCGCTGTATAAATGCAGGTTCTTTCTTTCTAGCACGTACGGAGGCCGGTTTTGGTCCTAGCTGGTCACCAGCTGGTACCACCCAACTGAAGCTTGGTACTTGAAGCAATGTAGGGCATGAAGTGAAGATTATACAGGAGTGGCATTTGGGGGAGAGAAAAAAAACGGTGAGAGATGCACGTATGTTCATTTACCCATCCCAGATTAAACGATTTGATGCATTCTGCCCCACGCCATTTTAAGCACGGGTAAGGCTTATGACTGCGCCCGCTTAATGCAGATTCGCATTTGTTGATTTGTGGACTGATTTTTGTCATTTTCAATGCGCCAACAGTGATTTCTTGCATGCACAGCCAATTGAAAGCGCTCTTGGGTGTATCAGCCGTGCACCGGCCAATCAAAAGCATTCTTGCACACAACACCCTTTGTGACATCTGATTACTTCCTGTTGCGTCTAATTGATATTTGTTGAACTTGAAATTGATTTTGATTCTTGCCATTGCGTGCTATTTGAATAGTTATTTATTCTATGAATTGAAAAATAATTTTGTGTTTTGAAAAATATATAATTCAACTTTTTATCCTTCGAGTGTTCTTGTAATGACTGTTTCTACTCCCCCACTACCAGCACTTTTTAAAAACTTGAGTGACTGCTGCCAACGAACTGGAAGCTGTGCATAAATCTGTGGCGGTTTAATTATTAATACATAATAATATCGCATAAATCTGTGGAGCGCTGGGTTAGTTTCATAAGAACATAAGAAATAGGAGCAGGAGTCGGCCATTTGGCCCTTCGAGCCTGCTCCGCCATTCAATAAGATAACGGCTGATCTTCTACCTCATCTCCACTTTCCTGCTCTATCCTCATATCCCTTGATTCCCTTAAAATTAAAAAATCTATCGCTCTCTGTCTTGCATATACTCAACGACTGAGCCTCCACAGCCCTCTGGGGTAGAGAATTCCAAAGATTCACCACCCTCTGAGTGAAGAAATTTCTCCTCGTCTCAGTCCTAAATGACCGACCCCTTATTCTGAGACTGTGACCCCTGGTTCTAGACTCTCCAGCCAGGGGAAACATCCTCCCTGCATCTACCCTGTCAAGCCCTGTCAGAATTTTGTATGTTTCAATGAGATCACCTCTCATTCTTCTAAACTCCAGAGAATATAGGCCTAGTCTACTCAATCTCTCCTCATAGGACAATCCCCCCATCCCAGGAACCAGTGTGGTGAACCTTCGTTGCACTCCCTCTATGGCAAGTATATCCTTCCTCAGGTAAGGAGACCAAAACTGTACACAATACTCCAGGTGTGGTCTCACCAGGGCCCTGTATAATTGCACTAAGACATCTTTACTCTTATACTCAAATCCTCTTGTAATAAAGGCCAACATACCATTTGCTTTCCTAATTGCTTGCTGTAACTGCATGTTAACTTTCAGTGATTCGTGTACAAGGACACCCAGGTCCCTCTGAACACCAACATTTCCCAATCTCTCACCATTAAAAAAAAATACTCTGCTTTACTAGTTTTCCTACCAAAGTGGATAACTTCACATTTCTCCACATTATATTCCATTTGCCATGTTCTTGCCCACTCACTATGTATAATAATTTCGCCGGGGGGGAGGGTTGCGGGAGATTTATTTATTTGGAGCGCGAGCTCAGTGTGAAGGGAAAGGAGAAGAAAATTAATTTAAAAATTGTACATTTGCTTAATTTTTCGCGCCGCAGATTTTCGTTTCCTGACACAGCTCTGTTCGACAGTAGTGAGGTTTTTCCCCCCCCCCCCCCTCACTCCTTTCTCTCTGGGAGTGCTCCCTTTGTGATGGCGACGATATCTTCTTTTCAGTTAGCGGACAACCAAAAAGCGCTGAAACTGCGCACGAGCAACCAATTCATTTTGTTGGCAGCAGTCGCGATCATTTAAAAAAAACCGCCCTTTACCTTCATTATCCGCGTGTCCAATTTATCGGGAAGCATTGTCCCCGGGAGTTGGGGGCGGGTTTGGGAGAGCAGCAGCAGTCAAGAGTCCAAGCCAGGAGAGCAGTGGAGATCGGGGACCGGACTTGGCCCGGGTCGCGTGCTCAAACCTACCTGCCTGCCAAACCGTCCTGCCCGACGAGACAGAAATCCCTCTGGATGTGCCCGCGTTAAAAATGGTTGCAGTGGAGGAGTAACGTACAAGAAGGACAAAAAGAGTCGTCATATTTTGCTCAAATGATCGCAAAATGTGGTTGGTACTGACACGTTTCATGCGGAGGAAGACCTGCATAGGACGTTTGCACGTATGGTACTGGTGCAGCGTATCGTATGCGAGTTGACTAAGGATTAGCCGGATCCTTATTCCGCGTCTCCTCTCTCTCTCTCTCTCGGGCTAAATGCTGCTGTCTTGTCCTTTTTCTTCTTATCTGGCCAGATGATCTGCCACGGGCGTATCGCTCGCTATCCGATACGGAGAGCTTCCAGGGGCACGTAACGGATGAAGAGACGGAAGACGGCAAGCTGTGGAGGGTCTTCCACATCGGGGAGCAGGAGTATCGGGTGGACATGACTGTCGTGGATCCGTACAAGGCGGTTATTTCTCACGGAGGTGAGGCTCCTGCTTTGAGTACAGGTTTGATTTGAAAAGTACCTCTGAACTGGCTAAACCTTGCAAGCTGAAGGTTGTTGTCTCTCTCTGGGTGAGGTGCAGGAGACGATAGTTTACAAAAATTAAACCGCTGTGTATTTTTGGATGCATTTTTGTTGAATTTCCATTTTCTTTCCTCAGACAAGGGATATGGGGATCAGGCGGGAAGGTGGCGTTGAGGTGGAAGATCGGCCACGATCTTATTGAATGGCGGAGCAGGCGCAAGGGGCCGTAGGGCCGACTCCTGCTCCTATTTCTTATGATGTGGAGATGCCGGTGTTGGACTGGGGTGGACAAATGTGAGAAGTCGCACAACACCAGGTTATAGTCCAACTGCTTTATTTGAAATCACAAGCTTTCGGAGCGCTGCTCCTTCGTCAGGTGAAGTGAAGAGATGCATATAGGCACAGCATATATAGTTAGAGAACACTGCCAGGTGATTGCAGTTAATCTTTCTAACTGCCCTTTATCACACCTCGGCAGAGAGATAATCACGGCAATCAAAGGTGTGGATGGTGTCCAAACAGGTCAGTCAGGAAAACATTACATCAAAGACAATGAGGTGGGGTCACAAGGGGTCAAATGTGGCAGATGCTTGTGATTTCATAATAAAGCGGTTGGACTATAACCTGGTGTTGTGCGACTTCTCCTATTTCTTGTGTTCTCCCTCTCCTAAAGCTGCTGGTTTGTTCTGGTGTGCACATCCATGGTTATTAGCCACTCGCCATGTGTGAGCCGAGACAGTTGAGCGTTGACGGGCTATTCGACTGTTGAAGGTATCGCAGCCAAGCCTGATCTTTGTTCTCGCTCAGTGTCCGCACACTTACTTGCGCTTTCTAGCAGGATTTAATGACTAAGTTAGGATCTTTTACCAATGATTTCAAATCTAAGACCTCTGGTTATTGACCCACTCGCCAGAGGGAATCGTTTTTCTCCGTCTACTCTATCCAAACCTCTCGTCATCTTGAAAACCTCCATTCGGTCACCTCTTCACCTCCTTAACCTTCTCTGTTCCAAGGAGAAGAGTCCTAACTAGAAGTCCCTCATCCCTGGTAACATTCTGGTGAGCCTCCTCTGCACCCTCTCCAAGGCCTTTACATCTTTCCTGAAGTGTGTGGTGCCCAGAATTGTCCACAACACTCCAGCTGAGGCCTAACCAGTGATTTATAAAGTTCTATCAAAAGTGGAAGGGGTGGGGAAAGATGAGGGATCTAACCGGATAAATAATCTTTTTCTTTCTTTCAGGTTGCTTTGGCGAGAATTTAACCGCAATCATTGTGTTTTCCTCGTGCTACTTGCCTGAGAGTAGTCGCCCTGACTATGAGAATGTAATGGAAAATCTCTTTAGGTAATGACCAGAATCTTTAAAATCCTTATTTTCCTCTTCTTCAGTTTTGATTGCTGGCCTTTGATGTGATGTTACATAGGAATGAGGAGCAGGAGTCGGCCATTTGGCCCCTCGAGCCTGCTCCGCCATTCAGTGAGATCATGGCTGATCTTCGACCTCATCTCCACTTTCCTGCACTATCCTCATATCCCTTAACATTCATAAATTTATCGATCTCTACCTTGAATATACTCAACGACTGAGCCTCCACAGCCCTCTGGGGTAGAGAATTCCAAAGATTCACCAACCCTCTGAGTGAAGAAATTTCTCCTCATCTCAGTCCTAAATGGCCGACCCCTAATCACTGCTAAACTGTCCATGTTACGAACAAGGGTGAGACGTGGGGGGAAAATAGAAATATTACACTGATGCAGTCAAGGGCGTGCTGAAATAAATTTCGTTTCAATCTACTTCCTTGTGAGCGCTAGTCAACAGCACAAAAGCATTCATAGTTCAGCCAGTCTTGCTTGGTGATGAGCAGTGAGGGAAATGGAGGAGGCCGTTCAGCCCCTCGAGCCTGTTCTGCCATTCAGTTAGATCATGGCTGATCTGTATCTTAACTCTGTCTACCCGCCTTGGTTCCTTATCCCTTAATACCCTTGCCTAACAAAAATCTATCAATCTCAGTCTTGAAATTTTCAATTGACCCCCTCCCCAAGCCTCAACAGAATTTTGGGGGAGAGAGTTCCAGATTTCCATTATCCTTTGTGTGAAGAAGTGCTTCCTGACATCACCCCTGAACGGCCTGGCTCTAATTTTAAGGTGATGCCCCCCTTTTACTGGACTCCCCCACCAGAGGAAATAGTTTCTCTCTATCTACCCTATCGAATCCTTTAATCGTCTTAAACACCTTGATTAGATCACCCCTTAATCTTCTATACTCTGAGGAATACAAGCCTAGTCTAAGCAACCTTTCCTTCTAATTTAGCCCTTTTAGTTTTACTTGCAAGAGATTATTAATTTATGGAACAACCACTTTAAAGGGGTTGGCATCATGTTGAACTTTCACTCAGAAATACGTGGCAATTCCAGATAAATAAAATGTCCCCCTTTAAGGCTACCACAATGTAGAAATGCATAGAAGGCGTCCTCTTACTTTGGAAGCTCTTCATCCTGCCACTCTTCTCGGAGTTCCATATCCTCGATCCGTACTCCTGCAGAATTCGGGGAATCCAACCGTTCCTTCTGCAGGCTGGAAGAGTAAAGATTACAGTGAGGTGGTGGTTCGCCAACTGTGGGGGTGGGGGGTCACATACAGATCAAAAGGAGGGAGGAGTACGACAGCATTTCAAGTTACGTCTCTTACGGCAGGACTTATAAATGACCTCAGTTACCAACAGCAGATCCAAGAAGGATTTGCTGTACTTCCATGGTTCCCATACTTGTGACCCTTGTTCTGGACTCCTCCACGAGGAAATAGTTTCTCTCTATCTACAGCTGTTTCCCCCTGGCTGCAGAGTCTAGAACCAGGGGTCACGGTCTCAGGATAAGGGGTCGGTCATTTAGGACTGAGATGAGGAGGAATTTCTTCACTCGGCGGGTGGTGAATATTTGGAATTCTCTACCCCAGAGGGCTGTGGAGGCTCAGTCGTTGAGTATATTCAAGGTGAAGAGTGATAGATTTTTGGACTCTAAGGGAATCAAGGGATATGGGGATCGGGCGGGAAAGCGGAGTTGAGGTCGAAAATCAGCCATGATCTTATTGAATGGCCTACTCCTGCTCCTAGTTCTTATGTTCTTATTCTGCATCTAACTTGAGTGAACTGGAAGCACTAAATGCTGGGTGGCAAAAATGGGGGGGGGGAAAAAATTATAATTTCCAGCACTGGCTTCCCTTACCTTGATGAGTATAAAGATTTGATAGAGAGATGACAATAGTGTTCTGTCCCCTCAGGTATGTTATTGGGACTCTGGAATTGTTGGTGGCTGAAAATTATATTATTGTCTATTTAAACGGTGCCACAACACGCAACAGGGTGCCATCAATCAGCTGGCTGAAGCAGTGTTACCAGACCATTGACCGGAGGTAAGCTTTTTGTTGCCAGAATCAGTTAAGAACAGACTGATGTGAACAGAAAACTAATGTGAGTTTCAAAAAGAAAGGAGTTCCTCGGAAAGGGAATAAAGGGCTATTAGTTCTAGATTCCTGGTATCCATTGACCGGAAACTTAACTGGACCAGCCACATAAATAATGTGACTACAAGAGCAGGTCAGAGGCTGGGTATTCTGCCGCAAGTGACTCACCAAGTGACTCACCGCCTGACTCCCCAGAGCCTTTCCACCATCTACAAGGCACAAGTAAGGAGTGTGATGGAATACTCTCCACTTGCCTGGATGAGTGCAGCTCCAACAACACTCAAGAAGCTCGACATCATCCAGGACAAAGCAGCCCGCTTGATTGGCACCCCATCCACCACCTTAAACATCCACTCCCTCCACCATCGGCGTACCGTGGCTGCAGTGTGTACCATCTACAAGATGCACTGCAGCAACTCGCCGAGGCTTCTTCGGCAGCACCTCCCAAACCCATGACCTCTACCACCTAGAAGGACAAGGGCAGCAGGCGCATGGGAACACCACCACCTCCAAGTTCCCCTCCAAGTCACACACCATCCTGACTTGGAGATGTATTGGCCATTCCTTCATCGCCGCTGGGTCAAAATCCTGGTTCTCCCTCCCTAACAGCACTGTGGGAGCACCTTCACCACACGGACTGCAGCGGTTCAAGAAGGGGGCTCACCAACACCTTCTCGAGGACAATTAGGGATGGGCGATAAATGCTGGCCTTGCCAGCGAGGCTCACATCCCATGAACAAATTTTAAAAATCCTGATTGGAGGCTTTGGAAGGATCGGCTAGATGAGCCATTGGTCGTCTACCCGAAACATTACTATATTGGAAAGTAGGGAGATGGGGTCGTGGCAGTTTGTAGTTCTCGTTTTATTGATTGCTCTGGGGAAATGGGGTTGACTTTATTAGTTTGAGAAATCTAGTCTGGGCCTGTGAATCAGGAAGTGGTGGCTCCGTGATATCTGGTTGGACTTTAAAGGATTGCAGATGAAATGAATAGTAGACAGAGAGAAGTAAGGAGTTACAATTTGAGGTTTTGGGAATGAATGAAATGATAGTGAATCTTTTCGATAATGGTTTTAAGAATAAGCATTAGATATATTCACCCATTGGCAGATTTGTTCCTGAAACTAATGATTTCTTTTAAAAACTTATTTTTTGACATGAATCTTGTATGAAGTAATACTGGGCGGCCTGCTGGTGGCGCTGTCCAGGGAGAGTATAAATACTCGGGCATGGGCCCAGCTTGCTTAGGACATTCCTCAACAGGAACTAGTGAAGGACACAACTAGATCTCCATGTTGGAAAACAGTTGATTAAAGCTTTGTTTAACGCTTAGACCAAGTGCCTAGTAGTTTTCTTACGCCACACTTTTCTCAATAGGTTACGGAAAAACTTGAAATCTCTCATTGTGGTCCATCCATCGTGGTTCATTAAGGTGATATTAGCTATTACCCGGCCTTTTATAAGGTAAGAGACCTTTCTTTTACCCCACTCATTCTCTCTTGATATGTTGGCCTTTATTACAAAGGGTTTGAAGTATAAGAGTAAAGAAGTCTTGCTGCAATTATGTAGGGCCTTGGTGAGACCACACCTGGAGTATTGTGTACAGTTTTGGTCTCCTTACCTAAGGAAGGATATACTTGCCTTAGACGGAGTGCAACAAAGGTTCACTAGACTGATTCCTGGGATGGGGGGATTGCCCTATGAGGAGAGATTGAGGAGACTAGGCCTATATTCCCTAGAGTTTAGAAGAATGAGAGGTGAACTAATTGAAACATAGAAAATTCTTAAGGGGATTGACAGGGTAGATGCTGGGAGGATGTTTCCCCTGGCTGGGGAGTCCAGAACTCGGGGTCACAATCTCAGAATAAGGGGTCGGCCATTTAGGACTGAGATGAGGAGAAATTTCTTCACTCAAAGGGTTTGGAATTCTCTACCCCAGAGAGCTGTGGATGCTCAGTCGTTGAGCATTTTCAAGACAGAGGTAGATACTAAGGGAATCGCGGGATATGGGGATAGTGCGGGAAGTTGGAGTTGAGGTAGAAGATCAGCCATGATCTTATTGAATGGCGGAGCAGGCTCGAGGGACCGAGTGGACTACTCCTGCTCCTATTTTTTATGTTAATGGCCTCCCACAGTGTATGGGAACCCATTGCCACTCTGGGGTAAGGGCAGGATGAGAGGATTGGCTTTTATTTGTGCCAATGAGTTGCATAAGAACATAAAATCCAGAGAGAGAAAAGACCATTTGTCCCATCACGCCTCTTCCAACCAGAGTCGGTATGATCATTCTAGCATGGGCTTCGCTCCCATATCACCTGTTGATCACCTGCTGAGCTTCTTTCCCTACCTTCCCTCGAGCGGCAAAAGAAAATCTATTAATATCTCTTTAGACCCTCAGTCCCCGTCATTGTGTGCAATGATGTTAGTTGTGTCAGCTGTGGCTCAGTGGGTAGCACTCTCGCCGTGGTTCAGAAGGTTGTGGGTTCAAATCCCACTCCAGAAACTTGAGCACAAAAATCTAGGCTGACGCTCCAGTGAGCGCTGCACTGTCAGAGGTGCTATCCTTCGGATGAGATGTTAAACCAAGGTCCCGTCTGCCCTCTCGGGTGGACTTAACAGATTCCGCAGCCACTATTTCGAAGAAGAGCAGGGGGAGTTCTCCCCGGTGTCCTGGCCACCATTTATCCCTCAATCAACATCACTAAACACAGATGATCTGGTCCTTGCCTCATTGCTGTTTGTGGGAGCTTGCGGTGCGCAAATTGGCTGCTGCGTTTCTTACATTACAACAGTGGCTACACTTCGAAAAGTACTTCATTGGCTGTGAAGCACGTTGGGACGTCCTGAGGTTGTGAAAGGCGCTGTAGAAATGCCAGTTCGTTCTTTCTTTAATGGAGAGGGTTAAGAGGCAGGTGGGCTCTGTTCTTTACAAGCAGCTAGCTATATGGAGATGAGCTGGGTGCAGATCACCCATCTGTCTCCTCAGACCAGAATTGTACTTAACCCGGGGAAATCTTAGTCGAGAACAGAGAGAGAAAAATGTACAAAACCACTCTGTATAAAGAAAGAAAAACTTGCATTTCTACAGCGCCTTTCACGACCACCGGACGTCCCAAAGCGCTTTACAGCCAATGAAGAACTTTTTTGACACAAAGAAAATACTACAGATGCTGGAAATCTGAAATAAAAACAGAAAATGCTGGAAATACTCAGCGGGTCAGGCAGCATCTGTGAAGAGAGAAACAGAGTTAACGTTTCAGGTCGATGACCTTTCGTCCGAGCTGGAAAAAAGCAGGAAATGGAGCAGATTTTTCAGCAAGTGTAGGAGCTGGGAAAGGAGGGAGGGGATGAAAGAACAAAAGGGAAGGTCTGTGATAGGATAGAAGGCAGGAGCGGTTAAGAGACATTAAGAGATATTCAAGGCAAAAGGAGATGGTAATGGGACAGGTTAAGAAACAAAAGATGGCTCTAGATGAAGTGTAAATTGCGCTGGCAGAATGAAAGACAGCTGCCATGTGGGAGAGAAGAAAAGAAAACACAAAAAAATATATATATGATAGGGGCCGAGGTTATGATCTGAAATTGTTGAACTCTGTGTTGAGTCCAGAAGGCTGTAAAGTGCCCAATCGAAAGGTGCTGTTCCTCGAGCTTACATTGAGCTTCAGTGGAACAATGTAAGAGGCCGAGAACTTTTTTGAAGCGTAGTCACTGTTGTAAAGATCACTGCATTACAACAGTGACTTTACTTCAAAAGCACTTTGGGACGTCCCGCGGTTGTGAACGGCGCTGTAGAAATGTAAGTTCGTTCTCTTGTTCTCTCTCTGCAGAAAGCAGGAAGTGATTTCAGGACTATAGAGATAAATTGCAAGAGGCCTTGATTATGTCCGCCCATGTTTTTGTTATTTACCTGCCTGATGCCGGGTGCTAACGTGCTGCTCTTTCTTTCCCTGCGCAGCTCGAAATTCAGTAGAAAAGTCCGCTTTGTAAGTAGTCTTCAGGAGCTGTCGCAGTTAATTCCCATGCAACATGTACATATTCCACAATGCATTAAAGAGTAAGTATAGCTGAAATTGCAATTCAATTTAACTTTTATGATTATATTCCTTATTTGTTCTGTTTTACTCTTAAAGCAGCGGGCGCCATCAGTGGGCAAGGAGCTAATAATGGGATTAATGTGGCCTCTGCTCAGCTTTTCTCTGACTGCAGAAAAACTAGAAATTTTCAAATAGTGAATGTGTTGTTCAAACGCCAGTTTGTGGGAGGACAGTGGGGGGGTGTGTGGATTGGTACTAGCTCCTTTCACCCAGAATTCTGACCGATAATTTTGCTTTGGCTCGTGTTCGAATCCACACCGCGGTCTGCTCCGCACAGAAAGCCATCCAAGATGTCCTGGGTCGTACTGAGCTATGCAGACTGGGGGAGGTCCCCGGTTCGATTCCCAGTCGCTGCGGAGATAGGCGATCGTGGCTAGGCATTTGGTCTTGAGGCCAGCTCACCAGAAGGCTTTAATATCAGTCAGGGTCGCCGCTGTTGGTTGCTTTCCATTAATACTTGTGTGTGAGCAGAATCAGCCTCAACTGTGGTGTCACTCCTAGTGGAATAGCCTGGCACCCTCTTGTCTATGCTCACACATGAACTGTGCGAAGCTGGATGAGGTACTTGACAGTGGCTGGTAGCACTGTACTCCTGCATGAGTTTTGTTTTAATATTTAACATTTAGGACTGAGATGAGGAGAAATTTCTTCACTCAGAGGGTTGTGAATCTTTGAATTCTCTACCCCAGAGGGCTGTGGATGCTCAGTAGTTGAGTATATTCAAGACAGAGATCGATAGGTTTTTGGATACCAAAGGGGCTCAAGGGATATGGGGATAGGATAGGAAGGTGGAGTTGAGGTGGAAGATCAGCCATGATCTTATTGAATGGCGGAGCAGTCTCGAAGGGCCGAATAGCCTACTCCTGTTCCTATTTCTTATGTTCTTATTTGTTCTTGAGATCTGGGCAATACTAAAAGAGGACTCATCTCTAAATGCCGAGGGCATTGAGTCAACCACGTAATGTGGAACTGCAGTCACGTGTAGGCCAGACTGGGTAGGTGTGTGAGGTTCCCCTTCCCTGAAGGACATTAGTGAACCAGTTGGGTTTTTACGTCAATCTGGTAGGTATCTGGCACCATCACACGCATTACCAGATTAAAAAAAATTCAATTTCTCAATTTGTCACAACAACAGCTTATTTTTATATTGCGCCTTTAACGTAATAAAACGTCCCAAGGCGCGTCACAGGAGTTTATTTGCAAAAAAAAAGTCAAAATTTGACACCGAGCCATATAAGGAGATGTAAGGACAGGTGACCGAAAGCTTGGTCGAAGAGGTAGGTTTTAAGGAGTGTCTTACAGGAGGAGAGAGAGGCGGGGAGGTTTAGGGAGGGAATTCCAGAGCTTAGGATCTAGGCGGCTGAAGGCACGGCCGCCAGTGGTGGAGCATTTAAAATCGGGGTTGTTCAAAAGGCCAGAATAGGCTGAGCGCAGAGGTCTAGGGGGGAATTATAGGACTGGAGGAGATTACAGAGAATAGGAGGGGTGTGAGGCCATGGAGGGATTTGTACTCGTGACCTCTGGGTTAGTCCGGTACCATAACCACGAGGCGACCATACCTCGTGCCTTCTGGGGAGGAGGGAAAAAAAATTGACCGGGTGAGAAATCCTCCAAAAGGTTGGTAAACACTGTGTTGTGGCAGTGAGCCATACAGAATGTTGCGGGTCCAATCCCTGGTCTGTGCTGCGTTAACTGCTCTCAGTCAGAGCAGTGGCGGAACCACTAAAATCGACTTCAGCGTCCGTGGGTTACTCAGGAGGAAAAATCACTCTTGATTGTGATCAATGCCCTTGCAAAAGGCGAGGACAGCATTAAGCATAGCTGCGATGCCCGCCGCAGTTGAATAGCTGGTCCCCCCGCTTGCTGTCGTGGCCCGCACGGATAATGGTGGCTTGGGTGACGTACCAGAGAGTAACCAGTGTTTGGCGCGACCGTACTCTCTAACGTGCCTTCAAGAGAGAAGGGAGCAAATTGGACACTAATGTTGATGAGGAAAACATTTGCAGGGACTAGTCGAAGTGGGAAGGTCTCAACTAAAAGGATCACATGCAGGAGGGCAAGCCAGCTTTCTGCACAAAATGGCTGTGTAGTTCTCGAGGAAAACATTTTTCCATTTACATTCTCCAAAGTAGATACATGTGCACTTGGAGAGGGTGAAGGTCAGAGCAATAAGACTGATTCCAAGTACAAAGGGCTAGGAGGAAAGATTAGAGAAAGTTCTACAATCTACAGGGAGGAGAGAGGGACCTCAACGGGGTATAGATAAGGTGGAATCAAAACAATAAATACATCATGATAACGCGGGACAGTAGGACAATGGGACTTAATCCATGCCTTTGTTACCGCTAGACTTCTCATGCTTGTTTTCTAATCTCTCCATGGCCTCCTCGCCCCTCCTTATATCTCTGTAGCCTCCTCCCAGATCTCTGCGCTCCTCCAATTCTGGCCTCTTGCGCATCCCCGATTTTAATCGCTCCACCATTGGCGGCCGTGCCTTCAGCTGCCTGGGCCCCGAGCTCTGGTATTCCCTCCCTAAACCTCTCTGCCTCAGTACCTCACTCTCTCCTCCTTTAAGAAACTCCTTAAAATCTACCTCTTGTCCTAATACCTCCTTATGTGGCTCGGTGTCAAATTTTGTTTGATAACGCTCCTGTGAAGCGCCTTGGGACGTTTTACAACGTGTAAAGGTGCTGTATAAATACAAGTTGTTGTTAAATTGGCGTAAAGTAGATTTCAAAGCAGATCTTGGCTTTAAAAAAACTCTACTCAACAGGTGATAAGTGTTTGGAATAATCTTGAGTTAAAAGTTTTATCGGGTAGCGTAGTGTAGTTGAAGACATGAGGGGGATTTAACATGTAGTTGAATGCTCGAGGGAGTGAGCTAGAGAACTAAGATACAATGAGCCAAATGACCTTGAATTCTTCTTATTCTTATTTATAACCTTTTTTCTTTCCTTAACAGGCTGGATGAAGAGTTGAATGGAATTTCAGAAACCTTTTAGAAGTCTGTTTTGTGTGTGTGTGGAATTCTACTGGACTGCTTTCTATCGAATGTGGAAAAGACATTTTCTGAATGGCAAATACAAGTAAACTTGCGCACCTCATGTTTTTAAAAAAAAAAAAAATTTTCAAGACCAGTGCTGCAGGATCTGTACTACTTAAAGTAAATTTTCCTCCACCACACTCTTAACAGCATACTGTAAATATCTGAGCGAAGCCTTGATAGTTTAATGACTAAACCATTACAGGCCAGAGGTGATGGGTTCATTTGTGGACAGTGGGTGAGGACAGGCTTGAAATCTTGCGATGGCGCCCACGGTCGAACAGCTTAACACTCGTTGTGTGACGTCGGACAGGAAGAATGGCGGCTTGGGTGAAGGGAGTTGGCGGTGCCAGTGGGAGTGTTTATAGCAGGGAACAACCCATGCCTCCAGCAAAAAGGTTTCCGCCTTCGAATTTGGTCCCCCAAGCTTGGCCCTCTTTCTCTGAGCTTTTCCGCTGGATACTCTGAACGGGCAGTGTGAGCTGTGGGGGGTTGACGGCTCCTGACGTTGCCGATGAACACTGTCAACAGCCAAGGGTAAATTTACTAATGATGCCCAGGGTCAACGCATGGAATGTGCTTCTGGGTAGTGTGTGGGGTAGCTGTGATGGGAGTAATGTGGATGGTTCTTTACTGCGTTAACTCGCTTGGGTTTGAATGTCTGTTCTCTGTGTCTTGTCTCGTGATCTTGTCGCTAGTTCATTGACTGGAGAAATGAATCTAATTCCGACTAAAAAATCAGAAGGTTATATATTCAAGAATTGTGATCTGTTAACTCTGTCGACCTAGAAAGTTTTGCTGTTTCGGTAACTTATATTGGAGGAGGGAGAGAGTTTACTTTAAGTCCAGTCCCAAGCCAATGTGGGTCTCTTGAGCAAGTTAAATCGATATCCAGAATATATGCTCTACATTTATTGCCAAAATTTGTGTTTCCCTTTCTTTAGGGGTTTCAACCACTAATCATTATAATTTTTTTTAACAAGAAACTGCAATTGTGAGAATCTGTAAGGGTTGGGTGGCCTTAATGGTAAGACCACTACTTCTCAACCAACTGGGGTTTTGGGCGCAAGCTACCTGTTGGCTTATGGACGTGTTTTGCCAGTGGCCGGAAGGTATTCTGCATCTGGGTCGAGGCAGGGCCAATATTGATCCCTCAACCAACATAACAAAAAACAGATGTTCTGGTCATTATCACATTGCTGTTTGTGGGAGCTTGCTGTGCGCAAATTGGCTGCCGCGTTTCCTACATTACAACAGTGACCCCACTTCAAAAGTACTTCATTGACTGTAAAGCGCTTTGAGACGTCCGGTGGTTGTGAAAGGCGCTATATAAATGCAAGTCTGTCTTTTTTTCAGGGAGAGAAAATTTTACTTTGTCTACTGTCTCACCTCCCCCCCCCCCCCCCCCCAAACGTGTTCCATCACATTGCCTGATCGTGGCAGTTGCGTTAACAGCAATTGCAGTGAATTCTGAGCCCTGTATCATTTCCCCCCCACACCACCTTATACTGAAAGAATTCATATTGAGATAATAAGCCTCAGGAGAAAGCCATTTATATATTTTTTTAAGATATATATTATTTGGCAAGTCTAGGGGGAGTGCTTTTTATTCAGAGCACTCCAGCATTGTCTTTTTTTTTAAAAAGCGCAAACATTTGTTTCAAAAAGCTTGACTTTTTTTTTGAAAACGTCAAATTTCTCACCTGAATGAAAAGACCTCTCGAACATACGATAAATGACGGGCAGGGAAAGACCTACTGGTCCACCTGGCCTGTCCCACACGGCTGTGATTCCCTATACGTCACAATACGTGCACTCCCTCCCTACCCGGAGCCATATAATGTCCTGGGAGAGACGGAGGGGGTGGGGGGGAAAACGATTAAAAAACCCAGGCCAAATAGGAAGGGGGGGAAATAGGAAAATTCCTCTCCGATTCCCCCCCCCGAGGAGACCACTCTGGTCCCAGGCCGCTCGGGTGATCTCACTGGGCAGGAGCTTCTGGAATCCAGTGATTACAGTGGTGTTGTGGGGGGTGGGGGGGGGGGGAAGAGTCATGACTTCACAACCTGCCCAGAGCTGGCAAAACCCAGGAAAAGAAGTTGGGCAATAAGCAGCAAAAAAAGGAAAGTTTCTCTCTCTTTAAGCAAACAGGAGAGTACGTCGAACAAGAAATTCTCTCCCTCCTTTCCATACTTTAAGTACTCAATTGTGGGGTCGTGCATGCATTTCCTGGGTTACTGTCTGTATAATTCTTTCGTTGCTACCAGCAAGTATATTTAAAGAAATTAAAGTAAGTTGTTTTTTTTTTTAAAAGAAGCATTATTTTGTTATTGAAAGCATTTTTCACTTTAATGAGGCGCTGAAAGAGTTGCATGTCGATATTAAACTGCTCTAATACTGTGCTAGTGATATGATGTGGAGATGCCGGTGTTGGACTGGGGTGGACAAATGTGAGAAGTCGCACAACACCAGGTTATAGTCCAACAGTTTTATTTGAAATCACAAGCTTTCGGAGCGCTGCTCCTTCGTCAGGTTCACCTGACGAAGGAGCAGCGCTCCGAAAGCTTGTGATTTCAAATAAAACTGTTGGACTATAACCTGGTGTTGTGCGACTTCACATTTGTGCTAGTGATAGAAATTCTCAATATATCAACAGAATTAAGGACTCTTGAAAAAGTTGGAGTAATAAATGTCACAATTGATAATCCTGTAGTGTAAATGTTATCAGTGTTTCCCGCAAGTCTTATTTAGTATGTTGGCGCCAATGCATTATAATATAAATTGTACTTAAGCCAATATGCTTTAATGTTTGTGTGATACATTTCTTGTGTGTGTCTACTCTGAATTCTTCAAATTGCAATAGTCAGTATTTCACCCTCGCATTACGCAGCTCTCTCCACACACAAGCAGACACTGAGGGCGCCGATCTTGCCAGCCCTGGGGAGGTGGGTTTGGAGGTGGGACTGCCGGGAAAATGGCAGAATCCGGGGGCGGGTGCCCATCCTGCCCCCCAACCTGCCTCCGTGCCATCTTCCCAGGAGGCGGGTAGCCGACCCGCGCCGGGTCCAGTCTCCTGGAGGCGGGAAGGGGATTACAGCCACTTAACTGCCTGTTAATAGGTAGTTAACAGGCAGATAAGAGGATTATCCCCATTTTACCCACACAAGTGCGGGCTTCCCGAAGGCTGCGAACCCCGCCAGGGTCACCGAGGCGAGCAGTGGGTCTGCGGGAGTCTGCGGGGTGCAAAAGTACGCTGTGAAGGTAAGTGATGGGTGCAAGTGTGGAGAGGTGAGTATGTGAGGTAAGTGGAAAGTGTTAGAAAAAGTTTACTTACCTTTGTTTCTTCCTGCAGGCTTCAATCGTTGGGGATGCGGAGAGTCTCGCATCTCACCGGCAGAGATGACAGATGGCTGCTGCATTCTCCAATGCAACAACCATCTAATTTCTGCTCACAAAAGAGGTTTGATGAGGTCTTGAATACAAGAACTCATCAAACTACAGAGAATGTCAGTGTTTGACAGCTTCACAGAGCTGTCAAACGATGACAATTCATCTGTCAAAAAATTTTGACAGATGAAACGTCATACGCTGACGTTCTCTGTAACCGGCTTCCCCTTAATTGGTCTGCTAAGCCCGCTGGGTGGGATTAACAAGTTCAATCAAGGGAAAATAGCTTGGGTTGGCCAGAAGTCGATGGAGGCAGGACTAAAACCCGACGAGTGGGAGTCCCGCCTCCAAAAGCTCCCCATTGGCAAAATCCAGCCCCGAGGTTGCGTACTATTGGGTTCAGCCTTAGTGAGCAGCTGGGAAGGGGGTGGAATCCATGCCTGATGCACAGACGTTTCCGCGGAGCAGGGGCAGCATAGAATCATCCAATAGTACAGCACAGAAGGAGGCCAATCGGCCCATCGAGTCTGCGCCGGCTCTTTCGAAGAGCAATCCTGTTAGTCCCACTCCCCCGCTCTTTCCCCATATCCCTGCAATTTTTTCTCCTTCAAGTATTCATCCAATTCCCTTTTTGAAGGCCACTATTGAATCTGTTTCCACCGCCCTATCAGGCAGCGCATTCCAAATCCT
Source organism: Squalus acanthias (assembly GCA_030390025.1). NCBI lineage: Eukaryota > Metazoa > Chordata > Chondrichthyes > Squaliformes > Squalidae > Squalus > Squalus acanthias. The sequence continues at coordinate 49,480,073 of CM059447.1, read as the reverse complement.
AACCACTCGTTGCGTAAAAAAGTTTCCCCTCATGTCGCCTCTGGTTCTTTTGCCAATCACCTTCAATCTGTGCCCTCTGGTTCTCGACCCTTCAGCCATTGGAAAGAAACAGTTTCTCTTTATCTACTCTATCCAAACCCTTCATGATTTTCAACACCTCTATCAAATCTCCTCTTAGCCTTCTCTGCTCTAAGGAGAACAACCCCGGCTTCTCCAGTCTATCCACGTAACTATAATCCCTCATCCCTGGAACCATTCTAGTAAATCTCCTCTGTACCCTCTCCAAAACCTTCACGTCCTTCCTAAAGTGTGGTGCCCAGAATTGGACACAATAGTCCAGCTGGGACCCGAACTAGTGTTTTATTAAAGTTTAGCATAACTTCCTGGCTTAATAGGGTGGCTTTGGTTGAAAATTGCCAAGTTGTTGGAAGAAACTGCCATTGTAGTGCATGGCCGGTTAAGTCTATTTTGTGATGTAGGATGGTGAGCTAATTCGGGATTCTCTTTACCACGACCAATCTGTTGCCCTGCACCTCTGGCCATTTTTAAGAGTCCTGCCATCACTGCGCTTATTTACTGTATTGTGCCCTGGCCAATATTTATCCCTCATCCAACATCACCGATTATCTGGTCATGATCACATTGCTGTTTGCGGGAGCTTGCTGTGCGCAAATTAGCTGCCGCGTTTCCTACATTACTACACTTCAAAAAAAGTACTTCATTGGCTGTAAAGCGCTTTGGGACGTCCTGAGGTCGTGAAAGGTGCCAAAAAGTGTAAATGCCAATCGGTTTCTCGCAATTCATTACCTAGAATTGCTCCACCACAACCACTTCGCGCTAGAGCTGTGCAGCTCAAAATGGCCTCTCCAGACACAACCCACATTTGCAAGGACAAAATCTAGAATTGTTCTTCTGAGTTTTTACAGTTCAAGTGGTCAACACACAAACCTTTCTCGCAGGCTACCGTTACTGTGTGAGCACACTTGGAAACCCAACCGTTAAAGAAAGACTTGCATTTATATCGCACCTTTTACGCCCGCCAAACGTCCCAAAGCGCTTTACAGCCAATGAAGTACTTTTGAGCTGTAGTCACTGTTGTAATGTAGGAAACGCAGCAGCCAATTTGCACACAGCAAGCTCCCACAGTCAGCAATGTGATAATGACCAGATAATCTGTTTTAGTGATGTTGATTGAGGGATAAATATTGGCCCAGGACACCGGGGAGAACTCCCCTGCTCTTCTTCGAAATGGTGCCATGAAATCTTTTAAGTCCACCGGAGAGGTAAGACAGGGCCTCGGTTTAACGTCTCATCCGAAAGGCGCTCCCTCAGTACTGCCCCGGAGTGTCAGCCTAGATTTTTGTGCTCAAGTCTCTGGAGTGGGACTCTCAACCCACAACCTTCTGACTCGAGGTGAGAGAGTGCTACTCACTGAATCACGGCTGACACAATTAAATGTAAATCTGTTCCAAATCCTCTTGGTGATCAGAAACATTTTCAGACTTAATGGCATGCTGTCTGCACGAGCGCTGCAACTGGCTGGGATGCTAGACAGAAGCATTTTGACTTTTCACCCTCCCTGTCAACTTGCTATCAAATAACTGCTTTAATTTGCAAACTTGTTAAGGTGGTGAAGAATGTTGGTGTTCCTTCCAACGTGTTTTGGTGGGATGCTGTTTCTTGCATACAACTGTCCTCACAGTTTGCATTACCCATCTCAACCATGCCATTTGGGGTAAATGAAGGTTCTGCGCCTTCCCCTTCATGGAGGGAGGCTTTCTTTAGACACCTCCTAGTGGCTGGTTACAGATTGGAACAGATCGTAGTGGGCGGGTCGATGTGATGTGTTCCGCGGTCTGGGACTCATGGCCACAGTCGCACTTCGGCTCGTCCCTCATCTTCCACTTGCGGAGCAGCTGGCCTCATCGTCCGTGCCCTGCGCGGATTCGGTTGAGCGCTGTCCGCTGTCTTCGAGGGAGGTCGAAGCCAGAGACCTCTGCTGTTGGGTCAGTGATGAGGTGTTTGTTCTTTATGTTGCATGTGTCCCACAATTCCATCCTTCTGGATAGTGGGTCGATACCAGTTGCATGAATGTTGATTGGCTGCCGTTTCCCAGAATGGCCAGCGCGATTTTAAGCGCTTTCGTGGTGGGTTTTTCCAAGTCCTCGTGAATGGGAAGATCTGTTGCAGGAGGAACCTCACTTCTCCACTCGGCATCTCAGGAGGCCATCGAATGGATAGCCAAACTAGACGCCCATTATAAGCGGTTCCCGTCATACGAAACCACAACGGATTGGAACAGGTCACTGTTCTAACCTCTTGGTCAAGCAATATAAGGAACATTACTACATCCCAATATGGAACGGTTATGGATGCCAGATAGACTCTTGCACCTTCACTCTCAAGAACTGGGGTCATCTCTCTCTTAGCTGTTTCATTTTCTCCGTTATGGGAGATTTGTACTACACTTGGCACCATACCCCACAGATGTTCATATTTATACCACATATTGGATAAGTATTAAAAATAATAAAGCATGTAAATATTAACCAAGTCCAAACAACATGATGCATCAGTTGCAGAATTATTTTGCCAATGTTTCTTTCTTGCATGCCTATCCTTTACGATAGCTTAATTAAGTGGAAAATTGCTGTGAAATACTGTTCTTATCAAGGTGATACTTCAGAATTGTATTATTGTTCTCTGTCTCTCCCCACCCTTCATCTTCACTGCCACTGTGAGATAGCATATGTCATCGGGAAAATCTCTGTCGAACCTTTCTTGCTCTATTTTGTCAAAGGGATCTGTTAGGGAGGGATAAAAAGATACTTAACAGGAGAGATGAAAGTAAACCCAAATCAATACTTTCATATATTGAAAGGTTTCTGAAGGGCAAAGTCTGAAAGTATTTCAACATCTACGACAAAGTGAGAGAAAGAGGGACTGAGGCCCAGGACTGGACTCATTTAAGAAAAGGTAATTTAAAAAAGTTGGGAGGGCTGTTACTCTGGAAGGCTGAGGTCAAGTAGGCCTAAATCATCCAAATCCATCTTGTGCTCTTTGGACTTTTAATATCCCCCACCACCATAGTACAGAAGGAGGCCATTCAGCCTATTGAGCCTGTACCGACTCTTTGAAATTTCAATCTAATTAGTCCCACTCCCCCCTGCTCTTTCCCCATAGCCCTGCAAATTTTTCCTTTTCAAGTATTTATCCAATTCCCTTTTGAAAGTTACTATTGAATCTGCTTCCACTGCACTTTCAGGCAGCTCATTCCAGATCATCGTAATTCACTTCGTTAAAAAAAATTCTTCATCTCTCCCCCCCCCCCCCCCCCTCCCCTCCCCACCCCTGGCTTTTTTGGCAATTATCTTAAATCTGAGTCCTTTGGTTACCGACCCTTCTGCCAGTGGAAAGATTTTCTCCGAATTTACTCTTATCGAAACCCCTTCAACATTTTGAACGCCTCTATTGAATCTCCCCTTAACCTTCTATGCTCTAAGGAGAACAATTATTCACCATTACCTCGCTTGAAGATGCAAACTTATTGCAGAATTTTTTTGCCAATGTTTTTTTTTCTTGCATGCCTATCTATTCTCTAGGATAGCTCCAGTGAGTGGAAAATTACTGCAAAATACCAGAATCATAGAATGGTTACAGCACGGAAGTAGGCCACTCGGCCTATTGAGCCCGTGCCGGCTCTCTGCAAGAGTGCTCCAGCTAGTCTCACTCCTCCACCCTTTCCCCGTAGCCGTGCAAATTGTTTTTTCCTTCAGGCACTTATCTAATTCCCCTTTTGTTCTTATAATGGTGATACCAGATTGATACCCGGACTTCAAGGGTTAAGTTACGAGGAGAGATTACACTTTTTATTCGTTCATGGGATGTGGGCATTGCTGGCAAGGCTAGCATTTATTGCCCATCCTTAATTGCCCTTGAGAAGGTGGTGGTGAGCCGCTGCCTTGAACCGCTGCAGTCCGTGTGGTGAAGAAACTCCCACAGTGCTGTTAGGGAGGAGGTTCCAGGATTTTGACCCAGCGACGATGAAGGATCGGCGATATATTTCTAAGTCAGGATGGTGTGCAACTTGGAGAGGAACTTGGACGTGGTGGTGTTCCCATGCACCTGCTGCCCTTGTCCTTCTAGATGGTGGAGGTTGTGGGTTTGGGAGGTGCTGCCGAAGAAGCCTTGGCGAGTTGCTGCAGTGCATCTCGTAGATGGTAAATCAGGGTTGTATCCCCTGAAATTTAGAAGGTTAAGGGGTGACTTGATCGAAGTTTTCAAGATAGTAACGGAGAACAGATGGGGTTAGAGAGAGAGAAACTATTTCCGCTGGCTGGGGATGCTGGGATTAGGGGGGCAGAGTCTTAAAAATTAGAGGCAGACCTTTCAAGAGTGAAGTTAGGAAACCCATCTGCACGCAAAGGGTGGTAGAAGTGTGGAACTCTCTTCTGCAAACGGCAATTGATGCTGGGTCAATTGTTAATTTTAAATTGGAGATTGATAGATTGCTGTTAACCAAAGGTATTGAGGGATATGGGCCATATGGAGTTAAGTCGCCGATCAGCCATGATCTCACTGGATGGCGGAACAGGCTGGAGAATTTCATCACTGTTCTCTGTCTCTGCATCATTGTGGTGGCCTAATTGCATCTTAAACACTGAAAGAAGTGCATTTTGCCTTAAGTTACTTGAAAAAGAACCTTTTACCTTGATAACCTGACAGCCATGTTTTCTCTGCACTTGTCACCTCCCAAGATGAAAGGCAGTTCTTGCACCAGGTATGTTTAACAACCAGTATCCTTTTGCAGATCAATCTTGTTAGTTATGCGTGACTCTATTGATGAGGGGAAGCATTAAAAAAATAAACGATTATTAAACGACAAATTCAGCTCGAAGACTAACGGTAAGTACCACAAAAAGACAAAAGGGGGGAGAGGGGAGGGCAGAAGAAAGTGCAAACCAGTTTTAACAGCGAAAGAAACTTTTTTTGGAAATGTGTGTGATTTAGAAAATATCCAAATGCGCAGTGGCTTTTTCATTTTGACAAGGGGAAGACGATTTTAATTGTAAAGTTAAGAATCGTCCCCTTCCCCCACCCCCACTGAGGGAAATGGGAGAACCCAATTCGACGGACGACGCCCTCGCTCGAATGCCCCGCCCCCTCACGTGCTTTGGAGGGAAGGCTCGCCATTGGTCGGGTGGCCGCGCGTGACGCCGGCGGGGTGAGGTCACAAAGGGGACGCCATGGAGACGCGCATGCGCCCGCAACGCCCCGCCCCCTGGCCAACGGTTTTTTCCCACCTCGTTCGCCCGCCTCAGCTCAATGGCCGCCATGATGGTCGGTGGCAGCGAGGCGTCGTCGGTCTTGTTTGCTCGGGAGCGCAGCGGCGGCCATGCACTTTTGGACTCTCGCCTTCCTGCTCGGCCACTTGCCGCTGGTCGGGGCGGCGCCTGAGAAGGCGTCGACGACGACGGTGGTGGCGGTGGAGGAGGAGACAGCTACGAGCGATAAAATGATGACGAGTGCCCTCCACCTCCTCACCTCGCCCTGCATGGCGGCGACCGCGACGACAACAATGATGACGACCACCGCCGCCGCCTCCTCGTCGACCACCCAGTCGACCACCCAGTCCGCCACCCAGTCCACGGCCCCGTCCACGACGGCGCCGTCCGCCGCCGACCCCACCCCCAGCACCTCGCGGACCTCGGCCCCCATCGTGCTGACCGGCTCCACCCAGATCGCGGTGGGCGGCCCCACCAGGAGCCACCCGGTCTCGGTGGGCAGCGGCGCCGAGATCCTGATCGTCGACTCCAACAGCACGGCTGCCCCCATCGTGCTGGAGGTGGGTGACGAGATCATCGTCGGCAGCAGCAGCTCGGACAACGCCTCCCCCCGCCCCGCGGACGGTGGCGGGGCCGAAATCCTCATCGGCAGCTCGGAGGAAAATGCCACCTTCGCCCCCATTGTCCTCAGTGCCGGCGACCAGATCGTGTTTGCCACCTCCAACGGGGCCAGGACCGAGACCGCCTCTTCCATCGTGCTTGGCAAGGGGTCTGAAATCAAAGTTGCCAGCGCTCACACGGCGAGCTCCCCTATTATCCTGTCCAATGGCACCGAAGTCCTAACTGACCATTACTCTGACACCGATGAGTTGGATAACACTATGGTTACCGCTGAGAATGGGGACTCCAGCACCGGCACCGCCACCACCATCAATGTTACTCAGGGCAATGTCACTGTACTGGAAGTCGTCTCTGGCTCACCAGAAGCCACCACCCTTCTGCCCAACCCCATGACAATTGTCATCTCGCTGGACAGCTCCTCCTACACTTGGGCACAGTGGAGCGCCTGGTACTGTAACTGCGTCAACAGCAGCATGTCCCGCGTAAGGGGCGTCGTGGACAAGAGCACGGGCGCCACCCTCCAGTACAATGACTACCAGCCCAGCCATTTCCAAAGGGAGCCCTGCAATTATAAAGTCTGCGAGTGCAGCAGGCTAGCCAAGCAGTGCCACGCGACCAATGTGAGCTGCTTAGAGTCCGACCCTTACAACTGCGTGTTGAGCGACATCAACTACCAAGAGATTATGGACTCCAAGGATTATTGGAAGAAGTTGAAAAAGGGGGCTCAGGCTCTCTACCACAAGGTTAAAACCTTTCTGAAGCAAAATGCAAACGAGGAGACTTAGTCAACGAGGTAAGACACTGGCAGAGTAAAAGTGAGTTTTCTTTTGCACTAAGTAACCAGCCCCTTGGATACGGCAAATTGCATTTAAGAGTTGAGTTCAGCTTTAGTTTGTTTTATGGGAGCAGGAGGAGCCCCTCGAGCCTGTTCTGCCATTCAATGAGATCATGGCTGATCTGTGACCTAACTCCATCTACCCGCCTTTGGCCCATATCCCTTAATCTATCAATTTCAGATTTAAAATTAACAATTGACCCAACATCAATTGCCATTTGCAGAAGAGAGTTCCCAACTTCTATCACCCTTTGTGTGTAGAAGTGTTTCCTAATTTCACTCCTGAAAGGTCTGGCTCTAATCTTTGGACTCTGCCCCCTAGTCCTAGAATCCCCAACCAGCGGAAATAGTTTCTCTCTATCTGTTCCCCTTAATATCCTGAAAACTTCGATCAGATCACCCCTTAACCTTCTACATTCTAGGGAATACAACCCTAGTTTGTGTAATCTCTCCTTGTAATTTAACCCTTGGAGCCCGGGTATCATTCTGGTAAACCTACACTGCAATCTCTCCAAGGCCAACATATCCTTCCTAAGGTGTGGTGCCCAGAACTGCTCACAGTACTTTGTACAAGAACAAGTGTTGGTCCTCAGTAAAATTCAGTTAATGCGCACAAGTAGAGGAGAGGGCAGGTCAGGCAGCATCGAGGAGAGAGAAACAGAGTTAACGTTTCGGGTCGAGGACCTTTCAAAAACGTTGGCTCTGTTTCTCTCTCCTCGATGCTGCCTGACCTGCTGAGTGTTTCCAGCACTTTCTGTTGTTATTTCAGATCGCCAGCATCCGCAGTATTTTGCTATTGTAGAGGAGAGGGCACTTCTTCCAAACCCTGGCCTGTTCTTCAAATTTTCAGTCTTGCTGTCAATCATTTTTTTAAAAAGATCTGGAAGTTGCAGCACAAATGGTGCATCAGCTTACCTTGTTGAGCCTCTTTGACAGTCAGAGCTCCAGGAAGCCCGGAGATCTTAAGTCTCAACCATATCAGAGAGGCACATTTTCAACACGCTCTATAGGTAAGTTTAATCATTTGTAAAAGTTTTTTTTTAAGTCTTTATTTTGTTAAAACATTCTCAGTTGTCATTTTTTTTATTCATTCACGGGATGTGGGCGTCGCTGGCAAGGCCGGCATTTATTGCCCATTCCCTCATTGTCCTTGAGAAGGTGGTGGTGAGCCGCCTTCTTGAACCGCTGCAGTCCCATGTGGTGAAGGTGCTCCCACAGTGCTGTTAGGGAGGGAGTTCCAGGATTTTGACCCAGCGACGATGAAGGAACGGCCCGATATATTTCCAAGTCGGGATGGTGTGTGACTTGGAGGTGGTGGTGTTCCTTGCTGATCTTGTCCTTCTAGGCGGTAGAGGTGGTGGGTTTGGGAGGTGCTGCCGAAGAAGCCTTGGCGAGTTACTGCAGTGCATCTTGTAGATGGTACACACTGCAGCCACAGTGCGCCGGTGGTGGAGGGAGTGAATGTTTAAGGTGGTGGATGGGGTGCCAATCAAGCGAGCTGCTTTGCCCTGGATGGTGTCGAGCTTCTTGAGTGTTCTTGGAGCTGCACTCATTAAAATCCCTCACTTTGGAGAAAACAAGATGGTGATTGAAAGGACTTTCAAAAAATATTGTGAGTAATTTCACTGGTTTCCCCTTCTGTTCCCTGTTATTAGCTGTTTGCTGATTTTATTTTTCAAATTGCTGATTGGCAGTTTTCATTCCTGCTTGCCGACTGGTACATTCTACACATGTTCAGTTGCGATTTGTCACTGTTTTTGAACACAAATCTTCAGCCAATTGGGTGTAAATGTTATGTTAAACTTGTATCGACCCTTGGTTACACCTCACTTGGAGTACTGTGCACAGTTCTGGTCTCCATGTTATAAAAAGGATGTAGAGGCACTGGAGAAGGTGGAAAAAAGATTTACAAGGATGATACCAGAACTGAGAGGTAATAAACTACCAGAAAAGGCTGAGGCTCTTTTCTCTAGAAATAAAAGATTGAGAGGTGACATGATAGAGGTCTTTAAAATTATGAAGGGGCTTGATAAGGTAGACATAGAGAAGGTAGTTCTACTTGTGGGGGAGACCAGAACTAGGGGCCATAAATATAAGATAGTCACTAATAAATCCAACTGGGAATTCAGGAGAAACTTCTTTACCCAGAGAGTGGTGAAAATGTGGAACTCGCTACCACAGGGAGTGGTTGAGGCGAATGGCATAGATGCATTTAAGGGGAAGCTAGATTAATACATGAGGGAGAAAGGAATAGAAGGATATGCTGATAGGGTAAGATGAAGAGGGGTGGGAGGAGGCTCGTGTGGAGCAGAAACACCGGCACGGACCAATTGGGCCGAATGGCCTGTTTCTGTGTAGTACATTGTATGTAAGTGACACAGGAAGTGTGATGGACAAAACACATGTACAGCCGCAAACCTTTTTATACCTACTAGTCAATCTCCTGTGGCATTGCATGTGGGGTTTCAAGACCAAGTAGTCCTCAGATAAAGCAGGGCATCATTGGAGCACCGTGCACAGATGTTATTCCGTCCCCGTTTTGTTTTTATATAATACTTGATTTCCTATTATTTATAGTTAAGTAGCAAAACTTATGGCCATTTGAGAAGCAGAGAAGTAGAGTTGGTCGGAGCATAGGAACAGGAATAAGCCATTCAGCTCCTCGAGCCTGTTCCACCTTAAGGAGTTATTGCGCAGTACAAGCTGAGAAGTTGGCAGATGCAGAACTGAGGGACTACATTGCCGCCACTGGTGGGAGGGTGTAGTTACTGTGTAGCACAGGCACTTTCCAATATAAATGTGGGAATAGGAATTTCTAATGGTAAAAGTAACACAAAAATATGTTAAAAGAAAGAACTAACATTGATAAAGTGTTTTTCACAATCTCAGAATGTCCCAAAGTGCTTCACAGCCAATGAAGTAGAGTCATAGAGTTATACAGCACAGAAAGAGGCCCTTCGGCCCATCGTGTCCGTGCTGGCCATCAAGCCCTGTCTATTCTAATCCCATTTTCCAGCACTTGGTCCGTAGCCTTGTATGCTATGGCGTTTCAAGTGCTCATCTAAATGCTTCTTGAATGTTGTGAGGGTTCCTGCCTCTACCACCCTTTCAGTCAGTGAGTTCCAGATTCCAACCACCCTCTGGGTGAAAAAGTTTTTCCTCAAATCCCCTCTAAACCTCCTGCCCCTTATCTTGAAACTATGCCCCCTGGTTATTGACCCCTCTACTAAGGGGAAAAGTTCCTTTCTATCTACCCTATCTATGCCCCTCATAATTTTGTACACCTCAGTCAGGTCCCCCTTCAGCCTTCTCTGCTCTAAGGAAAACAACCCCAGTCTCTCTTCATAGCTGAAGCGCTCCATCCCAGGTAACATCCTGGTGAATCTCAGCAGGTCAGGCAGCATCTGTGAAGAGAGAAACAGAGTTAACGTTTCAGGTCTGACGAAAGGTCATCGACCTGAAACGTTAACTCTGTTTCTCTCTTCACAGATGCTGCCTGACCTGCTGAGTATCTCCAGCATTTTCTGTTTTTATTTCATTTTTCCAGCATCTGCAGTATTTTCTTTTTGTATCCTGGTGAATCTCCTCTGCACCCTCTCCAATGCAATCACATCCTTCCTATAGTGTGACGACCAGAACTGCACACAGTATTCCAGCTGTGGCCTAACTAGCGTTTTGTACAGCTCCATCATAACCTCCCTGCTCTTATATTCTATGCCTCGGCTAATGAAGGCAAGTATCCCATATGCCTTTTTAACCACCTTATCTACCTGTCCTGCTGCCTTCAGGGATCCATGTACATGCACACCAAGGTTCCTCTGTCCTTCCTAGGATCCTACCTTTCATTGTGTATTCCCTTGCCTTGTTTGTCCTCCCAAAATGCATCACTTCACACTTTTCAGGGTTAAATTCCATTTGCCACTGTTCTGCCCATCTGACCAACCCGTCTATATCGTCCTGTAGCCTGAGGCTTCCCTCCTCGCTATTTACCACTCCACCAATTTTCGTGTCATCTGTGAACTTACTGATCATACCTCCTACATTCATATCTAAATCATTAATGTACACTACAAACAGCAAAGGACCCAGCACCGATCCCTGCGGTACACCACTGGACACCGGCTTCCAGTCACAAAAACAACCTTCGACCATCACCCTCTGCCTCCTGCCACTAAGCCAATTTTGGATCCAATGTGCCAAATTGCCCTGGATCCCATGGGCTCTTACCTTCTTGACCAGTCTCCCATGCGGGAGTACTTTTTGAAGTGTAGTCACTGTTGTAATGTAGGAAACGCAGCAGCCAATTTGCGCACAGCAAGCTCCCACAAACAGCAATGAGATAAATGACCAGATAATCTGTTTTAGTGATACTGGCTGAGGGATAAATGTTGGCCAGGACGCTCCCCTGCTTTTCTTCAAATACTGCCGTCTGCCTGAGAGGGCAGAGGGGGTCTGGGTTTAATGCCTCTACCGAAAGACGGCACCTCCGACAGTGCAGCGCTCGCTCAGGAGAAGTTGTGTTTAAGATGGCTTGTCACTTTAAGGTCAGAAAGTCTCATTGCTTTTAGTAAATATAGCTCGAGGACACTCCGAGTGTAATCGTTGTTTGTTCAGGGAACTTTGCAGTATTGGGCTGCAGCGCAGAAGCACCTACCATTTGTTTTGCATCTGTAACAAAGTGAGACAACTGCCGCATGATGGGTCTGCATCTGCTGAGATAACCTCTTTTATATAATACTAGTGGTGCTGCTCGCAGCGAGTCAGAGAATATAAGTTTTTGTAACACTAGGTGTATTATTCCATGTAACGCACAATGTATTATATAGATCGTTGCTTTACAGTGACTGATGTGTTGATTGTGTTTCTGTTTCCTATATTCTGGAATATTTACCAGTATTTTGAGGATCAAATTGTATGACTTTGCCATTTTCCTGTAGGGACTGTAAATGAACCATACAAGGAGAATATAATAATCTACCTGGTTAGTTTAATACATTGCTTTACAGATGTACTATTTTTTTTTCTCTTGCAAATAACATCCAGCAAACTAGAGATGGGTATCTGACATTTAGCAGCAATGGGGAGGCGAAGGGTCTGAGCAGCCTGGGAGGTCCTGAGCTTTGGGTGGGGTCCAAGGATTTGGCACATCTGAGGTTGGGACCCTGGGGTTTGGTAGCACTAAGGCAGGGGTCCATAATGGCTTTCATCTGAAACATTTACGCTCAAGAAAAAGGTTCCAAAATTCCCTTTCCTTGTTTTCCCTTACCCACACAACTGTGAATTAGAAATAAACACCGAAAATGCTGGAAACGCTCAGCAGGTCAGGCGGCATCTGCGGAGAGAGAAACTGAGGTAACGTTTCAGGTCAATGACCTTTCATCAGAACTGGAAGATGTTGGAGATTAACAGCCTTTTAAGCAAGTACAGAGCCAGGGACATGGAAAGAACTGAAGGGAGAGGTCTGTGATAGGGTGGAGGGCAGGAGTGATTAAATGGCAGAAATGATGACGGTGCAAGGCAAAATGATAATGAGACAAGTAAAGAAACAAAAGATGGGTCCAGAAGAGGTGTAAATGGTTACAGCAGAATAACAACTTGTATTTATACAGCGCCTTTAATGTAGTAAAACGTCCCAAGGCGCTTCACAGGAGTATTAAAAGACAATGGGCCGAAAATTGATCCCGGGACGCGAGAGTACGCACTGCGTACTCTCGCGTATTCCCTCTGCAATTGCCGGTTTTCTGCATGCCCTGCGCATGCGCTGAAAACCGGCAATTGCTCTTCTGAAAAGGGGGCGGGTCCTCGGTGCATCGCGTGCGCGCTACAGGCTGCGCGCACGCTGTGCACTTCATGCTTTGGACGCGCAGGTAAGTACGGAAGATTTTGGAAATGTAAAAAGGAGGAGTAAGACCCGCTTTTAAGAAGGTAAGTAGTGAATTAAGTATTTTTTTGAATTTTTTTTAACAGGTATATCTTTTTTAGAGACTTTAAAGACAGGTAAGTTTATTTTTATAACTTTTTAAAAGATTTTAAATTTTTTCAAAAATTTAATTTTTTATTTAAAATGGTTAATTTAATTAACTATACTTATTTTATTAATGTGATGGTTTTTTTTTAATTTAATTGAGGTTTAGCTGTTATTTTGGGGGGGTGTAAGATTCATAAGGCTGTGAAACTTATGAATGGAAGATGGTGTGCTGCCATTGGCTCTAACTGAGTCACGTGATCCCACAGCTCGCACGAATTCACTACGCCGCTGGGATACGCAAGCACTGCCCAGCTGATCTCTAGAACATGAAGTTCGTGCGAGCTGGATCTGAAAAAGCACAAGCGAGGTGAGAGATCGCGGGAAAGCCTTACCCCCGCGGGAACAGAGCGAGATCAATTTCTGGGCCAATAAATTTGACACCAAGCCACATAAGGAGAAATTAGGGCAGGTGACCAAAAGCTTGGTCGAAGAGGTAGGTTTTAAGGAGCGTCTTAAAGGAGGAAAGAGAGGTAGCGAGGTGGAGAGGTTTAGGCAGGGAATTCCAGAGCTTAGGGCCTATAGGGATTTCAAGAGAAACGTCTTTACCCAGAGAGTGGTGAGAATGTGGAACTTGCTACCACAGGGAGTGGTTGAGGCGAATAGCAGAGATGCATTTAAGGGGAGGCTGGATAAACACACGAGGCAGAAAGGAATAGAAGGATATGCTGATAGTTAGATGAAGCGGGGTGGGAGGAGCCTCGAGTGGAGCATAAACAGCACAGATTGAGGAGTAAAGCTGGGACCTTCCTCGTTTCTATGGTTAGAAGCACACCATACCCAGTGAGTCATTGCGACAGCACCTCAACTCACTTTAAGTGGTATTTTGACTAGGGGAGATCACCAGTTGCAGATTTGCCAGGCAGAATATTTAAGTGCGACTCATAGATGACAATCATTTAAAATTTCCAACACGTGTTCAGTGAGGGTGGGGGGGAGGCGTTGGCAAAGGTTGTGTTATAGCAATGTGTTAGCCAATCACACTGTTCATATTAATCTCACCATAATCTAATGCTTAGCTAATCCTCTCTAGCTCTCTCTCCTCCTTTAAGATGCTCCTTAAATTCTACCTCTTGTCACCTGTTCTAACATCTCCTTATGTGGCTCGGTGTCAAATTTTGTTTGATAACTACGTTAAAGGCGCGGTATAAATGCAAATTGTTTGTTTTATTATCCTATGGCTGATGGTCATGCAAATTATTTAAATGGATGGAAACACATTATGTTTGTGTCATCTACTGCGGCTGACAAGCAAAACACACGTATCAGCCCTACCTACCCACCATATTCCTTAATCCCTTCCCTCTCCAAGAACATCTCTGCTTCGAACCAGTTTATACTGTCTGCTTCAGTGGCCTTCCCTGGTGACTTATTGTAATGTTCTATTAACCTCTGGGTGAAAACGTTCCACCTCATTTCCCGACTTACTAACTTCAGCATTTTTAACTTGCTTCCTGGTGTCTGAACTCTTCAGCATGGTGACTCATCTTGCCTGGATCAACTTCTTTGGTAACTGTGAAAACTTCCTTTAGGATGACCTTGAAGTCTTCTCCTGTCTCAAAGGATAGACTGTAATATTGCTCAAGGAGAATTTTTTTTTAATTAGTATTTTGTATGTATTATACGACACGTATCTCCTGCTCTTGAGTCGGGAGGTTATAGGTTCAATTCCCACACCAGACTTGAGCACATAATCCAGGCTGGCACTCCAGAGCCAATACTAAGGGAGTGCTGCACTGTCGGAGGGGCAGTACTGAGGGAGCGCCGCACTGTCGGAGGGGCGGTGCTGAGGGAGCGCTGCACTGTCGGAGGGGCAGTACTGAGGGAGCGCCGCACTGTCGGAGGGACAATACTGAGGGAGCACTGCACTGTCGGAGGGTCAGTACTGAGGGAGTGCCGCACTATCAGAGGGGCAGTACTGAGGGAGTGCTGCACAGTTGGAGGGGCAGTGCTGAGGGAGCGCCGCACTGTCAGGGGGGCAGTACTGAGGGAGTGCCGCACTGTCGGAGGGGCAGTACTGAGGGAGCCTCCGTTGCACTGTCGGAGGGGCAGTACTGAGGGAGCGCTGCACTGTCGGGGGGGCAGTACTGAGGGAGTGCTGCACTATCAGAGGGGCAGTACTGAGGGAGTGCTGCACAGTTGGAGGGGCAGTACTGAGGGAGCGCTGCACTGTCGGGGGGGCAGTACTGAGGGAGTGCTGCACTGTCAGAGGGGCAGTACTGAGCGGCGCTCCCTGTTGAAGGGGCAGTACTGAGGGAGCGCCGCACTGTCGGAGGGGCAGTACTGAGGGAGCGCTGCACTGTCGGGGGGCAGTACTGAGGGAGCGCCGCACTGTCGGAGGGGCAGTACTGAGGGAGCGCTGCACTGTCGAGGGGGCAGTACTGAGGGAGTGCCGCACTGTCGGAGGGTCAGTACTGAGGGAGCGCCGCACTGTCGGAGGGGCAGTACTGAGGGCGCCTCCGTTGCACTGTCGGAGGGGCAGTACTGAGGGAGCGCTGCACTGTCGGGGGGGCAGTACTGAGGGAGTGCTGCACTGTCGGAGGGGCAGTACTGAGCGGCGCTCCCTGTTGAAGGGGCAGTACTGAGGGAGCGCTGCACTGTCGGGGGGGCAGTACTGAGGGAGCGCCGCACTGTTGAAGGGGCAGTACTGAGGGAGCGCTGCACTGTCGGAGGGGCAGTACTGAGGGAATGCCGCACTGTCGGAGGGTCAGTACTGAGGGAGCGCCGCACTGTCGGAGGGGCAGTACTGAGGGAGCCTCCGTTGCACTGTCGGAGGGGCAGTACTGAGGGAGCGCTGCACTGTCGGGGGGCAGTACTGAGGGAGCGCTGCACTGTCGGGGGGCAGTACTGAGGGAGCGCTGCACTGTCGGGGGGCAGTACTGAGGGAGCGCTGCACTGTAGGAGGGGCAGTACTGAGGGAGCGCTGCACTGTCGGAGGGGCAGAACTGAGGGAGCCTCCACTGCACTGTCGGAGGGGCAGTATGGAGTGCTGCACAGTTGGAGGGGCAGTGCTGAGGGAGCGCCGCTCTGTCGGAGGGGCAGTACTGAGGGAGCGCCGCACTGTCGGAGGGGCAGTACTGAGGGAGCGCTGCACTGTCGAGGGGGCAGTACTGAGGGAGTGCCGCACTGTCGGAGGGTCAGTACTGAGGGAGCGCCGCACTGTCGGAGGGGCAGTACTGAGGGCGCCTCCGTTGCACTGTCGGAGGGGCAGTACTGAGGGAGCGCTGCACTGTTGAAGGGGCAGTACTGAGGGAGCGCTGCACTGTCGGAGGGGCAGAACTGAGGGAGCCTCCACTGCACTGTCGGAGGGGCAGTACGGAGTGCTGCACAGTTGGAGGGGCAGTGCTGAGGGAGCGCCGCACTGTCGGAGGGGCAGTACTGAGGGAGCGCCGCACTGTCGGAGGGGCAGTACTGACGGAGCGCTGCACTGTCGAGGGGGCAGTACTGAGGGAGTGCCGCACTGTCGGAGGGTCAGTACTGAGGGAGCGCCGCACTGTCGGAGGGGCAGTACTGAGGGCGCCTCCGTTGCACTGTCGGAGGGGCAGTACTGAGGGAGCGCTGCACTGTTGAAGGGGCAGTACTGAGGGAGCGCTGCACTGTCGGAGGGGCAGAACTGAGGGAGCCTCCACTGCACTGTCGGAGGGGCAGTACGGAGTGCTGCACAGTTGGAGGGGCAGTGCTGAGGGAGCGCCGCACTGTCGGAGGGGCAGTACTGAGGGAGAGCCGCACTGTCGGAGGGGCAGTACTGAGGGAGCGCAGCACTGTCGGGGGGGGCAGTACTGAGGGAGTGCCGCACTGTCGGAGGGTCAGTACTAAGGGAGCGCCGCACTGTCGGAGGGGCAGTACTGAGGGAGCACCGCACTGTTGAAGGGGCAGTACTGAGGGAGCGCTGCACTGTCGGAGGGGCAGAACTGAGGGAGCCTCCACTGCACTGTCGGAGGGGCAGTACGGAGTGCTGCACAGTTGGAGGGGCAGTGCTGAGGGAGCGCCGCACTGTCGGAGGGGCAGTACTGAGGAAGCGCCGCACTGTCGGCGGGGCAGTACTGAGGGAGCGCCGCACTGTCGGAGGGGCAGTACTGAGGGAGCCTCCGTTGCACTGTCGGAGAGGCAGTACTGAGGGAGCGCTGCACTGTCGGAGGGTCAGTACTGAGGGAGCGCCGCACTGTCGGAGGGGCAGTACTGAGGGAGCGCCGCACTGTCGGAGGGGCAGTACTGAGGGAGCGCCGCACTGGCGGAGGGGCAGTACTGAGGGAGCGCCGCACTGTCGGAGGTGCCATCTGTCAGATGAGATGTTAAACTGAGGCCCTGTCAGGTGGACGTAAAAGATCCCACGGCCACTATTTGAAAGAGTTAGGGGCGTTCTCCCTGTTGTCTTGGGCCAATATTTATCCCTCAACCAACATCACTAAAACAAATTATCTGGTCATTTATCGCATTGCTGCTGTTTGTGGGAGCTTGCTATGCACAAATTGGCTCCTGCGTTTCCTACATTGCAACAGTGACTACACTTCAAAAAGTACTTCATTGGTTGTAAAGCGCTTTAGAACATCCTGAGGTCATGAAAGGCGCTGGAGAAATGCAAGTTATTTCTTATTTCATTGCTCAGCCACCTTTTTATTATAGACCTGTGTCTAGGGTGAGATGAAGAGTTGTGGGAGGAGGCTGGTGTGAAGCATAAACACGGGCATAGACCTGCTGGGCCGAATGGCCTGTTTCTGTGCTGTAAATTTCTATGTAATTTTGTGGGTCACTTTTATAACAAGAGGAGAAGAAGCCCTCCCCATCCCATTTAAATTTAGTCTAATTCTGATCCCGGTAACACATTCTTGAAGGGTTTTTAATGCAGAAAATCAGTTGAAATTACATGTCATTCCTTGTCAAGGTTGCTTGGTTACCAGTGAGCCATTACTGCACCACAGCGCGAGTTTGCCACTTTGAGGAGAGAAACTGGGAGGATTTAAAAAAAAAATAAAAAAAATAATAACTATGTCTTGTAACAAATTACTTACTGGGGAGAAACGCACCAGTGAAAAATGATGGCGAGGGCACAGATGTGCAATAATATGTAACAGGCAACAGCAGGCAGTGGTGCACTCAACTGTCAGATAACGTGCCAACTACTCACTGTTGAGGCTCACACATGAAGAAAAATAGTTGGAGTAATAAAGGATGCTATTACAGTGGTCCAGTTGTTTGAGAATTGTGCACTCGTATTCCAGTCATTCTGGTTAAACGCTGCTGTGCAAATTGCGTCTATTATCCCCGATTGAAATGCTAAATGAACCATTGCTTGATTTTTCCTTATCTCGATTTTCTCAACAGGGACAGTAGGCAACTAACCTCAGCGTCACTAACCGGAGAATGCGTTCGGCTACTACAATTATCCCGCAGACTTTTACTGCTGTGTATCACAGAGTGATTCTCTGCACAGTGCTGTATGAATTAAACATGATATAAATTAATGTGGTGTTGGCGATCTTTATTTTTGCCACCATTTTGAAAAATCCCAACCTGTGGGGAATGGAAGTGGTGGTTCACTAGCAAATAAACCATGGTTTTAAGGTGTCCCTCTCGCTCCTCACTCCTGCACTTCTCCCCTCTTCTATATAAATGCAAGTTGTTGTTGTTGTTTTGTTGCCTCGGCAACTGAATCATTGGAAAGTAATCAGGAGCAGGAACCCTGCCCAATTTCTTCACTCTGGCTCAGAGTCACTGAATTATTCACCGCAGTCCCACGATGATCCTGATCGCGAGCAGCTGGACTGGGGATCAACCTACATGATCTAGATGACTTAGAACCACACCTTGCTTGTACATTTGCTTAATGAGTCAACGTTTACCAATATACCTGAACAATAAGCCAGGTTACACCAGCAAGGTGTCTTTGGCAATACCTCTGCTTAAAAATGGTAGTGATGGAAATGACTTTCAAACCAACGGCCTATTCAGTGGTGCTGCAGTGTACACTGGTCCATCGCGCAGTGGGACAAACACTTATACTTGTGATTCCTTACATAGTGGATTCCTACTGTTAGTCACATCAAGAAAGTGCCAGTGGAAGCCAGTGCCACCCTAGAAGGACTCATTTTCAAGCACCTTCTAACCATGATCTAAAAAAAATTTGCATTTCAATAGCACCTCATCACTTCACATACAACAAACGACTTTCAATTGTACTTATGTATGCAAATGTGGTAGTTATTTTGCACAGTCAAATACCACAAATAGCAGTGAGATAAACAATCAGTTAATCTGTGTTTAGACGGGTGCTGAATCAGGGAGGAATGTTGGCACAGAACACCGGAAGAACTACCCCGCTCTGCCTCAAATAGGTGCCACGCGATCTTTAACATCCACCAGAACAGGCAGACAGTTTTAACGCCACCGCCTAAGGATGGCTGCTCCAACAATGTAGCACCCCTCAGTTCTGCACCAGAGTGTCTGCCGAGATTGCCTGGCATGAGGCTTGAACCCACGACCTTCTGACTCCCAAGATGAGCATGTTCCCAACTCAGTGGTATCAGCAGTGGCTTTGGCCGGGGGGCCGGGGGGGGCGAGAATCGGAAGCCGACTAGTGACAATAAAACATTCGAGAACAGGATGTGAAATCATTTTAAAAGAGAGAGTAAACGAACAGATTATTTTCTCAACTTTGTTATGGCTGAGACCAAAGGAGCACCACAAGCTTTTGTAAAATGTTTTATTTGAAAATTGTTCCTATTGTATTTTTTTTTCCTTAAATAAGATTTCCAATTCCATTCATCAATATAGCAGATGTACACTGGAGCTACAGTTACTTCACAGATACAAAAAAAATAAATCAGAACTTAAGCGCCGATGCAGACGTGAAGAAGAGAGAATGCAAGTTAACACACTGTCATCTACTGTGATGCTGTTTATTCCAAGGGCACCGGTCCAGTCGGAACATGGTCAAGGGTGCAGCCAATTTCTGGAGGAAGGGCTCCAGCTCGGGATAAATCTGATAGGCTGGAGCAGGTCGGCACACTGTTGTGGTTGAGGTTTGGTGCTCCAAGGAGTAGTAGCATGCAGCAGAAAGGCAGGGAGGGAACGCAAGAGATACAGTTTCCCACAGAGCATGTTCTCAATCTCAGCTATGACTTTAGGGTAAGCCACACCACAGGGAGGGGGAGGGGAACCAACCAGAGGGCAAGTCAAACATCACCTGTTGAGGGAACCGAATAGAAGCCAAATCAATTTTGGGGGGGTGGGGGTTACGGTAGCATAGCGGTTATGTTATTGGACTAGTAATCCAGAGACACGAGTTCTAAATCCCACCACGGCAGCTGGGGAATTTCAATTCAAAATAATTAATTAAATTTGGAATTTAAAAAAAGCTAGTATTAGTAATGGATTGTCGGAAAAACCATATCTGGTTCACTAGTGTCCTTTAGGAAATCTGCCGTCCTTACCTGGTCTGGCCTATATGTGACTCCAGACCCACAGCAATGTGGTTGACTCTTATCTGCCCTCTGAAACGGCCTAGCAAGCCACTCAGTTGTGTTCAAGGCGGCGGCTCACCACCACCTTTGAGGGCAATTAGGGATGAGCAATAAATGCTGGCCTTGCCAGCGACGTCCACATCCCGTGAATGAATAAAAAAAAAAGATTGGCAGGGGTCTAAGTGCAGGTCACAAGTTGTCCGCCTGCCCTCTCACCCACCCCAAAACTAAAGGCTGTTTGCTTTAACCTTACTGTTCACATCTGGTTGCTCATCATTGCAGAGCACACATTGCAATGCGGAATGGAGCCAGTCCAGGAAAGGCCCAAGTACAATTCCTAGCCTGTAACTGAGTAAGCTGATCACGGCCCGTGCAGCAGCAAGGACACTGCAATTGGACTTCGCATTCCTGGGCCGGTCACTCAGAGGGTGGTGAACCTGTGGAATTCTCTACCACAGAAGGCTGTGGAGGCCAAGTCACTGGATATATTTAAGGAGATAGATAGATAGATTTCTAGACACAAAAGGCATCCAGGGGTATGGGGGAAGAGAGCGGGAATATGGTACTGAGATAGAGGATCAGCCATGATCATATTGAATGGCGGAGCAGGCTCGAATGGCTCCTATTTTTCCACGTTTCTTTTCTGTTTCTAAACAAAAATCAGCCACCGTTCCCAATCCTGTGTGCAAGCCAGCGAATCCAACTGGAAAATGTGTGCGTTTGAACATCACAGGAGAACAAGATTGAGCCGAGCTGTGATTTCTTTCTACAGACAGTTTGCCGAGATTTGCTATCTCAGCTGAAATACTTGGGTATACTATGTGCCTACAGCTTCAGGAGAGGAAGGTGGCAGTATCTTATCAAATCATCCCACATCTCATTTGGATAATGAGACCATCAAGAGCTGATATTTCATGATAATGTGGATTAGTATAGAGAGAGTGTCGAGGCATAGTCTGTGCTCGTAGAATAAAAGAGACAACACTTACAAAAGCAATTCCGTCAAAGCTCATTCATTACAACAGACAAAAGAGCGTGGAGCCTTACAGTTCAAACAGAAAATCAAGATACTGCAATATGTACAGCATATCGAGTCCACTTACAAGTTCTGGAAACAGAATAAATCAACGTGTACTTCTAGTGTCAGAATATGTAATGGAATTTTCCCTCTGCTCGCACCTCGAAGAACAGTTAAATCAATCCATGGTATCGTGCATCAGTCATAAACCAGCTATTTGGTCCGTTTACATAATAAATCAACCCAAATTTTTATTAACGGAGTGACTGCCGCCAACGACCGGAAGCTGCGCAGAAGCGTACTGCGCACTCCAACAACCGCAAGCATGATGTTTCTGCTATTTTTTTTTTTATAAACGAGCACGCTAACGAGCCCGCTCCCTTCCCGGCTTTTTAAAAAAAAAGTTTAAATGAGCTCGTTCCCCTAACGAACCAGAAGCACAGAACGCTTCTACGCAGCTTTCGGTTCGTTGTCAGCAGACGCACCCCATTTTTAAAAGGCAGCAGACAGATTTGATTGAAACACTATATATATATATCCTAAGCAATAATGCTGTGTAGAATTCTTCCCCTTTAGCCAGTCCAGTCTAGGACCATAAGAGACCTTTGAAATCAACCCAACCATTACCATATATATATATAAAAATGCACTTTTATGACAATTCGGGCTAGGAAGTGATTATACTACACAGTCACGGACAAGGAATAGGCCAGCTATTCGTCAGTGGACATTCTAAAAAGGGTTTTGCTCGGTTTTGTTTTAATTTGGACAGCCCAGCTGTCAGCCACATACACACACACACACTCAAGATGTGAAATAATTGCTTTTGTTGGTTAAGGTAATGGAACGGCATCATTAGAAGCACCCCCAGTGCAGCCCTCCCATCAATTGGAGGCAATATAGTCCAACTTTTCTTTTGCCCTGGGTATATGAGAATTTGAGAGCAAAATGGCCAGCCCGAGTACCTGGCACTGTTTCCCAGCGCTAAAGCGATGCACAGACTCGGGAATAGGGCACGCAGGATTCCCCACAGTGATTCGCTTGGTAAAATACAGCACGTAACTGAGCCACAAGCCCCGGCTTCAATCCGCCAGTTTGTGCCAAGTCAGCCAGGGATTGTTGTACGGAAGCTACTTTTAGCCTCAGCACCTCAGGGGGGGGGGGGGGGAATAATTAAAAATCAGGTGGTTCCTGGTTCTGATCCAGTGCATGTCCATGGGGGGGGGCGCGCGGGGCCACTGAGAAAAGAATCAGGCTTAGCTGCGACACCCCCTCAGTCAATTAAGTGTCTAGGTGCACACAGGAAAGGCGTCCACTTGAACGAGGTACTGGAGGGCATCCCCAACCTGTGGAAATGTACCCCCCCCAGCGAGTGTCAAGAACTTCAAGAGATGATGGGAGAAGATTGGTGGAAAAATCGGATATAGTGTGCGTGTAAAAAAAAAACAAATGGCACCCTTAGGAGTTGGCCCATGGTTACCCTACCCACCCACCCACCCCCAAATGAAAAAGACATCAAGGACAAAGGCAGTTCTCACCTTGTTGAGTTGCACACATACCATTTGGCACTCTACGACCATCAGCAGAGGCAACGGTCGAGTCTGTCCACAGAATTCTGGGCTTCTATTACAGATCAGGGCTAACTTCTCGCAAGCCAATACGATACCTGCGAGTCAACCTATTACTGTGCGGCGGGAGATGACCTAAACGCGAACGGACTTTCAAATACACCAATAACGAGCACCTCCGAGGTTGGCAGCTCAACGCCATGCACTTCTTCCTAAGGACATTTGTTTCCACTTCTATCCCAGCCAGCATAAAATGGGGATAATTTGCCACATGGACTGGTGGCTGGGGTTGCGATAATGCATCAGAACATTGATGACCCCAATATGCCGTGCTAGAAGTGCACACACAGCATGGGCTGCTGTGTTAGCAGGAGGCGAACATCCTGGAATCATTTTAGAAACTGTTGCGATGCTGGGAGGGTCTGTCTGGATAGGTGAACCAAGATGGCCTCCCCAATCTGTATCTAACTTGTGATCTCCTGTCTGGGTTTGGCTGCACGTGGTAAATGGTGGGTTCTCAAGATGAACTACACTCATACAGGGAGATGTTGAGCACAGTCCGGTATCTCTCTCTCACACACACACACACAGAGCTACGTCCGTGTGAATCATCACAACTTGCGCGGGTCGAACATGCCAACCGTCGCAGCTAGGGAAACCTAGGCAGGGATCCCGGAGGGTTAAAATAAGGTGGTTGCTGTCGGGTACTCCTCAATGGCAAACAGCGGTCTGCATTAAAAACGTGTACAATTTAAAAAGAAAAATCTTGAATTGCAAAGTTATGTGAAAGGCTACCGTCTGGTTAGGATAGTTGGATCACGAGAGGCGTGGAGTGACACTCGGTCTGGAGACCTCAAACTGTCCTTGGTGACAAAAGGAGACCGTAACAGTACTGTATTGACAGGCCAGCAAGATCAGCAACAGCAGTGTGTCCAACAATAGGTCTTCAGCTGTTTTTATGATGGGGTTGGGGGACAGTAGGTGAGTGGCCGTCACACAGAAGACCATGACCTAGGTGTTGTTTTGCAGATTGTCACCTTTTACGTCTGTTGGGATGGCCAATTAGGCTCCCACATAATTCCACCAAGGAGCCAGCATTGGCACGATGGGCCAAATGGCCTCCTTCTGTGCTGTATCATTCTACGATTGCACACTGCCTTTCCGCACCAATGAAAATTCAGGCCCCAATGCCCTGGAGGCCGAGAGTTCACCTTACAAATAAGCAAAGTAAAGCCAACATTAGCTGCACTCGTGTTCCTAACCCTACCGTGGCATTTTGACTCAATATCGTTAAAATGTTGCTTAACTTTTTGCTTTTGTGTATGGCAAACTGTACCTTGAACCCTTAGCAGGAGAGGACGGAGGAAGGGAGAGGGAGAGGGAGAGAGAGAGAGAGAGAGAGAGAGGGAGAGAGAGAGAGAGAGAGAGAGAGAGAGAGAGGGGGGGGGGGAGAGAGAGAGAGAGAGAGAGAGAAAAAAATAAATGAGCACAATTCAGATACAGACACACACACACACACACACACACACACACACAAACAGCTTTAAGTGCTGGGGTTAAAGTAGCTCCTCTAGACCCGCTCTCCAATGGCGCGGGCAAGTTTATGAGCAGCTGTGCTGCACAGTTCAATCCCCAGTTCGTGCGGAGTTGGCCAAGGCAGTGGTAGGGACACTACACTGGCCTCAGAGATAGGGAGCCAAAAATTGGCCAGGGCTTTCACCCCCCGCCCCCCCCACCTCTTCCTGATCGCTATCCAATGACCACTGAAGTCAGGATTGGGCTTGATGGCGATGTTCCCGTAAGATCAAATAGCTTGCCGCCAATCGCTGTTGAGGGACACAACGGCAAATAAAGTTTACTGGGGCAGGGTACTAGAGGGGCGATTACTCCCCAGCAGGAGTCAGCACCTCAATAAAAAAAGACACACCTCCTTAAAGTGGAAGCACTGGCTCCGATAATGGTAGGCAGTTTTGGGCAGTCATTGTGCAGTGACCTCACATACATATCAAAGTTATTTTCAAACGCACTAAGAAACTTCACTCAAAAGGCATGAATTTTTTTTTAGCCCATCTACAACAGAAATAAAAAAAATTTAAGCCCAGCCCGATCTTGCTAGTTCATAAAGCATGTAGAAGTTCAAGAGGTAGGACACTGTCTGCGGAGCAAAGGCATACAGAGCACACGGCCTCATGCTCAGCGCCTTGGTCTCTATTGAGCTACCGGACCTCAGGTTGGGCCGCTATAATGAAATGTTGGCTTTACTGCGCTTATTTGCAGGTGGCATCCAAGGTGAACCCCGAGCCTCCACTGGTCCTGCAAGGTACTGTGCAATCATTGTAGGACAGTAACTCCAGATTACTACACCGGGCGGGAACAGTTTTAGGGTTCAGGTGTGACGCTCTTCAAGGCTGAATAGGCTTGCTGACTGGGCATGAACCCATAAGCCAAGCGAGAGTCAGCATCTTCAGGAGAGGCAGGTGGAGACGTAGGAGTAACTGGGAATCCTCTGTATTTATGAAGTGCTCTATAACGGGAGTAAGAAGGCACCATTGGATGGTGAGACATCTACACGCCCTGCTAAATGGGAGGACAACAGTAAAAAAAAAAAGAATGGAGCTCAGAATGAAGGACTAAACCAGAAGCCACGTTTCCTCAAGACTGTTTCAAAACCATTTTGGAATCATTCCCAACAGGCAATGCTGTTCGGTTCTTAAAAGGCGACAGTCTGTTGCAGGAAATCGTACTGCGCTTTAACAGGTTTCACCGACACACTGGATGCCGAGAATGCTCTCGCCTGCACGGGTTTGAAATCTGGGACAGCATCAACCCAGCCCCTGGTGGGAATAATTAGCACAGATCTTACAATCTTATTTTGGAGAGATGGTATTGGAAAAATGGAACTGTGTCACACTGGTGCAGGAGGGTGGGGTGGTTAGATCCATCGCTTAACTGTTCAGACAAAAAACCGTTACGGCATAGAAGGATATCCAGATAATAGGGGAGAGATGAAGTAGGGTGGGAGGAGGCTCGTGTGGAGCATAAACACCGGCACAGACCAGTTGGCTGAATGGCCTGTTTCTGTGCTGTACATTCTATGAGAACAAAAACTCCCATCAATCAGGACTCAAAATGTTGGGGTTTTTGAAGATTTATTACAAATGAAAATATTCACTGTAAAATACTACTTTTCAACAACCGCCCTCCACCCAGCTAAAATGATATTTACCACCTCCAGAACATCAGTGGGAAGGTTCCAATGAGTAGTCGTCAAAGATGGACTACACCAATGGTTTGGAGGGTCTTGCCTAGAAAATATGATATGATTTAGTTAACCATTGCAACACAGCTATGGTTGAGGGCAGTGGGACATAAACATCCTTTCAGAAACTGCCAGAGGTTGGATGATCCAGTAGTCTTTGCCTAGACCAATATACCAACTAGGTCATGTAATGAGGGAAGGTTGGTGGGGGGGTGCGAGGGGAGACTGGTCATGTTGCAGAAAGTGTGTCGCTGGACCTGCACAAGACAGTAATGTACAAATAACTGCAAGTCACACTTGCCAGCTAAATAAGAGGGAAGTTAGACTTTTCCTCTAGTTTACCCATCGGCTGAACATCCTCTCCCACATCTCATTTGGAGGATGCTTTGCCCAACAATCATCTTGCATATAGGAGCTTCTTGCTGACGAGACCATATAGCAACTGCCCCCCCTCGCGTGATTCACAACTCGAGATGTCGACAGCTTGCTCAAGACAGCTGTAGATGAGCAGGGACCCGATTATCAAACTAGTCTCAACAGTGGGTTCCCCATTTCTCCCTCTCGGATAGCAATCGGGAGCTGGCTGGGTTTCCTCCTCCTCCCTAACCCTATGTATGGGCCATGAGGCTAACTGTAGCAAGTCAAACTATTGGGCCAGGATCAGCTGGGGGATAACCTGAACCGTGAGGTTCAGTTTCTCCACCCCCACGGCAGTGCATTTAACCCACTGAGTTCAAGAGGGCCCCTCACATCGGAGCATGGAGAGCGACGTTCCATGATGTAGAATAAATCAAACCTTCGCGACAGCAATCACAGACTCAGCTGACAGTGCAATTCAGAGAGTACCGGCAGGGTGCAAGGGTGAATGCTGGAGGTCCACCTCTCCTTCCGCTTCCAAGTCAGAGGTCAGGGGCTAAAGTACTTGTGCGGAGAAGCACCAGTAGATGTTCTCTTGGCTAAAGAAAAATATTGAAAGAAATTAATTTGGTTTCCGTTAGGTAACAATACAGGTGCTATAGTCATAGCTCGTAAGGTCAATCAGCTGGCTTGTGGAGATGTTACGTCCCTCCAGTTTAGTGTCATGGGGTTTGCGCCTCTTGGGGTGGACAGAATGTCGTGGAGAGCCATCTGTTATACAACCGTGAATGTTGTGGAACTGTGCAAATGTCGATGACAAGTCTTCAGTTGTTCTGCCATGCTGAAGTTCAGCGCTTTTAGTTGCTTCCAACCTCGAGCACCCCACCCCACTCATCCTAATTCAGTTGGTTCATTCCAATATTAAAAGTAGCATTTTTGAAAGAAGCGCCAAGACTCTCCCCACCCCCCCAAAGACAAAAACCGTCGTCCCCCCCCCCCCCCACCCCCCTACCACTGACTCGCGTTCCACGCTTTCAAACACTCTGCACGTCGAGGGACGTGACCTCAAGCCCGAGCAGGACTGTAAAGAACAGATTTAAAAACTCTTGCGTAAAGCGCTTCCGTGAAACACAGCAGTCCAACGTCCCCTTCCTCACACGGAAAGTTGCAGAGAGTTTATGTTTATCAGGACACACAAAGAACCATCAATACAGATTTCATGAGCCGGATGGAAGACTTAAAAGGATGAATCGGAGCAGACCCAAGTGTGTATATATCTATATATAAATTAGTCCAAACCATTTGAAGTGGCTTTTTTGTAAAGAGCAGACCCATTTTTGGTAGACAAGGGAGTTCAAGTGTGGCTCCATTAGTAGCCCGTCACCTAGAAAACAGACCATTAGAAAAATAATTAGAAACTCCCAACACATCACCGAGTGAGGAGGCCAACAATTTTCCTGACAACTGATTAATACCAGCGACAGATACAGACCCACATATCAGTATACAACAACACAAACGTCTTCAATTTGGGAGTAATCTCCACCAATAAATCTAAAAAATAAACTCATAAATCCAATAGGAGAAACTTCTTTACCCAGAGAGTGGTGAGAATGTGGGACTCGCTACCACAGGGAGTGGTTGAGGCGAACAGCATCGATGCATTTAAGGGGAAGCTGGGTAAACACATGAGGGAGAAAGGAATAGAAGGTTATGCTGATGGGGTGAGATGAGGCTCGTGTGGAGCATAAACACCAGCACGGAGCAGTTGGGCCGAATGGCCTGTTACTGTGTTGTATATTCGATGTAATACCATGTACGTAAAATGGCTGAAAGGCGCAGACAGTCTGAAGTGACACTTGTTCAACCTGGGTTTTTTTCCCTTCCTCTCCCCAGGTACTCTGGTCGGAATAAACGATCACAGTTGCCTGTCAACACGTGCTACCTCGCCCAAATGTCCATGTGTCAACCTAGACATGGGCAATGTTGGCAGGCTACCCAACTATGGGAGACGTACCAGCCATGACGGCCTTCATCTGACATCCATGACATGCCCACTTTTCCCCCCCGCCATGGGTCACTGAATAGCGATCAAGAACAGGAACCCTCACTAGTCAGGGGCAGTGAGGCCATTATCTCAACTGCAATCAGTTAAACTCACTGCAGACCAGGGGCCAAACTCAGGGGTGTAGGCTTTGTACTACACTGAGCTGTGCACTTAACCATCGGGGGTTCAGGAAGAATTCTACGTAAAGGATTTCTTTTAATATTCAGATGTGGATAAAGTTCCCCTTTAACTACAAGCCCTACTCTCAAACCATGCCTCTTCCTGGCTGAGGAGATGGGCACAGTCGGAGAGATAACTACAGCCTAAACTGCTTGCCAGAGCATCACGTTATGGAGAGTTGCCTCAAAAAGCCAGGGATGAGAAAATGCTACGCAGCTCACTGAAACCCATCCCTCCAGTACCCCAACTCCCTCACTGAAGCCCATCCCTCCAATATCCCAACTCCCTCACTGAAGCCCATCCCTCCCGTACCTCAACTCCCTCACTGAAACCCATCCCTCCCGTACCCCAACTCCCTCACTGAAACCCATCCCTCCAGTACCCCAACTCCCTCACTGAAGCCCATCCCTCCCATATCCCAACTCCCTCACTGAAACCCATCCCTCCAGTACCCCAACTCCCTCACTGAAACCCATCCCTCCCGTACCTCAACTCCCTCACTGAAACCCATCCCTCCCGTACCTCAACTCCCTCACTGAAACCCATCCCTCCCATACCCCAACTCCCTCACTGAAGCCCATCCCTCCCATATCCCAACTCCCTCACTGAAACCCATCCCTCCCGTACCCCAACTCCCTCACTGAAACCCATCCCTCCAGTACCCCAACTCCCTCACTGAAACCCATCCCTCAACTCCCTCACTGAAACCCATCCCTCCAGTACCCCAACTCCCTCACTGAAACCCATCCCTCCCGTACCTCAACTCCCTCACTGAAGCCCATCCCTCCAGTACCCCAACTCCCTCACTGAAACCCATCCCTCCAGTACCCCAACTCCCTCACTGAAGCCCATCCCTCTAATGTTGTAACTCTCCCACCTAAGTTCGCCCCTCTTGTACCTCAACTTTCCTAGCCAGGCTACGGACTTGTGTTTTGAATGCTCCTGTCCCTATACTGTGCCTGGTGGATTATTTCAGACATTTTGCACCCCTAACGTGGAGAAATTCTTTGTATTCCATCTAAATGTATTTACACTGGTTTATATTTAGAACCGCTAGTTCTACTATCCTAACTTAGCTAAAGCTTTTAATAGTTTACAAGGCTGCCCCCTTTAAGCAGTTTGTCGCAAGGTTGTAGGGATTGAGTCTCAAAACTGTACTGAGGCAGGACTTACTTGCTGAAGAGGTGCTCACTGTGAAGATAACTGGGTCTTTGCTACAGTCCGTCTTGTGTCTGTAGTCGAATTTGTGACCAATCCACTTTTGGACTTCATTCGTTCCTGAACAGACCCTGGCTGCCGAGAGAAAGAGGAAATCGCCAGAGATAAATCACCAACAGGTAAAAGAGTATTGGACCCCGCATCCAAGCCGTACTCGCAAATCATGGAATAAATGCACGTTATTAAACAATCACTGGGGAGCTCATGAGAGTTGTGTTCCATTTTCTGTTAGCGGGGGCGGGAGGCATGGTAAACGGATCAATCTGTACTGAAGAATCGCACCAAAAGCCTAGGAATGAGTTACCTGTTAATGCCCATTATCTTACATTACAACTTCAAAAATACTTCATTGGCTGCGAAGCGTTTTTGCGGGTGTCCTGAGGTGAAAGGTGCTACAGAAATGCATGTTCTTTAATTTTATTTACTTGGGAGTGTATTTTTTTGATAAAATAATTACACAGCCGTTTATTAAGCTTCATTCCCCCACCCCCACCCCGCCAACCCCTGGTATAACTTCTCATTCAGTGCCGGCAGGAATGGCCACATCTGGAGTGCATTATTCTCCAGATGTCAGGCCTCGTCAGTGGGTTTGCCAGCGTGGGAGCGTCAGCTGGTGGGCGCGACAACATCCGACTGCCGCTACACCCAGACTGGGAAGGAGGAGGAGGAGGTGGCAGATTACACTGGGCTACATCGCGCAAATACCCAGAGCTGCAGCCCGAAGCAACTTCACATCGCTTCCGAAACTGTCCCAAACTCGTCTTGCAATCAAACAGCTTCCGTTTCACTCCATTAGTCTGCTTCAGACCCCAGAGCGCGTTAAGCTACCAACGTACCATTCACAATGCATTTTGAATATATTTCTCTTCCTCTCTACCCGCGCCCCCACCGCACTTCACTGTATGATCATCCCCATCCCATTTAAATCCCTAAACGCCATTCTGGATAGCGATCGGGACAAGGAAAGCTGGCTGATTTTTAACCCCTCCCTGATCCGGGGAGCTGAGGCCACTTGTCGTGCGCCCCTAACCCCATCATGTGGCCAAGACCAGCTAATGGAACAGAGAGCAGAGAGCTTTGTGGTGTGTAATGGTTCGGGAGCGCACGGGGCTCTGAACATACCCACATAACCCAGCGTTGAATGGTTAATGTGTCAGCTGTTGATTTGCAGTCATGGTGTTTGGCCAGCGCAATGGGCCCAGCTCCTCTTATAATGTCAAGTACTAGCGGAACAATTAGGGTCAATCACCTGACGGCGGATAAAGAATCAGCTTGCATTTCGTCAGCCCATTTCAAGACCTCAGGACGTCCCAAAGCGCTTCAAAGCCAACAAAGTACTTTTTGAAGTGTCGTCACTGTTGTAATGCAGCAGCCCATCTGCGCACAGCAAGCTCCCACACAGCAATGAAATTAAATGAGCAGGTGATCTGTTTTAGTGGTGTTTGGTTGAAATGTAAATATTGGCCACAGGACACCGGGGGGAGAACACCCCCCCTGCTCTTCTACAAATAGCGGCCGTGGGATCTTTCAAGTCCGCCAGAGGGGGGAAGGGGACCCCCCCCCACCGTCTCGTTCAAAGGACGGCACCGCCGACAGTGCAGCGCTCCCTCAGCGCTCCCTGGATTTGGTGCTCAAGTCTCTGGAGCGGGGCTTGAACCCACAACCTTCTGACTCAAAGGGGGGGAGAGAGAGAGAGAGAGAGAGCTACCCGCGGAGACAAGCCGATACGCAACAGCGAAGAAGCTACAGCCGTTTATTAACAGAGATTGCGGATTGTCCCGTCACTTCAGAAACAGTCAGCAATCTGTGTCCTTCACGGGGCTGGTATGAGTGGAATGTTGCCGAGTATTTTTAGATCATCTGCGTATTTTTAGTACCGCCAGGAAGGGTTGGTCCTTTTACAGATTCAGTGACTCCCCATCTGGGACCCTTTTTGCTAAACTGTTACAAAGGGTGAAATATTAAGACATCCTCTTGTGTTTTTTTAAATCTTTGTACAAGCTTACATCCTGGAGGAGTGACCGAGGGAGCTGAATATATATTCATGTGCATTGACACTGAGTGAACCGTTCTTCACTCACTCGTCTGGCCTGTCCATCCCAAGCACTGTCTATGCCCAGATAAAGCAGGCTATCAATCTGCCAGTCCAATGACTTACCAGGGAGTACTGCATTGTTAAGGGGGCGGGGGGGCATCCTGTTGCTGAAACCCTCAACCATGCCTTTGTTAACCTCTGGACTTGACTATTCCAATGCTCTCCCATCTTCCACCCTACAGAAACTTGAGCTCATCCAAGACTCTGCTGTCCCGTGTCCTAACTCGCACCAAGCCCCATTCACACATCACCCCCCCTGTTGCTCGCTGACCTACATTGGGTCCCGGTCCGGCAACGCCTCGATTTTAAAATTCACATCCTTGTTTTCAAATCCCCTCCATGGCCTCCAATTCTGGCCTCTCGCGCATCCCCCGATTTCCATCGCTCCACCATTGGCGGCCGTGCCTTCAGCCGCCTGGGCCCTAAGCTCTTGAATTCCCTCCCTAAACCTCTCCGCCTCTCTCTCTGCTCCTTTAAGACGCTCCTTAAAACCGACCTCTTTGACCAAGCTTTTGGTCACCTGTCTTAATATCTCATGGGGCTTGGTGTCAAATTTTGTTTCATAATCGCTCCTGTGAAGCGCCTTGGGACGTTTTACTACGTTAAAAGGCGCTGTGTAAATGCAAGAAGTTGTTGTCGAGATGTTAATAGAGACCTAGAGGTACCATTGCACTATCGCAAGAGAAGTTCTCCAGGTCAATATTCCTCCCTTTCCTGTTAAGCCACTGATGTGCCGTTGGTTCAGATCACTTACTACCTTGCCCGAGCGACCTTTCCTCAGCGTGAACTTAGATGATGCGGGGAGGGGCTTTTTGACCTGGTGGGCCATCACAGTTGATCTTGATCCCAATCGAGGCCGACACTCCCAGCGCAGTACTGAGGGAGCGCCGCGCTGTCGGAGGGGCGGTGCTGAGGGAGCGCCGCGCTGTCGGAGGGGCGGTGCTGAGGGAGCGCCGCGCTGTCGGAGGGGCGGTGCTGAGGGAGCGCCGCGCTGTCGGAGGGGCGGTGCTGAGGGAGCGCCGCGCTGTCGGAGGGGCGGTGCTGAGGGAGCGCCGCGCTGTCGGAGGGGCGGTCACCAAAATAGGTCAGCAAAATGCTGGAAACACTCAGCCGGTCAGACCAGAAACGTTAACTCTGTTTCACACTCTCCACAGCTGCTGCCTGACCTGCTGAGTATTTCCTGAATTTCCTGTTTTTATTTCACTAAAATAGATGCTCTGGTCATTATCACGTTGCTGTTTGCGAGACTGAAGCAGAAGAGCAGGGGCAGAGAACTGCACCAGAACTTGGGGGGGGGGGTGCAGCTGCCACCAGCAGCACCACACAGGCAACGGGGGTGAGGGGCAATGGTGTCACTGGCAACACGATTGCATGGAAACTTTCCCCTCCTTAGCCCACCTGTGCCAACTCCTCTCCTGCCCTGCCCGAGGGGAACCAACCCAGCATAGCCCATGGACAGAACCAGGAACCGTCCTAATTGTATATGATACCACAGAAGGCAGCTTATTGAACCAACAGAGCCATCAGAGAGCGGCATCAGTCCATTATAGGAACAGCAGGAGACCATTCAGCCCCTCGAGCCTGTTCTGCCATTCAATGAGATCATGGCTGATCTGTACCTTAACTCCATCTACCCGCCTTGGTTCCGTAACCCTTAATACCCTTACCCAGCAAAATTCTATCAATCTCAGTTTTGAAACTTCCAATTGACCCCCCCCAGCCTCGAGACAGCTTTCTGGGGGGAGAGTTTTCCAGATTTCCACTACCCTTTGTGTGAAGAAGTGCTTCATGACATCACCCCTGAAGAATAAGAGCAGAGGAGTTCATACCCGGTGTCCTGGGGCCAATATTTATCCCTTATCCAACATCACTTTAATTAAAAAAAATTCTAGATGATCTGATCATTATCACATCGCTGTTTGTGTGATCTTGCTGTGCGCAAATTGGCTGCTGCGTTTCCTACATTACGACAGCGACTACACTTCAAAAAAAATTCCTTCATTGGCAGTGAAGTGCTTTGGGACGTCCTGAGGTTGCGAAAGGCACTGTAGAAATGTTTTCTTTCATACAGCAGGTCTATCTATAATGTGCTCAAAACTCCATCTGCTGCACTTCCTACACGAAATGGGTTTGGAATTCACGCCCGACTAGAGAGATCACAGGAGGGCTAGACCTGAGGTTGCTTAATGCAATTGCTTAATTAGGTGTTCGAAAAAAGACTTACCACCACCTCAGGACGTCCCAAAGCGCTTTACAGCCAATGAAGTACTTTTGAACCAAGTCACTGTCGTAATGGAAACACGGCAGCCAATTTGCGCACAGCAAGCTCCCACAAACAGCAATGTGATAATGACCGGATCATCTGTTTCAGTCATGTTGGTTGAGGGATAAATATTGGCCAGAACACCAGGGAGAACTCCCCCTGCTCTTCTTCCAGTAGTGGCCGTGGGATCTTTCACGTTCACCTGAGGGGGCAGACGGGGGCCTCGGTTTAACGGCTCATCCGAAAGACGGCACCTCCGACAGTGCGGCGCTCCCTCAGTACTGCCCCTCCGACAGTGCGGCGCTCCCTCAGTACCGCCCCTGACAGTGCGGCGCTCCCTCAGTACTGCCCCTCCGACAGTGCGGCGCTCCCTCAGTACCGTCCCTCCGACAGTGCGGCGCTCCCTCAGTACCGTCCCTCCGACAGTGCGGCGCTCCCTCAGTACTGCCCCTCCAACAGTGCGGCGCTCCCTCAGTACCGCCCCTCCGACAGTGCGGCGCTCCCTCAGTACCGCCCCTCCGACACTCCCTCAGTACCGCCCCAGACAGTGCGGCGCTCCCTCAGTACCGCCCCTCCGACAGTGCGGCGCTCCCTCAGTACCGTCCCTCCGACAGTGCGGCGCTCCCTCAGTACTGCCCCTCCCACAGTGCGGTGCTCCCTCAGTTCTGGCACTGGGAGCGTCAGCCTAGATTCTTGTGCTCAAGTCTCTGGAGTGGGACTTGAACCCACGACCTTCTGACTAGGAGGTGAGAGCACTACCTATGTCAGAGGTGTGAAAGTGTTCTATTCTCCAGCACCAACATCCCTTATTTAAATTCACGTTAAAAGCCTCAAATGCGTTTCGCTGATACCCGTCACATGACCCGTATGCTCAAAACAATGCAACAACCGGTTTGTTCTTGGGATGAAGTGCATTTAATCATGAACTCTCAGGATGATTAGTGGAGCCACTCCTGGCTATTTATTTATCACATTACAATGTGCACAAGCTGACCTATTTCCTGCCCAAGTGGTGTTATGTATATTTCAATAGAATGGGACCATCCTGTGACACAATACATGGGATGGAGTCACAAGATTTATCGTGGCAAGAGATATCTCCCAACAAATCAAGGCTGGCATTGTCATCCTGATCATGTGACGTGCAGTCACTGCATCCCCCTCCCCCCCCTCAGAGAATCTCAGGAATCTTCATCTATTCATAAACAAGCACAGCATCGCATGAACGATGCTCCTGCAGATACTGTTCAACGAGAGAAGGGGCAGAGAGCGCGAGAGGCACACAGGAACAGGAGGAGGCCGTACAGCCCCTCAAGCCTGGTCCGCCATTCAATCAGATCGCGGCTGATCTGTATCTTAACTCCACCGACCCGCCTTGGCTCCGTAATCCCCTTACCCAACAATAATCTATCGCGCTCAGTTTTGGAATTTCCAATTGACCCCCCCCCACCCCCCCGCAGCCTCGACAGCTTTTTGGGGGAACGAGTTCCAGATTTCCACCAGCCTTTGTGTGAAGAAATGCTTCCTGACATCACCCCTGAACGGCCTGGCTCTAATTTTAAGGTGATGCCCCCCTTGTTCTGGACTCCCCCCACCAGAGGAAATAGTTTCTCTCGATCGACCCTATCAACTCCTTTAATCATCTTAAACACCTCGATTAGATCACCCCTTAATCTTCGACACTCGAGGGAATGCAAGTGGCAATGACATCAGCACGACTGGCTGGGTGGGGTTCCTGAGCTACTGCACAAGTACAATTGGAGGCGTGATGGATCTGAATTATATGAGGAACTGACCCTCAGGGAGTGAGGGAGAAGAATTATTTGAAGAGATCTTTAACCGGGGAGGGGGTTGCGGAGGAAGCATACTTCATCTGTTAATTACACCCCCCTTAGACCCACCGGGCGAGATCAGAAATCCATATCCTCAACACACCAATACACAAGAGGGAGGCAGAGTGTGAACACATCAAAATCGAGACTCCAAACCCAGGGCCACTTTATAACTTACATTTATCCAGCGCCTTTAATGTAGTAAAACATCCCAAGGCACTTCGCGGGGGCGATTATCAAACAAAATTTGACACCGAGCCACATAAGGAGAGATTAGGACAGGTAACCGAAAGCTTGGTCAAAGTTTTAAGGAGCGTCTTAAAAAGGGAGGAGGGATTAGAGGTTTAGGGAGGGAATTCCAGAGCTCGGGGCCCGGGCAGCTGAAGGCACGGCCGCCAATGGTGGAGCGATTATAAATCGGGGATGCGCAAGAGGCCAGAATTGGAGGAGTGCAGAGATCTCGGAGGGTTGTGGGGCTGGAGGAGGTTACAGAGATAGGGAGAGGGGGGCACGAGGGCCATGGAGGGATTTGCAAACGAGGATGAGAATTTGAAAAATCGAGGCGTTGACAGACCAGGAGCCAATGTAGGTCAGCGAGCACAGGGGGTTGGGGGGGGGGGGGGGGGGGGGGGGGGGGGGGAAATGGTGTGATGGGTACTACTAGGCCTGGTTAAACGAGAACAGTGCCCAATTCTGGAATAAAACAACAGGATTCAACGCAGTGCTTAAACCGTGTCCAGGCCAGGAGGAGGTCCTGCGGAATGTGCACAGTGAAGAGGAATGCGAGGATTCTGGGATGCAGAGAGAATACAATAACTGGGAGAGGCATCCCAGCAGATGGTTACAATCACACCCGTTCCTAGAATTCCCCCTCCGTTCAGCATCAGCTGTTGGCCATTTATGGAAAGGTTAGATTTACCAGAGCAATTTTGATATTTGATTCCTTGGTAGTTTTTTCCCCCAAATACCGCAAATTAGAATATTACTCCCAACCTTGCAAAGTCTGTACTTTTCGCCTTCCCTTAAAAGAAACAGTATGGACCTCTTTACCCCTCACCCCCCCCCCTCCCGCCACCACCTCCAAATTTCTCCTTTCCTAAAGACTCTTGCTGGGGTACGAGTTCCTCAGGTGCCAATAACTCTCGGGCTTGCGGCAGAGGTGACAGCCGTGGCCCAGCGGGTAGCTCGCTCTCTCTCGCCTCGGAGTCAGAGACTTGAGCCCATAATCCAGGCCGACACTCCCAGTGCCAGAACCGAGGGAGCACCGCACTGTCAGAGGGGCGGTACTGAGGGAGCGCCGCACTGTCGGAAGGGCAGTACTGAGGGAGCGCCGCACTGTCGGAGGAGCAGTACTGAGGGAGCGCCGCACTGTCGGAGGGGCAGTACTGAGGGAGCGCCGCACTGTCGGAGGGGCAGTACTGAGGGAGCGCCGCACTGTCGGAGGGGCGGGTACTGAGGGAGCGCCGCACTGTCGGAGGGGCGGTACTGAGGGAGCGCCGCACTGTCGGAGGGGCGGTACTGAGGGAGCGCCGCACTGTCGGAGGGGCGGTACTGAGGGAGCGCCGCACTGTCGGAGGGGCGGTACTGAGGGAGCGCCGCACTGTCGGAGGGGCAGTACTGAGGGAGCACCGCACTGTCAGAGGGGCGGTACTGAGGGAGCGCCGCACTGTCGGAAGGGCAGTACTGAGGGAGCGCCGCACTGTCGGAGGAGCAGTACTGAGGGAGCGCCGCACTGTCGGAGGGGCAGTACTGAGGGAGCGCCGCACTGTCGGAGGGGCAGTACTGAGGGAGCGCCGCACTGTCGGAGGGGCGGTACTGAGGGAGCGCCGCACTGTCGGAGGGGCGGTACTGAGGGAGCGCCGCACTGTCGGAGGGGCGGTACTGAGGGAGCGCCGCACTGTCGGAGGGGCGGTACTGAGGGAGCGCCGCACTGTCGGAGGGGCAGTACTGAGGGAGCGCCACACTGTCGGAGGGGTAGTACCGAGGGAGCGCCACACTGTCGGAGGGGTAGTACTGAGGGAGCGCCGCACTGTCGGAGGTGCCGTCTTTCTGGTGAGACGTTAAACCGCGGTCTTGTCTGCCCTCTCGGGTGGACGTAAAAGATCCCGCGGCCACTATTTCGAAGGAGAGCCGGGGAGTTCTAGCCTCAACCATCACTAAAAATACAGATTATCTGGTCATTATCTCATTGCTGTTTGTGGGAGCTTGCTGTGCGCAAATTAGCTGCCGCGTTTCCTACATTACAACAGTGACCACACTTCAAAAAATTACTTAATTGGCTGTAAAGCGCTCCTGACGTCAGGAAAGGCGCTATAGAAAGGCAAGTCTTTCTTTCTCTCCTTATTCACCTGAGCTTAGAGAGTCCTTGGTGCAGGATATTCAACAGCGGATCCTCACCCAATGTCCATGCTCACACACACATACCTAGTAGAGGTAATGACTAGCAGTCGGAACCTTAGCTGATTTTCCCCCTTCCCCAGCCCAGGTCAACTGGTGTCTCAGTCAGCCCGCAGTACATCGGCCAAGAGGCCGTTCTTCCAAGCGATGAGCTCAATCCCATCCTCGCCCAATATCCAACCCCCCTGACTGGGGGCAGGAACAATGGGCGATTTATCCCCCTCCCTAAGCCCGGTCGCCAAGGCCAGCCCTGGGACCTGCTCCGACTCGGCAGACTGCGGACCGAAGTTGGGCCCTTCCGACCGCTCCAAGGTGGAGAGTTTATCTCCAAGCCATCGGAATGTCCTTCTTCAAAACATTTTCCAGAAGGCTTCGGGGTTGGGGGGGGGGGGGGGGGGGTGCAAATGGAACTGCGCAAATTACCCCCTCCCCCCCTCCTTCTAACCAATGCTTGGTCACTCGAGCTCCTCAACTCAGCCAGACTCTCGCTCACTAGTTAACAGACAGGAAACAGAGAGTAGGAAAAAAATGGGTCTTTTTCAGGGTGGCAGGCGGTGACAAGTGGCTCACCGCAGCGATCAGTGCTTGGGCCCCAGCTATTCACAAATGATTTGGATGAGGGAATCAAATGTAATATTTCCAAGTTTGCTGACGACACAAAACTAGGTGGGATTGCGAGTTGTGAGGAGGATGCAAAGAGGCTTCAAGGCGATTTAGACAAGTTGGGCGAGTGGGCAAATACATGGCAGGTGCAGTATAACGTGGATAAATGTGAAGTTATCCACTTCGGTAGGAAAAACAGAAAGGTAGAGTATTATTTAAGTGGTGATAGATTGGCAAATGCAGATGTACAGAGGGACCTGGGTGTCCTTGTACACCAGTCACTGAAAGCAAACATGCAGATGCAGCAAGCAATTAGGAAGGGAAATGGTATGTTGGCCTTCATTGCAAGAGGATTCGAGTACAGGAGCAAGGATGTCTTACTACAGTTAGACAGGGCCTTGGTGAGACCACAGCTGGAGTACTGTGTGCAGTTTTGGTCTCCTTACCTAAGAAAGGATATACTTGCCAGAGAGGGAGTGCAGCGAAGGTTCACCAGACTGATTCCTGGGATGGCAGGACTGTCTTATGAGGAGAGATTGGGTCGACTAGGCCTGTATTCACTAGAGTTTAGAAGAATGAGAGGAGATCTCATTGAAACGTATAAAATTCTGACGGGGCTAGACAGACTGGATGCAGGGAGGATGTTTCCCCTGGCTGGGGGGTCTAGAACGAGGCGTCACAGTCTCAGGATACGGGGTAGGACCTTTAGTCCTGAGATGAGGAGAAATTTCTTCACTCAGAGGGTGGTGAACCTGTGGAATTCTCTACCATAGAAGGCTGTGGAGGCCAAGTCACTGAATATATTTAAGAAGGAGATAGATAGATTTCTAGACACAGAAGGCATCAAGGGGTATGGGGAGAGAGCGGGAATATGGTATTGAGATAGAGGATCAGCCATGATCATATTGAACGGCGGAGCAGGCTCGAAGGGCCGAATGGCCGACTCCTGCTCCTATTTTTCTATGTAATCTCGGGGCCTAGGAGTGATGGGAGACGTGATTAGACTGTCAAAAACACACCCCAAGTCTCACCATTGAATACCCTTGGCTCGCCATGTCTCCTGATCCAACGTGCGTCAAGTGTACGAAGTTCATGGGCTCGCCGATCATACTCCGGTCAATCCGTTTTCTCTTTTTCTGGAATACAAGAACGCGAGTTAACACAGTGAAGCCGCACATTGCCCACACCTTCAGAATCCCCCCCAAGCCCCAGACACTCACTGCCTCAACCGAATTCTCAGCCAAGTTTAGAACAGGGGAGGCCCCCACCTCCTCCAGCCCTACAACCCTCGCAGATCTCCGAGTTCCTCCGGTTCTGGCCTATTTTGCTTCCCCACTACCATTGGCGGCCGTGCCTTCAGCTGCCTGGGGCCCCCGAGCTCTGGAATTCCCTCCCTAAACCTCTCCGCCTCCTTTTAGATGCTCCTTAAAACCGACCTCTTTGACCAAGCTTTCGGTCACCTGTCCCTAATATCTCCTTATGTGGCTCGGTGTCAAATGATGTCTGATTTACGCTCCTGTGAAGCGCCCTGGGACGTTTTACTACGTTAAAAGGCAGCTATAGAAATACAAAGTTGTTTTTGTTCTCAAAGCGCTTCACAGCCAATGAAGTACTTTTTGAAATGTAGTCACTGTTGTAATGTAGGAAACGCGGCAGCCAATCTGCAATGTGATAAATGACCAGATCAGCTGTTTTTTTAGTGATGTTGGTTGAGGGATAAATATTGGCCCAGGACACTGGGGAGAACTCCCCCTGCTCTTCTTCCAATAGTGGCCGTGGGATCTTGTACATCCACCCGAGGGCAGACGGGGCCTCGGTTTAATGTCTCAGTCGAAAGACGGCACCTCCGACAGTGCGGCACTCCCTCAGCACTGCACTGGGAGTGTGTGTCAGCCCGGATTTTATGCTCAAGTCTCTGGAGTGGGACTCAAATCCACGACCTTCTGACTCAGAGGCGAGAGAGAGAGAGAGAGAGAGCTACCCACTGAGCCACGGCTGACACTCGCAACTGGCCTCAGCGCTCCCTGGGCTAGGGAGGATGTTGGACGGGGATCAGGCTTGCCTGTGATGACCTCCATGGTTCAACAGCCTGCTAGCTCTGTTCAGGCTCACAGGATGATAGGGTGGCATTGCGGAGGTCTGGACTGAGGGCCGTGCCAATGGAACCGTATCCCAATAAGAGAGAGAAAACAAAAAAAAGGGATCGCAACCCCTTCCCTCTCCCCCTCCCGTCGATATTGCCATAAGGGACCGTGGTCAGGAGTGTTCGGATATTGAAGTTAGAGGAGGATCGCCTCTCTAAGGCTAGGGTGATTATTCGGTATGCAAACAAGTCCCGTGGTTCACTCAGCGTTTCCAGAGTCCAAAACAATTCACCTCTTCAGCACTCCAAGCTTTTATTTTTTTTAACCCGAGGCCTGTTTCACCGTAGGTTTTCTGAAATTACATTCTGTACAACAAACCACCCCCCCCCCCCCCGCCGCAAAATGCAGCCAAGGTTTGTGGTAGGAGTGGGGTGTGTTCAACTAAATATCCTGATCATTAAACCCAATTTCTCCCCCAGTTAGAGGAATTATGCAAATTGGCTGGCAGGTTTCCTTCCCTACATCACAACAGAGAATACGCTTCAAAAATAAAAGTACTTCATTGGCTGGAAAGCGCTTTGGGACGTCCCAAGGTCGTGAATGTCGTTGTAGAAATGCAAATCTTATTTCTCCGCAGCTAGCAGCAATCAAGTTTAATTAACCCTGCGCGTGCAAAGAAGAATCCAATAATTTTTTTTAATTCATTCACGGGATGTGGGCGTCACTGGCAAGGCCCAGCATTTATTGCCCATCCCCTAATTGCCCTTGAGAAGGTGGTGGTGAGCCGCCTTCTTGAACCGCTGCAGTCCCGTGTGGTGAAGGTGCTCCCACAGTGCTGTTAGGGAGGGAGTTCCAGGATTTTGACCCAGCGACGATGAAGGAACGGCCAATGTATTTCCAAGTCAGGATGGTGTGTGACTTGGAGGGGAACTTGGAGGTGGTGGTGTTCCCGTGCCCTTGTCCTTCTAGGTGGAAGAGGGCGCGGGTTTGGGAGGTGCTGCCGAAGAAGCCTTGGCGAGTTGCTGCAGTGCATCTTGTAGATGGTACACACTGCAGACACGGTACGCTGGTGGTGGAGGGAGTGAATGTTTAAGGTGGTGGACGGGGTGCCAATCAAGCGGGCTGCTTTGTCCTGGATGGTGTCGAGCTTCTTGAGTGCTGTTGGAGCTGCACTCATCCAGGCAAGTGGAGAGTATTCCATCACACTCCTGACTTGTGCCTTGTAGATCGTGGAAAGGCTTTGGGGAGTCAGGAAGTGAGACACTTGCCGCAGAATACCCAGCCTCTAACCTGCTCTTGTTGCCACAGTATTTATGTGGCTGGTCCAGTTAAGTTTCTGGTCAATGGTGACCCCCAGGATGTTAGACTCCGTACAGTTCTACAGGCAGGAGATGCCCAGCAGTACCCTGCCCAAGGGACTGTCTAAGGGCATCCC
Source organism: Squalus acanthias (assembly GCA_030390025.1). Lineage (NCBI taxonomy): Eukaryota > Metazoa > Chordata > Chondrichthyes > Squaliformes > Squalidae > Squalus > Squalus acanthias. Next base: position 49,437,491 of record CM059447.1, on the reverse strand, counting down.
AGCAGGTCTATCCTGTCAACCAACACTCATAAGAATTGCCTAACTGGTAAAGAATTAAGTCCATCTAATTTACCTTCTACTATCCTGGTAATCGCATGAGGTGACACTTTCCAGTAAGGGCAGCATTGGATAGAAGGAAGAACCCTTGTTGGTCAGAATCCCCCCCTTAGCCTGACATTCACGGCTTGCGGTGCACATGGACACTGGAGAAGTCGGCAGCTCGGTTTCTTGCCTCTCTCTCACCCAATTACCCCCTCCCAATTCATCTCCTCTAGCTTTAAATAGCAAACACTGCTTCTAGTTTTCTCTGCATTCCTACTGACTTGAGCACAAAAATCCAGGCCGACACTCCCAGTGCCAGTACTGAGGGAGCGCCGCACTGTCGGAGGGGCAGTACTGAGGCAGCGCCACACTGTCGGAGGGGCAGTACTGAGGCAGCGCCGCACCGTCAGAGGGGCAGTACTGAGGGAGCGCCGCACTGTCGGAGGGGCAGTGCTGAGGGAGCGCCGCACTGTCGGAGGGGCAGTACTGAGGGAGCGCTGCACTGTCGGAGAGGCCGTCTTTCGGAGGAGATGTTAAACCGAGGCCCCGTCTGCCCTCTCAGGTGGACGTAAAAGACCCAATGGCCACTATTGGAAGAAGAGCAGGGAGGAGTTCTCCCCGGTGTCCTGGGGCCAATATTTATCCCTCAACCAACATCACTAAAAAAAAAATGATCCGGTCATCATCACATTGTTGTTTGTGGGAGCTTGCTGTGCGCAAATTGTTGTCACTGGCTGCCATGTTTCCATTACTACACTACAAAATGTACTCGATTGGCTGTAAAGCGCTTTGTGACGTCCCGAGGTGGTGAAAGGTGCTGGAGAAATGCAAGTCTCTCTTTTCCTTCTGACCTGCGGGGAGGGGGGGGGGGTGTGTGTGCGCAACGCACTCGCAGAAAACCCATGGAGAACAAGTCTCGGCAAAAGCCCGATATCGGTGCTCCCACTTTCTGTTTTGTTTACATGAGTCACGTATAAAACCCTGAACGGTTCCCAATGTAAAAGCTTCAAACACCAAGCTCTTTAAAACACACAGAGCGTTGGGCTGACGGAGACACACCCAGTATGATCGCAGGTGTGTCCACTGAAAACACATACAGCAATGTGGAATACACTGGCCCTGCTTGTTTGAGATATTTTTTTCTCCCCGAGAGTGTGCCAACGACATCACTGGGCATAAGCGCAACATCTTCGAGAAGGACAAATAAACAGAGGGCTCTACCCCCCCCCGCCCCCCCACTCCATCACCCCGGGGTTAAATCTGCTTCCTCACACAAATCGAGCTCAGTAAAACCCCCTCCCAGTCCTGGAAAATGCTCGCGTATTCTACGTAATGCCGACGACCAGGCAGCAGCAAGCCCGCGAGTTCAATTCGCCGGGGTCAGTGCCGAGTTAGCCATTCCCAACTAGGGTGCTGGATAAAAGAACTCGCATAATGGTGGTTCGGGGGTAGAATTCTCACCTACCGCGTGGGAAACCTGGGTTCGATTGCCGGCCAAGGCAGGTTCTAGTGACTGGATCGCTCGACAGAGAGCTGGCACAGACTCGATGGGCCGAATGGCCTCCTTCTGTGCCGTATGACTCTCACTATGTATATTCCTCCTTTCACCACCTCAGGACGTCCCAAAGCACTTTACAGCCAATGAACCACTTTTTGAAGTGTGGTCACTGTTGTAATGTAGGAAACGCGGCAGCCAATTTGCGCACAGCAAGCTCCCGCAAACAGCAAATGAGATAAATGACCAGATCGTCTGTTTTTAAATGATGCCGGCTGAGGAACAGGTCCACGCCCCGCTCCAGGAATTGAGCGCACAATCCAGGCCGACACTCCCAGTGCAGCACTGAGGGAGCGGAGGTGCCATTTGTCAGATGAGACGCCATGTAAAAGATCCCAGGGCCACGATTCGCAGAAGACCAATACTTATCCCTCAACCAACATCACTAAAAAAACACATGATCTGCTCACTTTACCTCATTTGCTGTTTGTGGGAGCGTGCTGTGCGGAGACTGGCTGCCGTGATTCCAACATTACAACAGTGACTACACTTCAAAAAGTAACTGGTTAGCCATTCATAGAGTCATAACGACACAGAAGGAGGCCATTCGGCCCATCGAGTCCGTGCCGGCTCTCTGTAGAGCAATCCAGTCAGTCCCATTCCCCCCGCTCTATCCCCGTAGCCCTGCAAGTTTATTTCCCTCAAGTGCCTATCCAGTCTCCCCTTGAAAGCATCGAGTGTCTCCGCTTCCACCACTTCGGTCGGCAGCGAGTTCCAGGTCCTCACCACTCGCTACGTAAAAAAGTTTTTCCCTCACTTCCCCCCTGAATCTCTTGCCCAAAACCTTAAATCTGTGTCCCCTAGTCCTTGTACCATCAACTAGTGGGAACAGCCTTTCCCCGTCTAGCCTATCCAAACCCGTCATAATCTTGTACACCTCTATCAAATCACCCCTCAACCTCCTTTGCTCTAATGAAAACAAATCCAGCTTCTCCAACCTGTCCTTGTAGCAAAGATCCCCCCATCCCCAGAACCATTCTGGTAAATCTCCTCTGCACCCTCTCAAGGGCCTTCACATCCTTCCTAAAGTGTGGCGACCAGAACTGGACGCAGTTGTGGCCTAACCAGCGCTTTGTAAAAGTTCAGCAGAACTGCTCTACTTTTGTGCTCAATACCTCTATTTATGAAGCCCAAAAATGAGGAGATGAGATCATGGCTGCACAGCACCTTATCCACCTTAGCTCCGTATCCCTTGATACCCTTACCAACAAAAATCTATCGACCTCAGTCTTAAAAGCCTTTATTGACCCTCAGAATCCACAGCCTTTTGAGGGGAACGGGGGAGGAGAGTTCCAGATTTATACTACCCTCTGTATGAAAAAGATATTAAAAATCTAGCGTCTGCAAGCACCCCCCCCCCCCCCCCCCCCCCCCCCCATTATAAATTCCTCTTAACATTTAGAATCGAAACTGCTTGTGTAAATGTGTCACGCTCTAATTAAACCCTCGCCCCACGATGATTTATTACGTAAATCAAGGACACAATGTAAACAGGGGCTGAATTGGGTCTGTGTGTTCCGGTACAACTATCCCCACCTAAAAACCCTCACTTGCTCTCCAATCCCACGAGTGCAATATGATATTATTTCACCCACAGCGAAAACGACACACCCAGATCCTAACGAAATGCAAAGCTTAAGAAAAACAACCGGCGAGCGATTGCCTGGCTTTATCCGCCCAACTGTGCTCCTGATTGGAGACCGGCCAGGTTGGCACCAGTCCCTCAGGTACTTTTACACTGTCGCACCGGTTTGAGCAGAGCAGGCTCGGCACGTCTCCCTGGCCCCTGGTTTCCCCGGGCACCGTCGTCTGCTTTGCCAGAGTCAAAACCAGCATATCACAGAATCTTCATCGAGTTCGTGGCCGTGGGATCTTTTATGTGAAGTGCGGTTACTGCTGTAATGTAGGAAACGCGCCATTCAATCTGCGCACAGCAAGCTCCCACAAACGGCAATGAGATAATAATTAGGTGATCGGTTTTCAGTGATGTTGGTTGAGGGATAAATATTGGCCCCAGGACACCAGGGAGAACCCCCCCTGCTCTTCTTCCAATAGTGGCCGTAGGATCTTTTACATCCACCAGAGAGCAGACGGGGCCTCGGTTTAACGTCTCGACCAAAAGACGGCCCCTCCGACAATGCGGCGCTCCCTCAGTACCACCCCTTCGACAGTGCGGCACTCCCTCAGTACCGCCCCTCCGACAATGCAGCGCTCCCTCAGTACCGCCCCTCCGACAGTGCGGCGCTCCCTCAGTACCGCCACTCCGACAGTGCGGCGCTCCCTCAGTACCGCCACTCCGACAGTGCGGCGCTCCCTCAGTACCGCCCCTCCGACAGTGCGGCGCTCCCTCAGTACTGTCCCTCCGACAGTGCGGCGCTCCCTCAGTACTGTCCCTCCGACAGTGTGGCGCTCCCTCAGTACTGCACTGGGAGTGTCAGCCTGGATTTTGTGCTCAAGTCTCTGGAGTGGAACTTGAACCCACGACCTTCTGACTCCGAGGCGAGAGTGCTGCCCACTGAGCCACCTCTGCCACTTAAATAATTAAATGTGAAACACTTCAAGGTGCTTTAAGTCGAAGGGTACTCTGTTGTTTTGTGGGAAACTGCAGGAGGTGCCGTCTTTCGGATGAGACGTTAAACCGAGGCCCCGTCTGCTCTCTCAGGTGGATATAAGAGATCCCACAGCCACTATTGGAAGAAGAGCAGGGGGGAGTTCTCCCCGGTGTCCTGGGGCCAATATTTATCCTTCAATCAACATCACTAAAACAGATGATCCGGTCATCATCACATTGCTGATTGTGGGAGCTTGCTGTGCGCAAATTGGCGGCCGCATTTCCCACATTACAACAGTGACCACACTTCAAAAAAAGTACTTCATTGGCTGTAAAGCGCTTTGGGACGTCCTGAGGTGGTGAAAGGTGCTGTATAGAATCATCCAATAGTACAGCACAGAAGGAGGCCATTCGGCCCATCGAGTCTGTGCCGGCTCTTTCGAAGAGCAATCCAGTTAGTCCCACTCCCCCCGCTCTTTCCCCATATCCCTGCAATTTTTTCCCCTTCAAGTATTTATCCAATTACCTTTTGAAGGCTACTATTGAATCTGTATCCACCGCCCTATCAGGCAGCGCATTCCAAATCCTAACCACTCGCTGCGTAAAAGTTTTTCCTCATGTCGCCTCTGGTTCTTTTGCCAATCACCTTCAATCTGTGCCCTCTGGTTCTCAACCCTTCCGCCAATGGGAACAGTTTCTTCTTGTTTACTCTATCTAAACCCTTCAACACCTCGATCAAATCTCCTCTTAGCCTTCTCTGCTCCAAGGAGAACAACCCCGGCTTCTCCAGTCTATCCACGTAACTGCAATCCCTCATCCCTGGAACCATTCTAGTAAATCTCTTCTGTACCCTCTTCAAAGCCTTCACATCCTTCCTAAAGTGCGGTGCCCAGAATTAGAGGCGGTTCTTTCTTTCTAGCCTGTAGTTTACCTCCAGAGAAATAAGGAAACATTCAAAAGCAGTAAACGGTCAACCTCTACTTACCGGTTGGGTCTTCTCCACTTCCGAGCAGCCAAAACATAACCAAAAGTCACTCATTTCCTCGGGCCTGCACAGACGCCTCCCAGACGAGTTAGATCAGCTGACGTACAAGTCCTTTTCTCCACCACCCCTCCCCTAGAAACGCACGTCAATTCGGGTCAAAAAAGAGCACATGGGGCAGTCCCGAGACTGAAGCTGGGTTTACCCCCCTTCGCCCGCAGGTCAAGTGGGGGGGGCGGGGCTCGTTCCTCGGTGGGAGCTTGCAGCTGTCGAAGGTCAAAGCTCAGGGCGGCGATCTTAAAAATTCTCTTCCCACCACGCACACTCGGATCGGCACCTGTTGTTGGAGGAGAAGCAGGTCAGTAACTGAAGCTCGGGGCCGACGCCAGGCGGAAGATAAAACCGAAAGAAGGATAGAATTCTTTCCTGGCGCAAAATAAAAAGCATTTTAACTCCCGCAGGGCTCGCTGCTGGAGTGCAGCCCAGAATGGGAGCAGTCTTTCTCCCTCCACCCACTCCTCTCCCCAAGTGCTGACCCCTTGGGAGCACCAATCTCCCACCCTCACCGCCTCTGATCCAAGCGGCAAGTCTTCATCTGCAAGCCCAGACCGCGAGCATCGGCAGACTGTTCGACCACAGCGGGCGTCACCGTCACGCCCGATCCTGCGCGCGGCTAGCTCCATTCAAAAGGAGCCGGCGCAGGCACGATGGGCCGAATGGCTCCCCCTTTCTGTGCTGTACGATTCCACGAACACTGACGATTGGGATCGGGAAGAGACCAACATCCGAATAGCAGAGTCACGCACCCTAACTTCACCATTCTCCCGCCAGGATAACGGAAACGCCACTGTCCCGCGAACAAACAAACAGCCGCGTACATAAAAGCACCTTAAATCCCTGCCGCCCGTTAATGGGGACGGCAAGAGAGACTCTCGCGCTTGCATTTCCGCACATTTCATATCTCCCTTCCCGGTTTGATATGCAAGTCAATCGCTCTTGCGAGAAAGATTCGCATAGATATGCCAACGCTAGCACGATTATGGGATGGCCCCCAAATCGCTAAACCCACCAGCCAGCGTCACACTCAGAAAGCCCCAGGTTCAAACTGAGCCGAGTTCATAGACGTTTACAGCACAGGGAGGAGGCCATTCGGCCCATCGTGCCTGTGCTGGCTCCTTTGAAAGAGCTCTCCAATTAGTCCCGCTCCCCCCCCTGCTCTTTCCCCACAGCCCTGCAAATGAACCGTCTTCCAGTACATGCCCAATTGCCTTTTGAAAGTATTGAATCTGCTTCCACCAGCCTTTCAGGGAGTGCGTTCCACATCTTAACAACCCTCTGCGCGTGAAAGAATTTCTCATTTCCCCCTTTAGTTCTTTTGCCAAGTCGGTGGATTTCTGCAGATTTTCCACCCCTCCCTCCCAGTCATAATAATCCGGCCGAACGAAACATTCCCAGACATTTGCCAAAGCAATTTGATATCTGATTTGGGGGGGGGGGGGGGGGGGGGGGGAAGGGTGCCAACAAAGAAGGAGCAAGGATCGAGGGGGAACGAGGAGGAGGTGTCGAGGGAATGGGGACGTGGGCCGCGGAGATTCCCGACAGGCTTTTTACCTCGGAGTTCTCTGTCCTGAACTAATCGAGAGCAGCAGGCAGCTACACAGCAGAAGCCAGCGGCAGGCTCGCTCAGCCTGTCAAGATTAAGGAACAGGGTGCGACACGTCTGGGGAAAACATCACGAGGCCTGATCTGACACCCGCAGGAGATCAGCACAGACCTGTTCAGACATCCGATGACACACCGACTGCCAGTTTAACCCACGTGCCTTCGAGCGGGCTGCATCCCTGCTCCGACTCGCAAGGGGCGGGTAGAGGCAAGGCAATCTAATTTTTTTTTAAAGTGGGTCAAGCGACCACGTTGAAGTCACATTGCCACAAAGGGACCCTCCAAGCCACAAAATAAAATAAACCTTTGTTCATTCGATCGGGTTGCGATTTTCTGGCATGCGACGGGATTTCTTTTCCCTCCAGATTTCTCATTCAACTCCCCACCCCCAAAGAAGCTAATCCCCGCTGGGGTGAGTTTCGCCTCCCAACACCCAACGAGTGGGCAATCCTTCACGCCAGAGGCTGGTCAACGGTCCAATTAACCATGCGGGGCATCGCAGGGAAGCCCAGCGCTGATCTTGGCGGATTCCCGTGTACGTTTCCCAGAAAGGGTCACTGGAAAAGCGATCAGGCATCGGAGCCCTTGCCGATCCCCCTCCCTTCACCCCAGGGTCACTGAGCATAATTATCGGGCCCCTCCCCAACCCTCGATCAGCCGTGGCTCGGTGGGTAGCACTCTGTCTCTCTCTCTCTCTCGTCGGAGTCAGAAGGTTGCGAGTTCGAGCCCCCACTCCAGAGACTTGAGCACAAAAATCTAGGCTGACACTCCCAGTGCAGTGCTGAGGGAGCGCCGCACTGTCGGAGGGGCAGTACTGAGGGAGCGCCGCACTGTCGGAGGGGCAGTACTGAGGGAGCGCCGCACTGTCGGAGGGGCAGTACTGAGGGAGCGCCGCACTGTCGGAGGGGCGGTACTGAGGGAGCGCCGCACTGTCGGAGGGGCGGTACTGAGGGAGCGCCGCACTGTCGGAGGGGCGGTACTGAGGGAGTGCCGCACTGTCGGAGGGGCGGTACTGAGGGAGCGCCGCAGTCGGACGGGCGGTACTGAGGGAGCGCCGCACTGTCGGAGGGGCAGGGCTGAGGGAGCGCCGCACTGTCGGAGGGGCAGGGCTGAGGGAGCGCCGCACTGTCGGAGGTGCAGTCTTTCGGATGAAACATTAAACCGAGGCCCCGTCTGCCCCCTCAGGTGGACATAAAAGATCCCACGGCCACTATTTCGAAGAAGAGCAGGGGGGAGTTCTCCCCGGGGCCAATATTTATCCCTCAACCAACATCACTAAAACAGATGATCTGGTGATTACCACATCGCCGTTTGCGGGAGCTTGCTGTGCGCAAAGAGGCTGCCGCGTTTCCCACATTACAACAGTGACTAGACTTCGAAAGTACTTCATTGGCTGTAAAGTGCTTTGGGACGTCAGTGACCGAGATAAGGAGGAGGAAAATCAGCCAGGATCCCTGCCCCTGACAGCCACACCGTAGCCCTCTGTTGAAAACAAAGAGCGCATGTGTATATATGGGGCGAGGAGAGGACTGGGCTTAGCTGTGATGCCACCACAGTCTAACAGCCTGAAGGAAAGACTTCCATTTCTATCGTGCCTTTCACAAGTCAAGGATGTCCCAAAGCGCTTTACAACCATTACGTACTTTTGCAGTGTAGTCACTCGTGATGTAGGAAACTCGGCAGCCAATTTGTGCACAGCAAGATCCCACAAACAGTACTGTGATAATGACCAGATCATCATTTAAAAAAAAAAAAGTGATGTTGGTTGAGGGATAACTATTGGCCCCAGGACACCGGGGAGAACTCCCCCTGCTCTTCTTCCAATAGTGGCCGTGGGATCGCCCTCAGTACTGCCCCTCCGACAGTGCGGCGCTCCCTCAGTACTGCCCCTCCGACAGTGCCGTGCTCCCTCAGTACCGCCCTTCCGACAGTGCGGCGCTCCCTCAGTACCGCCCCTCCGACAGTGCGGCGCTCCCTCAGTACCGCCCCGCCGACAGTGCGGCGCTCCCTCAGTACCGCCCCGCCGACAGTGCGGCGCTCCCTCAGCACCGGCACTGGGGAGTGTCAGCCTGGATTATACGCTCAAACTGCTGGAGCGTGTGCGTGAGCTCGAACCCGCGACCCTCTGACGCCAAGGCGAGACAGCTACTGACGGAGCCACCGTCAACTGCCTGCCGACACGCACTTGGCCCAGGCCTGACCTGCGTAATATTTTCCTCCGGCTAGCAGGGCCCTTGACTTCCTCCAACCGCCCCCAACCCCCTCCTCCTCCTCGTCCGACTGCACGGCATTAAAGATCTCGTTCTGGAAAACATACGGTGACCTCCTCACCTCGCTGAGACAGGAGAGCGAACAACAACAGGAAGAGGACACAGCGAGCTGGGTGTCCAGATCAACACAGCCCTGTCTGGCTTCACACACACTCGAAGTTTGTTAAGTAGCCCAGCTTCCTACTGGGGAAGGGGAGGGTAGAGAAAAGGGCGGCTGAAGTGGATTAGAGTCAGATTTTCGGACGAGCTCAAGTTTAGGGTGGATGGAAAGCGGGAGGCCGGCCAGGAGAGCGTCGGGATACAAGTCTGGAGGTGACAAAGGGCACGGACGAGGGTTTCAGCTGCAGTCCCTGGTTAGAGGGAGTGGGTGGACAGCATTGTGCCAGGCCTCAGCCAGTGAGGCAGGGCATCTAGGGATCACACACACCTAGCGCACCCAATTGGGATCCAGCGACTCCTGCTAGAGGATACAGGAGGTCAGTCAGCACCCGTAGAATAGCTGAGACTTTCAGAGAGGAAGGGAGAAATTTGGCAAGCGAGGAGGGGGGGGACATAACCTTTCACTTCCTCGAGAAAGTTGAGCCCTTTCTCCCTGCTTAACGTGTGGAGTTACCAAAGAGATCGGACATCACCGCGGCTAGCTTGACCACCACAGGTTACTCGAAACTAAATTCCAAAACTTGGCTCACAGACAAATAAATCCCTTACTGTATGTCAACCGTGGCTCAGTGGGTAGCACTCTCCTCTCGGAGTCAGAAGGTCGTGGGTTCGAGCCCCCACGCCAGAGACTGGAGCACAAATCCAGGCCGACACGACCAGTGTCAGTACTGAGGGAGCGCCGCACTGTCGGAGGGTCGGTACTGAGGGAGCGCCGCACTGTCGGAGGGGCGGTACTGAGGGAGCGCCGCACTGTCGGAGGGGCGGTGCCAAGGGAGCGCCGCACTGTCGGAGGGGCCGTCTTTCAGATGAGACGTTAAACCGAGGCCCCGTCTACACTCTCGGGTGGACATAAAAGTTCCCACAGCCACTATTGGAAGAAGAGCAGGGGGAGTTCTCCCCGGTGTCCTGGGGCCAATATTTATCCCTCGATCAACATCACCAAAAACAGATGATCTGATCATTATCACTTTGCTGTTTGTGGGAGCTTGCTGTACGTAAGTTAGCTGCCGCGTTTCCTACATTAGAACAGTGACTACACTTCAAAAAAAGTACTTAATTGGCTGTAATGCGCTTTGGGACGTCCAGAGGTCTAGACAGGGACTTAGTTTATCTGACATGGGTGTTTCTGACACAGATTCTATCCTCAGCTTGGAAAGAAAGAACAAAAGACTCGCATTTCTCCAGCACCTTGCGCAATCTCAGGACGTCCCAAAGTGCTTTACAGCCAATGAAGTATTTTTTTGAAGTGTAGTCACTGTTGTAATGTAGGAAACGCGGCAGTCAATTTGCGCACAGCAAGCTCCCACAAACAGCAACGATACAAGTGATCAGATAATCTGGTTTTTTTTTTTGTGTGGTGTTGGTTGAGGGATATATGCTGGCCAGGAACCCGGGAGTCACGACATGTCAAAAGTACTTAAGCAAAATACTGCGGATGGTGGAAACCGGAAATAAAAACAGAAAATGCTGGAGACACTCAGCCGGGCAGGCAGCATCCGTGGGGAGATCTGACCAATGGTCATCGACCTGAAATGTTCACTCGGTTTCCTCGCTCCACAGACGCTGCCCGACCTGCTGAGTATTTCCAGCATTTTCTGTTGTTCGCCCATCTCCCCAGTGTGCTCACTGGCTCCCGGTTAAGCAGCGCCTCGATTTCAAAATTCTTATCCTTGTTTTCAAATCCCTCCATGGCCATCGCCCCCCCTTCCCGATCTCTGTAATCTCCTTCAGCCCCACAACCGCCCCCCCTCCGAGATATCTGCGCTCCTCGAATTCTGCCCGCTTGAGCATCCCTGATTATAAATCGCTCAACCATTGGCGGCCGTGCCTTCAGCTGCCTGGGCCCTAAGCTCTGGAATTCCCTCCCTAAACTTCTCCGCCTCTCACTCCCCTCCTTGGTGACGCTCCTTAAAACCAAGTTCAGTCCGTAAAGGGGACCCCGAGCTCCCGGTGGCCTGTCACTTTAATTCTCCGCTCCACTCCCACTCTGACCTCACCGTCCTCAGCCTCTTGCATTGTTCCACGGAAGCTCAGCGTAAGCTCGAGGAACAGCACCTCATCTTTTGTTTAGGCACCCCACAGCCCTCTGGACTCAACATCGAGTTCAACAATTTTAGATCATAACCTCAGCCCCTATCACATTTATATTTTATTTTTTCATCGACCCTTTTGTTTGGCGCCCCCCCACCTTTTTTTTTCCCTCCCAGAAGCTGGCAGCTGTCCTTCACTCTGCCAGTGCATTTCACACTTCATTTAGCCTCAACCGGTCACATTAACACCTCCTCTTGCCTTGATTATCTCAATGTCTCTCAATGTCTCTTAATCTCTCCTTTTGTTCTTTCATCCCCTCCCCCTTTTCCCAGCTTTATCCTTGCTTTAAATCTATTTCATTTCCTGCTTTTTTCCAGTTCTGACGAAAGGTCTTCGACCTGAAACGTTAACTCTGTTTCTCTCTCCACGGATGCTGCCTGGCCTGCTGAGTTTTTCCAGCGTTTTCTGTTGTTACTCCTTAAAACCTACCTCTTTGACCAAGCTTTTGGTCACCTGCCCTAATTTCTCCTTATGTGGCTCGGTGTCAAATTTTTTGTCTTAAATACTCCTGTGAAGCACCTTGGGACGTTTTACTATGTTAAAGGCGCCATATAAATACAAGTTGTTGTTGTGCCAAAAGTAATTAATTGGCTGTAAAAAAAAAAACTTGGGACGTCCTGAAGTCGTGGAAGATGCTAATTGCCTGTCTCTCCCTAACCCCCACCCCCGGTCCCATCCCCTGCTGATGATCATCCGCCAAGGAGGAGGAGGTGGAGCAGGAAAAGAAATTCTCTTCACTCGCCACAGACGTCTTGGGACTCAAACAAAAAGCAGTCCGACCGGTTTGTTCTGTGACATGTACATTAACTCAATCCGAGAGACGGAAACTTGGTTACACCGTAGCCCAGAGGGAGCAAGTCCTGGGTTGGGCACAGCGGCTTTGCTGGGATCGCAACAAGTTAAAACACTTGATGGAAATTCAGTTGCTTTGCGCCTCCCATTAGCGCCCAAAGAGGGCGCAAAGCAACTAGTGCCCGGTCGTGGCGATGTTTGCGCCGCTCGCGAAATTGACCAGACATTTTGCGGCGGCGCTAAACACTACTGCCACGATCTCCTGCGCCCACAGATCGTGACGTCAGTCGAGCGTGCTACGCCCCGGACAGGATATTGAGTGGCGCCCCCTGCCTTTCCACCTGCAACGACAGGTTGAGGGGAGCGTTTTGCAGTCGGGAAGGGACTGGGGGAGCGCTATTTAAAGGCGGCCGCTTCCTGCCTTTTTTTGTCGTCGACATTTTTGCACCACGCATTCTGAGAGAGAGACTTCTGGAGAGATTCAACGCTGTGTGAAGGAGTTTTGGGTACTGAGCAGCACTTTGCAGGTTCATTTTGATTTGCCCTTCCTTGCATCGATTTAGAAGAGACTGGGGGCTGCACTCTGAGCTCTTTCCCTGGTCCTCTCCATTGTTCTTTCCAGCAGATTTGATGTACAGGTCTCTCCAGGCCGAGATTCAAGGCTGCAATGAGCAGGGTGTGGATGGAGAGCAAGATTGACCCTCCCCTTTAAGAACTGGCCGGCGCTAGTGTGTCTGTGTTCCATTGCTGACTGACATCACATGAGCTTCGCCAGCGCCTCGCTCCTCGGCGTTAGCGCCTTAAGAGAGGTGTGTAGCGTCTGATTTAGCGCTCCAATCACCTCCAGGGGCTATAGAAGCCAAGTTTGCAGTCGGAGGCGATAATCAGTGCCAGGCGCTAAACTTTGCGCCCGGCCGATAATTACGCCCCAAACGGGGCGATACCGAATTTCTCCCCCTCGGGTTCTAACCTCCCTTGGCTCGGTGGCTGGATTCACTGCCCAGCGTGGTGCCGAGTGACACAAACCAGGAACTTGCTGCCTCCGAGCCCTGCTGGGTTCTTCAGCTGTGGGGAAGGGGCGGAAGAGAGCAGAATCACCCAAGTCTCCCGCCCCCCTGCTCTCTGTTGAGCGAGTCCTCCCTCCACCCCAACTGAGGGAGCAGCGCACTGTCGGAGGGGCGGTACTGAGGGAGCGCTGCACTGTCGGAGGGGCGGTACTGAGGGAGCGCCGCACTGTCGGAGGGGCGGTACTGAGGGAGCGCCGCACTGTCGGAGGGGCGGTACTGAGGGAGCGCCGCACTGTCGGAGGGGCGGTACTGAGGGAGCGCCGCACTGTCGGAGGGGCGGTACTGAGGGAGCGCCGCACTGTCGGAGGGGCGGTACTGAGGGAGCGCCGCACTGTCGGAGGGGCGGTACTGAGGGAGCGCCGCACTGTCGGAGGGGCGGTACTGTCGGAGCGCCGCACTGTCGGAGGGGCGGTACTGAGGGAGTGCCGCACTGTCGGAGGGGCGGTACTGAGGGAGCGCCGCACTGTCGGAGGGGCGGTACTGAGGGAGCGCCGCACTGTCGGAGGGGCGGTACTGAGGGAGCGCCGCACTGTCGGAGGGGCGGTACTGAGGGAGCGCCGCACTGTCGGAGGGGCGGTACTGAGGGAGCGCCGCACTGTCGGAGGGGCGGTACTGAGGGAGCGCCGCACTGTCGGAGGGGCGGTACTGAGGGAGCGCCGCACTGTCGGAGGCGCTGTCTTTCGGATGAGACATTAAAGCCGAGGCCCCGTCTGCTCCTCTCAGGTGGACGTAAAAGATCCCACGGCCACTATTTCGAAGAAGAGCAGGGGGGAGTTCTCCCCGGTATCCTGTGGCCAATATTTCTCCCTCAACCAACATCACTAAAACAGACGACCTGGTCGTCATCATCACATTGCTGTTTGTGGGAGCTTGCTGTGCACAAATTGGCTGCCGCGTTTTCCTACATTACAACAGTGACTGCACTGCAGAATGTACTTCATTGGCTGTAAAGCGCTTTGGGACATCCCGAAGCCATGAAAGGCATTTTCTTTCTTTCTTTGTCTTTCCACACTCTATGTAAATGCAAGTTGTGTGCGGACACCAGGTGTGGGAGCAGGATCCGGCTTGACTGAGAGTCAACACCTATGGGAGATTCGGGGGGGGGGGGGGGGTGGTGACAAGAGGAGAAATTATATAAAGAACGTAAGAACTTGCATTTCCATAGCACCTTTCACAACCTCAGGACGTCCCAAAGCGCTTTGCAGCCAATGAAGTACTTTTTTTGAAGTGTAGTCGCTGTTGTAATGTAGGAAACGCGGCAGCCAATTTGCGCACAGCAAGCTCCCACAAGGGATAAATGTTGGCCAGATATCCCTTGCTCTTCTTCAAAATAGTGGCCATGGGATCTTTTACATCCATTTAATAACTGGACGCAATTTTTGCTATCGAACACCGATCAGCCATGAACTCAGTGAATGGCAGAATAGGTTTGAGGGGCTGAATGGCCCCCTCCTGTTCCTAAAATAGCAGATTGTTTGCAGCAAGCCAATAATTTAATCTCAGGTTTCTGTAAACCTGCCTTTCCATTCCATTCCTCTATTATTCCTGTCCCCATGGGTTCCCCTCAGGCCACATCATAAGAAATAGGAGCAGGAGTCGGCCATTTGGCGCCTTCGAGCCTGCTCCGCCATTCAATAAGATCATGGCTGATCTTCTACCTCATCTCCACTTTCCCGCGCTATCCCCATATCCCTTGATTCCCTTAATATTCAAAAATCTATCTTGAATATACTCAACGACTGAGCCTCCACAGCCCTCTGTGGTAGAGAATTCCAAAGATTCACCACCCTCTGAGTCAAGAAATTCTTCCTGATCTCAGTTTTAAATGGCCGACCCCTTATTCTGAGACTATGACCCCTGGTTCTAGACTCTCCAGCCAGGGGAAACATCCTCCCTGCATCTACCCTGTCAAGCTCTGTAAGAATTTTGTATGTCTCAATGAGATCACCTCTCATTCTTCTAAACTCTAGAGAACATAGGCCTAGTCTACTCAATCTCTCCTCATCGGACAATCCCCCCATCCCAAGAACCAGTCTGGTGAACCTTCGTTGCACTCCCTCTATGGCAAGTATATCCTTCCTTAGGCAAGGAGAGCAAAACTGTACACAATATTCCAGGTGTGGTCTCACCAGGGCCCTATATTATCGCCCGTTCATTACTCTGCCAGCCTCGCTCCGAATTAACCTGTTGTCCCAGCACTGCCAACTCACTGCTCCACTGGCCGCACATGTTCAGTAGCCTGTCTCACCTGAGTCCCTGGCTCAAGGGTGGGGTGGGGGAGGGGGCCGGTGTCTCTGGAAGAGGCGGTCTCTTGCTGAGGGTACCCAGCCTCCATCAACTCTGCCCAATTGGCCATTCTCAGCACAAACCCACACTGCGAACTTCGGGGAAACTATTCGACTACCTGTGGCATCACACTCGAGCCCAGTCCTGTCCTCAAGCTGGCATGCAAAAGTGCATTTTACTAGGGATCAGGAGCAGGTACCCTGGTTGATCCCCCCTCCCTATCCCAAGGACACTGAGGCGAAGTGTAATAACCCCCCCCCAATTAATTTAACATCGACCAAGGCCAAACTTTCGTAGTTTGAGGCTCAACAACACAACTGAGTTAACTATTGTGTTTTCTTTTCCTTGTTTTCCCAAGTATTTTGCCCAATGGAAGCTGGAGGAAAACCGCCGAGGAGTGGGTGGGGTCTGAAGTGGTGATGTTCTAACACACAGCGGGGGCGCGCTTAACAAGACGAATGAGTGTTGGAATTTATTTTGTCAACGGATGCCCGGGAGTGACGTACAAACTGGAATCTGATCGAGGGGTTCAGGTGGTTCATAGATAGAATAACTTAGTTTATATATAGAATAACGGATACCCGGGAGTGAGTTACAAGCTGGAATCTGATCGAGGGGTTTATATATAGAATAACGGCTACCCGGGAGTGAGTTACAGGCTGGAATCTGATCGAGGGGTTCGGGGGGGGCTTATATATAGAATAACGGATACCCAGGAGTGAGTTACAGGCTGGAATCTGATCGAGGGGTTCGGGGGGTTTATATATAGAATAACGGATACCCGGGAGTGAGTTACAGGCTGGAATCTGATCGATGGGTTCGGGGAGGGCTTATATATAGAATAACGGATACCCAGGAGCGAGTTACAGGCTGGAATCTGATCGAGGGGTTCGGGGTTTGACTGAATCATCCAGTCGCCAGCGAAGTAGCTGTTCGCTATCCGATTGGCCGCGGGAAAGGCGGAGCGCCGCAAGGGTGGATGTGCCGGGTGGCCAACGGCGGGAGCGTGGGAGGTCATGGGATGAAACCTCCGGGAAAACATCCCAGCAGAGTTGGCAAGTTCAACCCTATTTATATGTAGAACAACAACGGCTAGCCGGGAGCGAATGGCAGGAACTTTGGAATCTAATCGAGGGTTCAGACATCATAAATGTTTGGAACAAAGCTCAAAGGCTTTATGATCATCGCGAAGGCACCGAGCTCAGATTTACTGGGGGGTTTTTTCTCCCAAAAATAGTCCGATTTGATTTTTAAAAACAGTCAGTTTACTGTGCGGTTTTATCCTGTTCTGTGCGCAAATTGGCTGCCGCGTTTCCCACATTACAACAGTGACCACACTTCAAAAAAAGTACTTGCTTGGCTGTAAAGCGCTTGGGATATCCGGTGGTCGTGACCCGCGCTGGAGAAACACAAGTCTTTCTTTTTCGTACGCCCATTATTGTGGCAGGGCCAACCGCAAGAGCAGATGCTGACTGCCTCTGGGCTCCATATTATTGGCCTGTGACGGCACTCACAGAGCAGGACTGAAACTGGAGTTACAAAGTCCTAATTACAAGATTAGGCAGGAAATACTGATGGGAGGCACCCCAGTGGGTTGAGAGGTAGAGGACAGACTGATGAGTGGGGATCGGCACACCTTGTCCCAATACCGCATGAAGCGTGACCCAACACAGTGGCACCGCTGATTGGGTAGGACTGCCTACCTACCCAACTCAAGTGTCTCACCTCCTGACTCCCCAAAGCCTTTCCACCATCCACAAGGCACAAGTCAGGAGTGTGATGGAATACTCTCCACTTGCCTGGATGAGTGCAGCTCCAACAACACTCAAGAAGCTCGACACCATCCAGGGCAAAGCAGCCCGCTTGATTGGCACCCCATCCACCACCTTAAACATCCACTCGCTCCACCACGGGCGCACCGTGGCTGCAGTGTGTACCATCTACAAGATGCACTGCAGCAACTCGCCAAGGCTGCTTCGGCAGCACCTCCCAAACCCACGACCTCTTCCACCTAGAAGGACAAGGGCAGCAGGCGCATGGGAACACCACCACCTCCAAGTTCCCCTCCAAGTCACACACCATCCTGACTTGGAAATATATCGGCCGTTCCTTCATCGTCGCTGGGTCAAAATCCTGGAACTCCCTCCCTAACAGCGCTGTGGAAGTACCTTCACCACACGGGACTGCAGCGGTTCAAGAAGGCGGCTCACCACCACCTTCTCAAGGGCAACTAGGGATGGGCAATAAATGCTGGCGTTGCCAGCGACGCCCAGATCCCATAAACGAATAAAAAATAAATAAATTAGCAGATAACCACGTGTAGCAAAATCTTCATAAAAAGGGCCGGGAGTGGGGTGGAAGAGAAACAGACACTGTGAGGAGGAGAAGGAACAGGGAAAGTGACTGAAGGCACGGTCGAAGGGGTAGGTTTTAAGGAAGAGATATATGTTTCAATGAGATCACCTGGTCCACCGTGCTATAAGATTCTGAGGGGGATTGACAGGGTAGATGCCGAGAGGTTGTTTCCCCCTGGCTGGAGAGTCTAGAACTCGGGGTCACAGTCTCAGGATAAGGGGTCGGCCATTTAGGACTGAGATGAGGAGGAATTTCTTCACTTAGAGGGTGGTGAATCTTTGGAATTCTCTGCCCCAGAGGGCTGTGGATTCTCTGTCATTGAGTATATTCAAGGCGGAGATCGATAGATTTGTGGAGTCGCGGGGAATCAAGGGATATGGGGATCGGGCGGGAAAGTGGAGTTCAGGTCGATGATCAGCCATGATCTTATTGAATGGCGGAGCAGGCTCGAGGGGCCGAATGGCCTCCTCCTGCTCCTAATTCTGGTGTTCTTGGAAGAGAATTCCAGAGTGTCGGAACAGATAGGAGGGTCGGTAGCCAGAGGACACAGATTTAAGATAATTGGGGAGACGACAATGCTTTTCTTTTACAAACACAGCGAGTTGTTGAGATCTGGAATGCGCTGCCTGAAAGAGCGGAAGCAGATTCAAATAATAACTTTCAAAAAGGAGAATTGGATAAATACTTGAAGAGGAAAAATTTGCATGGCTGTGGGGAAAGAGCAGGGGGGGGAGCGGGACTAATTGGAGAGCTCTTTCAAAGAGCCGGCACAGGCATGGTGGGTCGAATGGCCTCCTTCTGTGCTGAGAGATTCTTTGACAACATGCAATGGCTGAAGACTCTCACCACCAGCAAAACGCCCTGGCCCTGTAGATACGAGCAACCACCAACACACTCATTGCAGCAGTGTACTCAAAGTGAGCAGCAACAACATGGAAACCAGGGCGAGAAATTGAGAGCGAGCGAGCGCTGTCTCAGCTCTTCCGAAAAACAGTGCCAATGCTTGCTCCCGCAAAAAAAATCCATTCAATCCCCAAAATCCCAAGAACCTGACTTATTCACCCACCATAAAACCAGTGGCTCTGGGAAGGCTATGTCAAAAAATCTAGGCTGACACTCCCAGCGCAGGACTGAGGGAACGCTGCCTGGTCTTTCGGAGGAGACCTTAAACAGAGGTTCCCCCCCCACCCCACCTGCCCTCTCAGGTGGATGTAAAAGATCTCACGGCCGCTGTTTCGAAGAAGAGCAGGGAGGGAGTTCTCCCCGGTGTCCTGGGCACCAATATTTATCCTTCTGTCAACATCACCAAAAGACAGATGATCTGGTCATTGTCATAGAAATTTACAGCACGGAAGGAGGCCATTTTGGCCCATCGTGTCCCCGCTGGCCGACAAAGAGCCATCCAGCCTAATCCCACTTCCCAGCTCTTGGTCCGTAGCCCTGGAGGTTACGGCACTTCAAGTGCATATCCAAGTACTCTTTAAATTTGATGAGCGTTTCTGCCTCTACCACCCTTTCAGGCAGTGAGTTCCAGACGCCCACCACCCTCTGGGTGAAGACATTTCCCCTCAAATCTCTAAACCAACTACCAATTACTTTCAATCTATGCCCCCTGGTTATTGACCTCTCTGCTAAGGGAAATCGGTCCTTCCTATCCACTCTATCCAGGCCCCTCATAATTTTATACACCTCAATTAAATCTCCCCTCAGCCTCCTCTGTTCCAAAGAAAACAACCCCAGCCTCTCCAATCTTTCCTCATCGCTAAAATTCTCCAGTCCTGGCAACAACCTTGTAATTCTCCTCTGTACCCTCTAGTGCAATCACATCCTTCCTGGAATGTGGTGACCAGAACTGTACGCAGTATTCCAGCTGCGGCCTAACTAGTGTTTTGTACAGTTTAAGCATAACCCCCCTGCTCTTGTATTCTATGCCTCAGCTAATAAAGGCAAGTATCCCGTAGGCCTTCTTAACCACCTTATCTACCTGGCCTGCTACCTTCAGGGATCTCTGGACATGCACTCCAAGGTGCCTTTGTTCCTCTGCACTTCTCAGTGTCCTACCATTTATTGTGTATTCCCTTGCCTTGTTAGCCCTCCCCAAATGCATTACTTCACACCTCTCCGGATTGAATTCCATTTGCCACTGTTCTGCCCACCTGACCAGTCCATTGATATCTTCCTGCAGTCACACTGCTGTTTGCGGGAGCTTGCTGTGCGCAAATCGGCTGCCGCGTTTCCTACATTACAACAGCGACTACACTTCCCAAAAAAAAAGTACTTCATTGGCTGTAAAGCGCTTCGGGAACATCCCGAGGTCGTGAAAGGCGCTGTAGAAATGCAAATTCTTTCATTTGAAGGAGAGGTACCTGATGTTAATGATTAACAACCACCACGTCAGGAGATGCAATATTAAGAATTGCCACCTTGCAGTTTAAAAGTATAAGAAAGTGACCCGGTCAACACTTTCTCACAAACCACATGCACAAGGACGACAAAGCACAGAATACTCTGACAAAAGTGAGAAAACTTATCAAAAAATCCAGTTGAAGGGCTTTCAAAGCGCATAGGGAAAAAAAAGCGGACTTGTTCATATCAGGAAAGAAAGATCTTGCATTTTGTACAGTCCTACATTACAACAGGGACTACACTTCAGAAAATACTGCATTGGCTTCATGTCCTGAGGTTGTGAAAGGCGCTGTAGAAATGCAAGTCTTTCTTTCCTTTCACCACCTCAGGACGTCCCAACGCGCTTTACAGCCAATGAAGTACCTTCTGAAGTGTGGTCACTGTTGTAATGTAGGAAGTCACATAAATGGCAACAAGAGCAGGTCAGAGGCTAGGTATTCTGCAGCGAGTGTCTCACCTCCTGACTCCCCAAAGCCTTTCCACTATCTACAAGGCACGAGTCAGGAGTGTGGTGGAATACTCTCCACTTGCCTGGATGAGTGCAGCTCCAACAACACTCAAGAAGCTCGACACCATCCAGGACAAAGAAGCCCACTTGATTGGCACCCCATCCACCACCTTAAACATTCACTCCCTCCACCACCGGCGCACCGTGGCTGCAGTGTGTACCATCTACAAGACGCACTGCAGCGACTCGCCGAGGCTTCTTCGGCAGCACCTCCCAAACCCGCAACCTCTCCCACCTAGAAGGACAAGGGCAGCAGGCGCATGGGAACACCACCACCTCCAAGTTCCCCTCCGAGTCACACACACCATCCTGACTTGGAAATATATCGGGCCGATCCTTCATCGTCACTGGGTCAAAATCCTGGAACTCCCTTCCTAACAGCACTGCGGGAGCACCTTCACCACACGGACTGCAGCGGTTCAAGAAGACGGCTCACCACCACCTTCTCAAGGGCAACCAATGCTGGCCTTGCCAGCGACGCCCACATCCCGTAAACAAATTTTAAAAAAAGTAGGTATGGGGACGGCCACCTTGACAGTAGATGGTCAGGAGAGAGCCCAGAGGTTTTTTTTTCTAAAGTCACGGGAAAGAGTAGGAAACGTTGTGAGGTGGTAAGCGGGGAGGAAGGGCAAGTTCTGGAGTTGAGAAGTGACCAGCGAGGGGAGAATCAATCAACTACAGACAAGAAGGTTTTGCAAGGGAGAAGGGAAGGAAATGTTATAATTTAGCAAGCCCCACAAACAAGCCTATTACTCAACCAGCGCCTGATAGAACCAACCATTGTATGATTAACTCGATTAGCTCCAGTTTATAGGATGTCAGTCTTTGCTCTCGAGTCCATACTCAATCAACCTCTTATAGTGAAAGGTTTGCCATGCAATTGGGAAAAAAACAACCCAAAGGTCTTTATTTCCCCCCTCCAACCCCAAGAAATGAAACATTTGCCTTCCTAGTTTTAGGAAGAACTCAATACAATTGTATTCAGTATAAAAAGCACCTCCCCTCCCAACCCCATCCAGCCGCTTTTCAAAAGGTCAGGACTACCAGCAAGTAAGTGACTTTTTAAAAAAAATCAAAGCTCCCGTTTAAAATAAAAAGCACTTTAAATTCACAACTTGCATTTTGTGTTAAAGAAAAAAATCCTGCCCCCATTACAAGTTTGAAGAAGTTACACAAACGCATTCTCCAAGTTAACTAAAAAGAGTTGCACTTTTTTTTTAAGTATTCAATTTCTCTCTCTCTCTCTCTTCCAAACCGCCGGTTTTATATTAAAGTTTCACCAGTAGATTTTCAGCCGGCAATCCCATTGAATCATCGGATGAGTCCCGGCTACAGGAAGAACTTTTTGAGAAGTCCAGAAACTTTTCAAAAAAGAACTTGGGAGAACTTTTTTTTTCGTACCCCCACCACCCCCTGCCCTCTTACCTTTTGTTAGCTCTTCTCTGTTTTTCCAAGTAGATGGAGAAGTCGAGCGTTTCTTTGATAAAATATATATATATATCAGACCACTTTTGTCCTCTATCCTTTTCTACTTTGTTGAAATCCTTCCTTGTTCGGTGTCTACTCTGAGGTGTGGCTCCAACTCTCACTCATTGCCAGTGACTCACTGCCTTAATCTTGCCCGAGACGAACCGAACCTCCCAATTTCTCATGGCTGGAAAAAAGGAGGAGGAATAAAACAGGACGCCACCTCTGGATGTAACTGTTGCTGACAACTCTTACGAATCTGAAAGGTGTGCAAATTTAAGGGCGTGTTCTGCTGTGTGTTTTTTTTTAAAAATAAAGAAGTGGTTAGCACCAAAAGCAAGAGCTTGCCTTTATGCACGCATGTCTATCATGCTTATTAGGTTGCATTATTGGCGTCCCGGGGGACTTTGGGAGGCGGCAGCTGGGAGTCAACAGCACTTTTCGCATCTCCTAGAACTTCTCCCAAAGGGCGCTTGGCGCACAATTACCGGCCCGTGTCCTAACTCGCACCGAGTCCTGCTCGCCCATCTCCCCCGCCCCCATGCTCACTGACCTACATAGAAAAATAGGAGCAGGAGTAGGCCATTCGGCCCTTCGAGCCTGCTCCGCCATTCAATATCATGGCTGATCCTCTATCTCAATACCATATTCCCCCTCTCTCCCCATACCCCTTGATGCCTTTTGTGTCTAGAAATCTATCTATCTCCTTCTTAAATATATTCACTGACCTGGCCTCCACAGCCTTCTGTGGTAGAGAATTCCACAGGTTCACCACCCTCTGAGTGAAGAAATTTCTCCTCATCTCAGTCCTAAATGTCCTACCCCGTATCCTGAGACTGTGACCCCGAGTTCTAGACCCCCCAGCCAGGGGAAACATCCTCCCTGCATCCAGTCTGTCTAGCTCTGTCAGAATTTTATACGTTTCAATGAGATCCCCCTCTCATTCTTCTAAACTCTAGTGAATACAGGCCTAGTCGACCCAATCTCTCCTCATACGACAGTCCTGCCATCCCAGGAATCAGTCTGGTGAACCTTCGCTGCACTCCCTCTATGGCAAGTATATCCTTTCTTAGGTAAAGAGACCAAAACTGCACACAGTACTCCAGGTGTGGTCTCACCAAGGCCCTGTATAACTGTAGTAAGACATCCTTGCTCCTGTACTCAAATCCTCTACATTGGCTGCCGGTCCAGCAACGCCTCGATTTTAAAATTCTCATCCTGGTATCAAATCCCCTCCATGTGTCAGCTGTGACTCAGTGGGTAGCACACTTGCCTCTGAGTCAGAAGGTTGTGGGTTCAAGTCCTCCTCCAGCCCCTACAACCCTTCGAGATCTCAGCGTTCCTCCAACTCTGGTCTCTTGTTAATCCCCCACTCCCATCGCTCCACCATTGGCCGACGTGCCTAGGCTCTGGAATTTCCTTCCTAAACCTCTCCGCCTCTCCGTCCTCCTTTAAGGTGCTCCTCAAAACCTGCCTCTTTGTCTTGTCCTAATGTCTCATTCTGTGGCTCGTGTCAATTTTTGTTTGATAACGGTCCTGTGAAGCACCTTGGGACATTTTACTGTGTTAAAGGTGCGATATTAATGCAAAGTTGTAGGGTAGTCACCGTTATCATGTGGTCCAACACTGCAGCCATCTGCACACAGCAAGATCCAACAGACAGCAATGAGATAATGACCAGATAATTATTTTTAGTGATGTTGGTTGAGGGATAAATATTGGCCCCAGGACACCGGGGAGAACTCCCCCTGTTCTTCTTCCAAATAGTGGCCGTCCAACTGAGAGGGCAGACGGGACCTCGGTTTAATGTCTCAGCTGAAAGACGGCACCTCCAACAGTGCGGCGCTCCCTCAGTACTGCCCCTCCGACAGTGCGGCGCTCCCTCAGTACTGCCCCTCCGACAGTGCGGCGCTCCCTCAGTACTGCCCCTCCGACAGTGCGGCGCTCCCTCAGTACCGCCCCTCCGACAGTGCGGCGTCCCTCAGTACAGCCCCTCCGACAGTGCGGCGTCCCTCAGTACAGCCCCTCCGACAGTGCGGCGTCCCTCAGTACTGCCCCTCCGACAGTGCGGTGCTCCCTCAGTACTGCCCCTCCGACAGTGCGGCACTCCCTCAGTACTGCCCCTCCGACAGTGCGGCGTCCCTCAGTACAGCCCCTCCGACAGTGCGGCGTCCCTCAGTACTGCCCCTCCGACAGTGCGGTGCTCCCTCAGTACTGCCCCTCCGACAGTGCGGCACTCCCTCAGTACTGCCCCTCCGACAGTGCGGCGTCCCTCAGTACTGCCCCTCCGACAGTGCGGCGTCCCTCAGTACCGCCCCTCCGACAGTGCGGTGCTCCCTCAGTACTGCCCCTCCGACAGTGCGGCGCTCCCTCAGTACCGCCCCTCCGACAGTGCGGCACTTCCTCAGTACTGCCCCTCCGACAGTGCGGCGTCCCTCAGTACTGCCCCTCCGACAGTGCGGCGTCCCTCAGTACCGCCCCTCCGACAGTGCGGTGCTCCCTCAGTACTGCCCCTCCGACAGTGCGGCGCTCCCTCAGTACCGCCCCTCCGACAGTGCGGCGCTCCCTCAGTACCGCCCCTCCGACAGTGCGGCGCTCCCTCAGTACTGCACTGGGAGTGTCGGCCTGGATTCTGAGCTCAAGTCTCTGGAGTGGGACTGTGAACCCGCCAATCTGGCTCAGAGATTGGCGAGAGTGAGAGGCTCACTGAGCCGAGGCTGACACCCTGGTGAGAGTCAGGCTCAACCGTAATGCTCCCTTGGTGGAATAGCCAGCTGATACTCTTTGTCCCCCACGGGAGATGCTCACTGCGCCAGCTCACACGGGAAGAACGGACTATTTCGACAGCACCTCCCAAAACCCGTGACCTCTCCCGCCTAGGACAAGTGCAGCAGGCACGTGGGAACACCACCACCTGCAGGTTCCCCTCCAAGTCACACACACACACCAACCCGACTTGGAAATATATCGGGCCGTTCCTTCATCGTCGCTGGGTCAAGATCCTTAGCAGCACTGTGGGAGCACCTTCACCACACGGGACTGCAGCGGTTCAAGAAGGCGGCTCACCACCACCTTTCTCAAGGGCAATTAGGGATGGGCAATAAATGCCGGCCTTGCCTTCGACGCCCACATCCCGAGAATGAATTTTTAAAAGCTGGCCGCGGTAACAGGCTGTGTGGAAGAGGATCCCAGCAAGAGTTAACGTTTCCCTTCACAGCCCAGAAATGCTGGTCTGCCCGAGATCAGTGAAGGAAACCCAGACCGGGAACTGAAACAAACACACCGACAAAACCACACGGAGCTCTTAAAGTTAAGTAGAATTACATCTCGTTTTAACAGGCCAGTCGGCCCAACTGCTCCGTGCCGGTGTTTCTGCTCCACACCAGCCTCCTCCCACCCCTCGTCATCTCACCCCATCAGCATAATCTTCTATTCCTTTCTTCCTCAAGCGTTTATCTAGCTTCCCCTTAAATGCATCTATGCTGTGCGCCTCAACCAAGGGAAGGGGAAACATTTACAAGGCTATGGGGAACGAGCATAGGACTGGGATTAACTGGATGGCTCTACCAAAGAGCAAGCACTGGCACGATGGGTCGAATGGCCTCCATCTGTGCTGTATCATTCTATAATGCTTTTTCTAACCGCACTTTGTCACTGTCTGCAGGAGGGGAGCGGAAAATTGGAGAGAAGTAAATAAAGGAATAAAGCAGTGCTTGTATAATGTTGCTATGTACAAGCATGTAGCTGCATTGTTTTGGGTGTGGTGACTGGGGAGACTCATTACATAATGTTGTGTTTGCTTCCACATCTCCAGCAAGCTCTGACACCCACCAGAAGACTTCTAGCTCCTTCCTCCAGGCCAGTACACTTACTGGTACCGGTGCCTACGCCGCATTGATTCTCGTCTTCGTTGTCGGGCCGCGGCTCAGTGGGTCGCGCTCTCTCGCCTCTGAGTCAAAAGGTTGTGGGTTTGAGTCCCACTCCAGAGACTCGAGCCCCATAATACAGGCCGACACTCCCGGTGCCAGTACTGAGGGAGCGCCGCACTGTCGGAGGGGCGGTACTGAGGGAGCGCCGCACTGTCGGAGGGGCGGTACTGAGGGAGCGCCGCACTGTCGGAGGGGCGGTACTGAGGGAGCGCCGCACTGTCGGAGGGGCAGTACTGAGGGAGCGCCGCACTGTCGGAGGGGCAGTACTGAGGGAGTGCTGCACTGTCGGAGGAGCAGTACTGAGGGAGCGCTGCTCTGTCGGAGGGGCAGTACTGAGGGAGCGCCGCACTGTCGGAGGTGCCGTCTTTCGAATGAGACATTAAACCGAGGGCCCCGTCTGCCCTCTCAGGTGGACGTAAAAGATCCCACGGCCACTATTTCGCAGAAGAGCAGGGGGAGTTTCTCTGGTGTCGTTAACCAACATCACTAAAACAGATGATCTGGTCATTATCACATTGCTGTTTGTGGGAGCTTACTGTGCTCAAATTGGCTGTCGCGTTTCCTACATTACAACAGTGACTACACTTCAAAAACTACTTCATTGGCTGCAAAGTGTTTTGGCACATCCCGAGGTTCTGAAAGGCGCTGTAGAAATGCAAGTCCTTTCTTGCTCCCTACAACGGCTCAGTTGATAAATATACCATCTCCTCTAACCATACAGGCCATAAGGTACCATTTACAAGATGCACTGCAGCAACTCGCCAAGGCTTCTTCGGCAGCACCTCCCAAACCCGCGACCTCCACCACCTAGAAGGACAAGGGCAGCAGGCGCGTGGGAACGCCGCCACCTCCAAGTTCCCCTCAAGTCACACACCATCCTGACTTGGAAATATATCGGCCGTCCCTTCATCGTCGCTGGGTCAAACTCCTGGAACTCTCTCCCTAACAGCACTGTAGGAGTACCATCACCACACGGACTGCAGCGGTTCAAGACAGCGGCTCACCACAACCTTCTCAAGTGGGCAACTAGGGATGGGCAATTGCCAGCGACGCCCACATCCCGTGAATGAATTTTTAAAAAGGACATGACCGCTGCCAATGAACTGTGTAGAAGCGTTCTGCGCTTGCGCGCTTCTGTCTCGTTGCGGGAGCGGGGCTCGTTAAAAAAATGTTTTTTAAATGCCGGGAAGGGAGTGGGCTTGTGTAAAAATAAAACCAGAAACATTATGCTTCCGGTTCCAGATTAATGCGCAGTACGCTTCTGCGCAGCAGATCTCAGCATCTCTGAGGCTGGGGAAAGAGGGGATATCGGCCGGGGTTCTCCACTCCAGATCACTGCTGGAAAGTCGTTTTGGGGCGAGGGCCGAATTGGAGGGCCAGAGAGACCTTCGCTGTCCGGCTTTGCACGTGAAGAGTTCCTGTTGTCCGGGAAGCAGTCAGTGCTCAGAGGAGAAAAAGGGAGAACATTGGTCAGAAACCAAAGTGTACGTTGGAGACACGGAAGATTTCACCGGGAACTCCAGATCAGTGGGGAACTCCTTTTTTGTACCTTATGCACTAAAGAGGAAGTGTGACTGTGGCTCGGTGGCTCTTGCATCTGAGTCAGAAGGTTGTGGGTTCAAGTTCTCACTCCAGAGACTTGAGCACGTGGTCTAGGCTGGCGTTTCAGTGCAGTACTGAGGTGAAAAGCCTGTTCCTTTTTCTTTTTTTTATAGATCCCCTACGTGTCTCTGCGTTAGATAACAGCAGAACCATTTCTTAAGATCAGGCGTCAAATTTTGCTGCACATTGTGCCCAGAGGCAAATGGTATGTTGGCCTTCATAGCGAAAGGGTTTGAGTATAGGAACAGGGATGTCCTGCTGCAGTTGTACAGGGCCTTGGTGAGACCACACCTCGAGTACTGTGTGCAGTTTTGGTCGCCTTATCTGAGGAAGGATGTTCTTGCCATGGAAGGAGTTCAACGAAGATTCGCAAGGCTGATACCTGGGATGGCAGGAATGACATATGAGGAGAGATTGGGTCGATTGGGCTTATACTCGCTGGAGTATAGAAGAATGAGAGGGGATCTCATCGAAACATATAAAATTCTGACAGGTCTGGACAAACTAGATGCAGGAAGAATGTTCCCGATGGTCGGAGAGTCCAGAACCAGGGGTCATAATCTAAGGATAAGGGGTAAGCCATTTAGGACAGAAATGAGGAAGAATTTCTTCACCCAGAGAGTGGTGAACCTGTGGAATTCTCTACCACAGAAGGTAGTTGAGGCCAAGTCATTAAATATATTCAAGAATGAGTTAGATATATTTCTTAAAGCTAAAGGTATCAAGGGATATGGGGAGAAGGCAGGGACAGGGTACTGAGTTTGGATGATCAGCCATGATCTCATCGAATGGCGGAGCAGGCTCGAGGGGCTGAATGGCCTACTCCTGCTCCTATCTTCTATGTTTCTATGTTTCCCTGTGCCCTTGCATCCTTTCTCTCTCTCTCTCTCTTGCAAACCCGTCCCTTTCCCTCTTGAACTCATTCATACCGTCCACCGCCCCTGACGGTCAGTTCTCGCACGCCGCTTACACAATAGCAGACCGCCACTCAAAGCTGTTGTGCGATGCTTCCACTATGAGGCTGCCAGCTTGCCAACTCCATCCTTTATCACATAACGTTCCATTATAAGTGCTGCCACTGTCACATGATGGTGACATCATAGGTTACACGATGGTGACATCATAAGTGTTGCCATTGTCACATGATGCTGACATCATAAGATGCTGGCACATGACATCATTGTAACCGAAACCACTCCGAGGAAATCAACAGTAAGTTTGATTTGAATTTCAGCATTTAAGTATAATACAAATTATATTTATGTATTATGAATAATTCATACTTGACTGCATGTTTATGACAACATTAAAACGCTTCAAAGTCATGTGTGTTCCCAAAGTCAAAATAAGTACATGTGGTAAAAGAGGCCAAGATGGCTGACTGTTCCTGTACAGGGACAAATAATTTGTAAATAAGAATGTTTCTATAAACTAAAAGTACACACAATACCCAGCAAAACAAAAGACAAGTAATGTGAACAGTTAAATAAGACTAAGGCTGCTATTGTAAATCACTGGTTAGGCCCCAGCTAGAGTATTGTGTCCAATTCTGGGCACTGCACTTTAGGAAGGATGTCAAGGCCTCGGAGAGGGTGCGGAGGAGATTTACCAGAATGGTACCAGGGGATGAGGGACTTCAGTTATGTGGAGAGACTGGAGAGGCTGGGATTGTTCTCCTTAGAGCAGAGACGGTTAAGGGGAGATTTAATAGAGGTGTTCAAAATTATGAGGGTTTTGATAGAGTAAATAAGGAGAAGTTGTTTCCACTGGCAGGAGGGTCGGTAACCAGAGGAACACAGATTTAAGATAATTGGCAAAAGAACCAGGGGGGGAACATAAGTTTTTTTTTAACGTAGCAAGTT
Organism: Squalus acanthias; assembly: GCA_030390025.1. Classification (NCBI taxonomy): domain Eukaryota; kingdom Metazoa; phylum Chordata; class Chondrichthyes; order Squaliformes; family Squalidae; genus Squalus; species Squalus acanthias. The sequence goes on along the minus strand of CM059447.1, from coordinate 49,407,905 downwards.
GTTATGATCTGGAATGCGCTGCCTGAAAGGGCGGTGGAAGCAGATTCAATAGTAACTTTCAAAATGGGAATTGGATATATAGCTGAAAAGGAAACATTTGCAGGGCTATGGGGAAAGAGCAGGGGGGAGTGGGACTAATTGGAGAGCTCTTTCAAAGAGCCGGCACAGGAACGAAGGGCTGAATGGCCTTCCCCTGTGCCGTATGATTCTATTAGATCAGCTAAAAGGTTAATGGAAAAGTGGATAATGGGCAACTGTGGTAGTAATGGGAAAAGATCTTTCAGCTACATTAAGAGTCAGCGGACTATCAAAGACCAAAGGTTGGGCCATTGAAAGATGCTTAAGGACAGGGTGGAAAAGATTCTCAGGGTATGGCAGGCATACCAAACGAGTACTTTGCATTAGTCTTTACTCTTGAAGATGAATGATGCTTAACCAACAGCAGCGAGTGGTGCTGTTAACAGTGAAATTGTTAATCGTAAAATAGATGAGGATATCACGTTAGTTGGAATAAGGAACCTTAAAATAGATCGGGCTGCCGGCCTAGATAATGTCCACGAGGCTCCTTAAAGAAATGGGACAGGTGCTGTGTGAGCCACTCGCCCGTATCTTTAATAGCTCACTGGAATCGAGGACTGTTCCCTCAGACTGGAAGGATGCCAATGTGGTTCCAATTTTTGAAAAGGATAATAAGGCAGAACTGCGTAACTAGAGGCTCATTAGCTGGACTTCGGTAATAGGTAAAATGCCCAAAGGTCTCATTAGAGATGCCCTATATGACCACTTAGACAGAGAGGGCCTTAATCAGGGACACCCAACACGGCTTCCAAAAAAGGTTGTGTCCTATGTATTTGACTGCATTGTTTTGAAGAGGTCACCCGGTTAGTAGATGAGGGTGACCTGGTTAGACAATGTTCCATCTGGACTTGCAGAAAGCTTTTGATAAGGTACCTCACAAGAGGCTTCTCTACAAGATAGAATCTAGTAGGATTAATGGATTGAGAATTGGATGAATTGCCTGTAGGCAGAATGTTGCCGCTGGATTGGGATCTGCTTGGAGAACCGGTTACTGGTGGTGACCCTCTGGGAACGGTGTTAGGACCTTTAGCTATTTACTATTTTCATTCATGACCTAGATGTAGATGTTGGGGGGGAATGATCCACGAGTTTGGGAATGGCACCAAGATACGTGCGAGGGTTAGGACTGTAGGGGAGGGATGCTCAACTACTGAAAGCAGTGTTGGGGGAATTGGCCCGAGTTTGGTAAATGATGTTTAACTTACAAAAGTGTCGTGTTATGCATGTGGGCAGGTCTAATGCTATAAATATAAATGTTAAGACAATTGGCAAAAGAACCAGAGGGGGAGATGAGGAGAATATTTTTTACGCAGCGAGTTGTTGCGATCGGGAACGCACTGCCTGAAAGGGCGGTGGAAGCAGATTCAATAGAGACTTTCAAAAGGGAATTGGATAAATACTTGAAAAGGAAAAAAATGTAGGTTTATGAGGAAAGAGCAGGGGGAGTGGGACTAATTGGAGAGCTCTTTCAAAGAGCTGGCACAGGCACGATGGGCCGAATGGCCTCCTTTTGTGCTGTGTCATTCTATGATACATACACCCAACAGGGAAGAGAATTGAAGCCAGCTATGAGAGAGCTGGGTGTTACAGTGAATCACGCTCTATAAAGGTTCATGACTAACGCCACAAGGCTACAGCTAAAGCAAATCGGGTTCCAGTTTGTGGTCGCAAAAACAAAGCATACCATTTTGTCCTTGTCCAAGACCTCGGCTAGAATACTGTGTCTAGTTTTGGTCTCCTCCAGGTTGGTGGGGTATAACTGAAGCTTTGGAAAGGGTGCAGCGGAGGACCGCATGATTAATTAGCAGTCGAAAACACCTTAGATATCCGGATTGTCTGAAAGAGCTGGGGGGGGGGGGGGCTGTACACGTTGGACTCGGGGGGCAATTTGATTTAATTTTCTACATGTTTCCCTTTGTGTTGGAATCCAACGGTTAATGCTGCGTTGGGAGTTGCCGTGGCAGCTGAACATTCCCCAGTCCAGAATATCTCTTCAGTTTGGGACTGGATCCTTGAGCGCTCCGACGCGCTGTGGCAATTTATTACTGTGTTTCATAACTGTGAAGGGGAAGGAGAGAGATTCTAGGGGCGGCACTTTCTACTTTCTAAAAAGAAAGTAAGACTTGCATTTCTATAGCGCCCTTTACGACCTCAGGACGTCCCAAAGCCCTTCAACAGCCAATGAAGTACTTTTTTTGAAGTGCGGTCACTGTTGTAATGTGGGAAACGCGGCAGCCAATTTGCGCACAGCAAGCTCCCACAAACAGCACTGTGATAATGACCGGATCATCTGTTTTAGTGATGTTGGTTGAGGGATAAATATTGGCCCCAGGACAGCGGGGAGAACTCCCCCCTGCTCTTCTTCTAATAGTGGCCATGGGATCTTTTACGTCCACCTGAGAGAGCAGACGGGGCCTCGGTTTAACGTCTCGTCTGAAAGACGGCACCTCCGACAGTGCGGCGCTCCCAGTACTGCCCCTCCGACAGTGCGGCGCTCCCTCAGTACTGCCCCTCCGACAGTGCGGCGCTCCCTCAGTACCGCCCCTCCGACAGTGCGGCCCCCCCTCAGTACTGCCCCTCCGACAGTGCGGCGCTCCCTCAGTACTGCCCCTCCGACAGTGCGGCGCTCCCTCAGTACTGCCCCTCCGACAGTGCGGCGCTCCCTCAGTACCGCCCCTCCGACAGTGCGGCGCTCCCTCAGTACCGCCCCTCCGACAGTGCGGCGCTCCCTCAGTACTGCCCCTCCGACAGTGCGGCGCTCCCTCAGTACCGCCCCTCCGACAGTGCGGCGCTCCCTCAGTACTGCCCCTCAGACAGTGCGGCGCTCCCTCAGTACTGCCCCTCCCACAGTGCGGCGCTCCCTCAGTACCGCCCCTCCGACAGTGCGGCGCTCCCTCAGTACCGCCCCTCCGACAGTGCGGCGCTCCCTCAGTATCGCCCCTCCGACAGTGCGGCGCTCCCTCAGTACTGCCCCTCCCACAGTACGGCGCTCCCTCAGTATCGCCCCTCCGACAGTGCGGCGCTCCCTCAGTACTGCCCCTCCCACAGTACGGCGCTCCCTCAGTACTGCCCCTCCGACAGTGCGGCGCTCCCTCAGTACCGCCCCTCCGACAGTGCGGCGCTCCCTCAGTACCGCCCCTCCGACAGTGCGGCGCTCCCTCAGTATCGCCCCTCCGACAGTGCGGCGCTCCCTCAGTACTGCCCCTCCCACAGTACGGCGCTCCCTCAGTACTGCCCCTCCGACAGTGCGGCGCTCCCTCAGTACCGCCCCTCCAACAGTGCGGCGCACCCTCAGTACCGCCCCTCCGACAGTGCGGCGCTCCCTCAGTACCGCCCCTCCGACAGTGCGGCGCTCCCTCAGTACTGCCCCTCCGACAGTGCGGCGCTCCCTGAGTACCGCCCCTCCGACAATGCGGGGCTCCCTCAGTACCGCCCCTCCGACAGTGCGGCACTCCCTCAATACCGCCCCTCCGACAGTGCGGCGCTCCCTCAGTACCGCCCCTCCGACAGTGCGGCACTTCCTCTACTGCCCCTCCGACAGTGCGGCGCTCCCTCAGTACCGCCCCTCCGACAGTGCGGCGCTCCCACGGTACTGGCACTGGGAGTGTCAGCCTGGATTCTTTGTGCTCAAGTCTCTGGAGTGGGGACTTGAACCCACGACCTTCTGACTCAGAGGCGAGAGAGTGACACTAATTTAAATTGAGTGTGGAAAGGGGTGGGGGGGGGGCAGGCTTTGGGACCCAGCGGGCAACTTTGGTGCCATTAAAGAAAGGATGGAAAGAGTGAGTGAGGGAGGGGTGAGGAGGAGACGGCTGGGACAAAGGCGGCAGAATACAGACAGCTGGATTTGCCACTGATGAAATAGTTCAGGCGTGACACTCTCAGCAAGCCTTGGCTGCAGTGCGGTAGAGAGCGATCAACTGACTAAGGGGGAGGGAAGCAACCTCAGGGCGTCTCTTACTCTGTGTCTCTCTCACACACACACACAAAGAGCCCTCTCTTCACCAACCGAGCCAGCATTTCCTGGAAGAAGTAATTTCAATCTCAGAAAAGGTCAGTATGTGTCTATTTTTCCTCTGATCATTTTTTTTTCCCCGAGCATTTTTTAAATTTACCTGCGTGTAGTAGCTGTCAGGATGCAGAATTGCATTGTCATGCTCAATAGATTAGCTATTCCGCTCATTTTCCTAATATCTGGAGATTAAAAAGCTTTAGCCTGATACATCTCAAAGATATAGACTTAAAGTGGGTACATTTTAGCATAATCTTTTTTTTTAATTGCCCTGATTTTAAAAAGAAAATCAGAATGGAGTGCATGAAACCCTGGGGACAAAAATCTATTTTTAGATTTTCAGGGTCAAATATTCTTCAGAGTCTGAATTGGGATTTGCGTTTAGATCTCAACTGAACATCTCTTCAGGATGACGCTAGATTTTAGCACAGAAACAGGGTTGAGACCAGAATTTTCTCAGCTTCCATTCAGAGACAATGGGGGGATTTAATTTACGCCCCCACCCCCCCTCAAATCTTTTATTGTCTTGCCTCCCCTTGCATTGCTAAATTTTCTTCAGCTACACATTGACAGGGCGCACGGGGAAACGCACAATGTGGCAGAGCTGTGGGCGAGGTTGCGAAGGGACCCTGGGGACCGATTCCAGCCAGTGGCGTTGGCACCGATGCTGACTGTGTGTCTGCCTGCCTTCCGTGTCAGTGCCTGGTGGGCTGCTTTGGTTCTGCCAGCAGAATTCTGGCAATTGTCTTGGTTTGGGTGGGGGGGGGGGGCGGGGGGTTGCAGCCCACTCCCGGCATCCTCGGTCGGGGACTGGGGTTGTCGCCAAGCCTCCAGGATCGCCCTGGAGTCTCCCAGGAATTGTCGATCGGACTCCAGGACACGGGCTGCGAGCAACGCCCCCGGGGAAAAGGAAAAAAAAAATCACAGGGCAAATTAAAAAATATATATATATATTCGTTTTTCTCGAACACTTTCGCTTAATAGTCTTAAATATTGGAGATGGGGCGGGGGGTGGGGGGGGAGAAAAGGCTGTTTGACTGACAGTCAAGAACAGTCCAATTGGGTAACACAAAGAGGCTTTCCGTTTCCCAATTGGTCGTAGGAGGGCGGGGCAACGTGAGGATGGACATGTCGAGCAAGCAATGGCGGGAGAGTGGGAGCGGGTTGACGGTCATGGAATGAAAACTCCAGGGATGCGTCCAACCAGAGATGGGGACCCCTATTGGGGACCCATGTTGATTTTTTTTAAACTTCTTTTCAGGATCCCCCCCCCCCCCCGCCCGCATTCCCAGCCCCGCCCATGGCCACCGTGCAGACATCTCTACAGGTGGCTGCACTCAAGTGCTCAACCTCCTTCGTCCGATCTGGTCGGCACCCCTCCTTCCTGGCCACCGTGCCGTCAAAATAGTTCTCACCCGGGCCACCTTGCGGGTGGGCTGTCAGGTCATTTCTGGGATCAGTGTTGGGCGATCCAATCGTCTTGCAGTGAAAAGAAAGAACTTGCCTTTCTCCAGCGCCTTTCACCACCTCGGGGGCGTCCCAACACGCTTTACAGCCAATGAAGTACTTTTTTTTGAAGTGTGGTCACTGTTGTAATGTAGGAAACACGGCAGCCAATTTGCGCACAGCAAGCTCCCACAAACAGCAATGTGGCACTGACCAGATAATGTTTTGGTGATGTTGGCTGGGGGATAAATATCACCCGGGTCTCCCTTGCACTTCTTTGAAATAGTAGCCTTGGGATCTTTTACATCCACCTGAGAGGGCAGACGCGGTCTCGGTTTAACGTCTCATCGGAAAGACGGCACCTCCGACAGTGCGGCGCTCCCTCAGTACTGCCCCTCCGACAGAGCGGCGCTCCCTCAGTACTGCCCCTCCGACAGAGCGGCGCTCCCTCAGTACTGCCCCTCCGACAGAGCGGCGCTCCCTCAGTACTGCCCCTCCGACAGAGCGGCGCTCCCTCAGTACCGCCCCTCCGACAGTGCGGCGCTCCCTCAGTACCGCCCCTCCGACAGTGCGGCGCTCCCTCAGTACCGCCCCTCCGACAGTGCGGCGCTCCCTCAGTACCGCCCCTCCGACAGTGCGGCGCTCCCTCAGTACCGCCCCTCCGACAGTGCGGCGCTCCCTCAGTACCGCCCCTCCGACAGTGCGGCGCTCCCTCAGTACTGGCACCGGGAGTGTCAGCCTGGATTTTGTGCTCAAGTCTCTGGAGTGGGACTCGAACCCACGACCTTGTGACTCAGAGACGAGAGAGTGCTACCCACTGAGCTTAAAACATATATTATCCAGTCCTTATCTCGTTGCTGTTTGTGGGATCTTGCTGCGCACAAATTGGCTGCCGGGTTTCCTACATTACAACAGTGACTGCCTTTCAAAAAAAGTACTTCATTGGCTGTAAAGCGCTTTTGGAAGTCCAGGAGTTGTGATCGGCGCTGTAGAAATGTAAGTCTTTCTTTTTTTCCTTTTCTAGCACCTCACCAAAGTGGCTCTCTTCATGCAATACAAGCAAAATACTGCGGATGCTGGAAATCTGAAATAAAACCTGAAAATGCTGGAAATACTCAGCAGATCAGGCAGCATCTGTAGAGAGAGAAACAGAGTTAACGTTTCAGGTCGAAGACCCTTTCGCCAGAACTGGAAAAAGTTAGAGATGTAACAGATTTTTAAGCAAGTGCAGGGGCAGGGAAAGGGGGGAGGAAAGAACAAAAGGGAAGGTCTGTGATAGGATGGAGGGCAGGAGAGATTAAATGACAAAAGGGATGATGGTGTAAGGCAAAAGGAGATGGTAATGGGACAAGTTAAGAAACAAAAGTTGGGTCTAGATGAGGTGTAAATGGGAATGGCAGAATCATCAACAGCTGCCATATAGCAAGAGGATTCGAGTACAGGAGCAAGGATGTCTTGCTGCAGTTGTACAGGGCCTTGGTGAGACCACACCTTGAGTATTGTGTGCAGTTTTGGTCGCCTTATCTGAGAAAAGATGTTCTTGCCATGGAGGGAGTGCAGCGAAGATTCACCAGACTGATACCTGGGATGGCAGGAATGACGTATGAAGAGAGATTGGGACGATTGGGCTTATATTCGCTAGAGTTTAGAAGAATGAGAGGGGATCTCATTGAAACTTATAAAATTCTAACAGGACTAGACAGACTAGATGCAGGAAGGATGTTCCCGATGGTCGGGGAGTCCAGAACCAGGGGTCACAGTCTAAGGATAAGGGGTAAGCCATTTAGGACAGAAATGAGGAGGAATTTCTTCACCCAGAGAGTGGTGAACCTGCGGAATTCTCTACCACAGAAGGCAGTAGAGGCCAATTCATTAAATATATTCAAGAAGGAGTTGGATATATTTCTTAAGGCTAAAGGGATCAAGGGATATGGGGAGAAGGCAGGGACAGGGTACTGAATTTGGATGATCAGCCATGATCTCATCGAATGGCGGAGCAGGCTCGAGGGGCCAAATGGCCTACTCCTGCTCCTATCTTCTATGTTTCTATATGAAAAAAAATAAGGGCCGAGGTTATGGTCTGAAATTGTTGAACTCGATGTTGAGTCCGGAAGGCTGTAAAGTGCCTAATCGAAGGATGAGGTGCTGTTCCTCGAGCTTCGTTGGAACAGTGTTAAGAGGCCGAGGACGGAAAGGTCAGAGTGGGAGCGGAGCGGAGAATTAAGAGTGACAGGCGACCGGAAGCTCGGGGTCCCGCTTGCAGACTGAACGGGGGGGTGGGGGGGGGGGGCGTTCCGCAAAGCGGTCACCCGATCTGCGTTTGGTCTCCCCAGTGTAGAGGAGACCGCTTCAAGTGTGAGCTTTTCCACTGCGTGCATCAATAAACGATCCGAGTACCGGTCAGCCCAGTCCAAGGAGGATGGGTCATTGCCTGGTGATCAGGGGCAGGAAGGCTGGCTAATTCCTCCCCCCACCACCCACCTTTTTGCTAGAGGACACGAAGTGTGGTGGGCTAGTTGCTGCCTTGCCCAATAGCTATCCTACTTAACAGCACAGACCATTGACTCCACTGTGCTTGAGGGTTGGCGGGGGTGGGGGGGCAGGGAGAAGATTCAGAACAAATCTGCGGAAATAACATTTCAGCGAGCGAGTGGTCAATCCGTGGAATAGGCTCCCTGGGGAGGAAGCAGTTTGTATTGATTCAGGCAAATGGAAATTAGTCAGATTTCTTGCAGTAAATAACATTATGGAATGTTAATGTGAGTAATTGGAGACATGACGCGGGATAAGTGCAGCGCGCTCGAGAGGAACAGCTGACTTTCAGACCTATGATCCCCAAAGCTCTCCACCACCGGGGAAGGTTTTTTTTTTTTATTCCTCGCCTCGTGTCCTGGGTCTCTTGCAGCCTAATCGATAGAGATTGATTACTAGAATTAGTCCCATCATTGTTGTATCACGGCACAAGGGGAGCTAGACGGACCCTGGCCTTTTACCGTCTGTGTCTGAGCCACAAGCCTCCACGGAGTGCTTTTGCCGGTGATAGCAGAGCTGAAATCGATGTCCCTCCCCCCCCCATCTCAAGTAGACGACACAGATATTGCTCGCCAGAGCCCACGGCTGTAATAAGGGCACCATCTGTGGCCTGTTCCTGGAATCAGGGATTGCCATGGCAAAGATGCCAAATAGAGTCTTGAGCAGAGAATGTGTCATTAACTTATTACTGGGGCAAACAGCTGTTTGCCAGAAACAGATGGGTTTAACATCGAGATTTTATTCTCGTGAGAATTTCTTCTCCCAAGCTTTTTAATATAGACCTGCAATTATATATATATATATAGCATTGTGCGTCATCTCACTATCTATATATATCTTCGCCTCTCAAAAATATCCCCTCCCTCCTGTCTGCCGTCTCTTCCTGGGGTGCAGTTCACAGAATCACAGAATCCCCACAGTGCAGATAGAGGCCATTTCGGCCCATCGAGCCTGCACCGACACATATCCCACCCTATCCCCGTAACCCCACATATTTAATCCCCCTAACACTAAGGGTCAATTTATCATAGCCAAATCAACCTAACCCGCACATCTTTGGACTGTGGGAGGAAACCGGAGCACCCGGAGGAAACCCACGCAGACACGGGGAGAATGTGCAAACTCCACACAGACAGTCACCCGAGGCCGGATTCGAATCTGGGTCCCTGGCGCTGTGAGGCAACAGTGCTAACCACTATGCCCTTGGGCTTTGGACAGGTCCCAGCGTCTAGTCCAAGCGGCCACTCTCGACGTGTGTGCCTTATTTCAGAAGAAACTCCTTGACCCAGAGAGTGGCGAGAATGTGGAACTCGCTACCACAGGGAATGGTTGAGGCCAATAGCAGTTAAGGGGAGGCTGGATAAGCAACACGAGGGAGAAGGGAATAGAGGGAAGAACGGGGAGGAGGCTCGAGTGGAGCGTAAAACGCCGGCATGGACTGGCTGGGCCGAATGGCCTGTTTCTGTGCTGTGTATTATATGTATGCTCTCCAGAGGGTGTTGGTAGGCTATTCCGCCGCAGAAGGCATCGCAGCCAAGTCCAATCTTCTCCTCGGATGGGCTTTCCAACGGGGGGTGGGCGATGTGGGGGGGCAATGAGAAGCAGGAAATCTGGGTGAATTTTCCTCCCTCTGCCCAGGGTTGCGGAGGCCGCTTGAATCAGCCCTTTAGCTTGCGGAGCTCCCTCATGACTTTGTCCCCACGTTGTTGGGTCTAACTTGGTGGGGGGGGTGTCATCGTGTTGTACTTCTGCCAGAACATGTCCTCGGTTTGTTGCAGTCTCCCTGAGCAGGGCCTCCTCTTTCACGTTGGAGGTCTTGCCCAAGAGGAGCATACAGGCAGGCATAGCACGATACAGAGCGTAATGTGCAGTACGGATAGATACAGTATGTCAATTGCACGCACAGCACAGAATTTAACTGGCAGCTTGGCCCCAGTGGGTAGGAACCGTGCCCCCGACTCAGAAGATTCAAGCCCCCCGGCTCAAGCCCCATGCCAGGACTACAGCACGTAACGTGGGCCGGCATTTCAGCGCAGTGTCGAGGGAGCGCTGCATTAGGAACGCAGGAGTGGGCCACTCAGTTAGATCATGGCTGGATCTGTACCTCAACCCCATTTACCCGCCTTTGCTCCATATCCCTCAATTCCCTTACCCAACAAAATCTATCGATCTCAGTCTTGAAAATTTCAATTGACCACCACCACCCCCCCCCGAGCCTTTTAGGGGAGAGAGTTCCAGATTTTTACTAAAAAAAGTCTTGCATTTCTACAGCGCCTTTCACGACCTCAGGACGTCCCAAAGCGCTTTACAGCCAATGAAGTCCTTTTTGAAATTTAGTCCTTGTTGTAATGTGGGAAAGACGGCAGCTACCCTACGTGAACTTGAGGTGCACAGGAACTCGGCTGCCCATGTCCTAACTCACACCGAGTCCCGTTCACCCATCACCCCCTGTGCTCGCTGACCTACATTGGCTCCCGGTTAAGCAACGCCTCGATTTCGAAATTCCCATCCTTGTTTTCAAATCCCTCCGTGGCCTCGCTCCCTCCCTATCTCTGTAATCTCCTTTAGCCCCACAACCCACCCACCCACCTCCCGAGATATCTGCGTTCCTCTAATTCTGCCCTCTTGAGCATCCCTGATTATAATCGCTCAACCATTGGCGGCTGTGCCTTCAGCCGCCTGGGCCCCAAGCTCTGGAATTCCCTCTCTAAACCTCTCCGTCTCTCTCTCCTCCTTTAAGGCGCTCCTTAAAACTGACCTCTTTGACCAAGCTTCTGGTTATCTGCCCTAATTCTTCCTTACGTGGCTCGGTGTCAGTTTTATTGTCTTAAAGTACTCCTGTGAAGCGCCTTGGGACGTTTTACTACGTCAAAGGCGCTAAATAAATACAAGTTGTTGTTGTAGCTAGTTTGCGCACAGCAAGATCCCACAAACAGCGCTGTGCTGCTACCCTTTGTGTGAAGAAGTGCTTCCTGACGTCACCCCTGAACGGCCTGGCTCTAATTTTAAGGCGATTCCCCCCTTGTTCTGGACTCCCCCCACCAGAGGAAATAGTTTCTCTCTCTTTACCCGATCAACTCCTTTAATAAAACATAGAAACATAGAAGATAGGAGCAGGAGTAGGCCATTCGGCCCCTCGAGCCTGCTCCGCCATTCGATGAGATCATGGTTGATCATCCAAACTCAGTACCCTGTCCCTGCCTTCTCCCCATATCACTTGATCCCTTTAGCTTTAAGAAATATATCTAACTCATTCTTGAATATATTTAATGACTTGGCCTCAACTACCTTCTTAAAACACCTCGATTAGGTCACCCTTTAATCTTCTATACTCAAGAGAATACAAGCCCAGTCGTTGTTTGAAATGCCACCCCTTTCAATGAGGCACTAAACTGATGCCCACCCTACCTGTTCCAATGGATCAGATTTTAAAAGATCCCGCGACAATTTGGCATCCTGGCCAACATTTCTTCCTTTCTTGTTCAAACGGGCGTCGCTGGCAAGGCCAGTGTTTACTGCCCATCGCCAATTGCCCCTTGAGAAGGTGGTGGTGAGCCGCCGCCTTGAACCAGGATGGTGTGTGTGTGACTTGGAGGTGGAACGTGGAGGCGGTGGTGTTCCCATGCGCCTGCTGCCCTTGTCCTTCTAGGTGGAAGAGGTCGCGGGTTTGGGAGGTGCTGCCGAAGAAGCCTTGGCGAGTTGCTGCAGTGCATCTTGTAGACGGTACACACTGAACACTTCTCCCTCGAGCATTAAAAACAGAATAACGTGCCATTCATCTTATTGTTACTGTAGGATATTTTTTTTAATTCATTCACGGGATGTGGGCGTCGCTGTCAAAGCTGGCACTTTATCGCCCATCCCTAGTTGCCCTTGAGCCGCCTTCTTGAACCGCTGCAGTTTATGTGGTGAAGGTGCTCCCACAGTGACTTTGTTTGGTACGACTGGGTGTCTTGCTGGGCCATTTCAGAGGGGCAGTTAAGAGTCAACCACATTGCTGTGGGTCTGGAGTCACATATAGGCCAGACCGGGTAAGGACAGCAGATTTCCTTCCCTAAAGCACATTAGTGAACCAGATGGGGTTTTACGACAATCCGGTAGTTACCGTTACTGATACCAGCTTTTTATTCCCGATGTAATTTATTTAATTAACTGGATTTAAATTCCCCAGTTGCCGTGGTGGGATTTGAACTCCAATAATTTAACCACTCTGCTACCGTTCCCGTACAACACAGAAACAGGCCATTCGGCCCAACCAGTCCATGCCGGCGTTTATGCTCCACGCGAGCCTCCTCCCGTCTTTCCTCGTCTAACTCTATCAGCGTAACCCTCTATTCCCTTCTCCCTCATATACTTGTCCAGCCTCCCCTTAAATGCATCGATACTATTCGCCTCGACCACTCCCTGTGGGAGCGAGTTCCACATTCTCCCCACTCCCTGGGTAAAGAAGTTTCTTCTGAATTCCCTATTGGATTTCTTGGTGACTATCTTATATTGATGGCCCATAGTTTTGCTCTTCCCCACAAGTGGAAACACTCTCTCTGTATCCACTCTATCAAAAGCTTTCATAATTTTAAAGACCTCTATTAGGTCACCCCCTCAGCCTTCTTTTTTCAAGAGAAAAGAGACCCAGCCTGTTAGAAAAATAGGAGCAGGAGTCGGCCATTCGGCCCTTCGAGCCTGCTCCGCCATTCAATGCGATCATGGCTGATCCTCTATCTCAATACCATATTCCCGCTCTCTCCCCATACCCCTTGATGCCTTTTGTGTCTGGAAATCTATCTATCTCCTTCTTAAATATATTCAGTGACTTGGCCTCCACAGCCTTCTGTGGTAGAGAATTCCACAGGTTCACCACCCTCTGAGTGAAGAAATTTCTCCTCATCTCAGTCCTAAATGTCCTACCCCGTATCCTGAGACTGTGACCCCTCGTTCTAGACCCCCTCAGCCAAAGGAAACATCCTCCCTGTATCCAGTCTGTCCAGCCCTGTCAGAATTTTATACGTTTCAATGAGATCCCCTCTCATTCTTCTAAACTCTAAGTGAATACAGGCCTAGTCGACCCAATCTCTCCTCATACGACAGTCCTGCCATCCCAGGAATCAGTCTGGTGAACCTTCGCTGCACTCCCTCTATGGCAAGTATATCCTTTCTTAGGTAAGGAGACCAAAACTGCACCCAGTACTCCAGGTGTGGTCTCACCAAGGCCCTGTACAACTGTAGTAAGACATCCTTTCCTGATAGGTGTACGCTCGCATTTCTGGTATCATCCTTGTAAATCTTCTCTGCACCCTCTCCAGTGCCTCTATAACCTTTTTATAATAATTTACTGTAAGAGCTATGCTCTTGCTGTGCACATATTGGCTGCCGTGTCTTCTACATAGCAGTGACGGCATCTTCAGAGTCATTTACTTTATGTGAAGAACTTTGAGATGTTTTACAAGAGGTAAGAATCTGCATTTATATAGCGCCTTTAATGTCCTCAGGACATCCCAAAGCGCTTCACAGCCAATGAAGTACTTTTTGAAGTGCAGTCGCTGGTGTACTGTAGGAAGCACGGCAGCCAATTTACGCACAGCAAGCTCCCACAAACAGCAATTCGTCGATTTTTGGTGGTGTCGGTTGAGGGAAAAATGTTGGATCCCCAGAACACCAGGAGAACTCCCCCCTGCTCTTCTTCAAATAGTGTCACGGGATCTTTTACCTTGACTGAACAGGCAAAGACGGGGCCTCGGTTCAATAACTCGTCGGAAAGGCGGCACACCTCTGACAGTGCAGCACTCCCTCAAGAGTGCTGAAATATCAGGCTAGATTAGACTGCAGTGGGGCGCGATATAAACGCAAATTCTTTCTCTAAGAGAATTTTTAGAAAGCGTCTGTGCTACAGTGAACCATACAGGCCATAAATTCAATCCCCAGTCCGTGTCCCGGTAACTGACGTCAGCGTACGGGCACTACAATTAGACTCAGCACCTCTGAGACGATGGGGCGGGCGGGGCGGGGCGGTAGGTGCGGAGGGGGGAGAGGAGAGGAAGGAAAATACACCAGAGTTCCCACGACTGAGCGCTACTCAGTAACCACTGCTGGAAAGGACATGCAAGAGGGCAGGATCAGGATCAGGATCAGGCTCCGCTGTGATGCCCACTACAGTTCAATAGTCTTCCAACGCAACCAGGTTCATTAAGTTATTAAAAGTAGCAACACATATTAACAAGGCCATAAAAATGCAAACATTTCTAGAAAAATAGACTTCAAAAGCAGAGGGGTTATGTTAAACTTGTATCGAACCTTGGCGAGACCACACTTGGAGCACGGTACAGGAAACTCTCGTTTAAACGGCACCTAAATATCCGGAACTCTCTAATAACCGGCAGAATTCATACTCCGAAAACTACAGTATACAGTCGTTTAATTACTTAACAGTAAAACAAAACTTATAAAGAGTTATGGATTACCCTCAACTGACATTACTGTACTTAATCAAGCATCTTCCACCATCCATTTAACACAACATTCTGTAGGGGAGTACCCAATTATACTGCACATTTCTTGATTTTTTAAATTTTTGTTTGTTAAAAATAGCCTCGGTAGATATACCTCTCCGTTATCCGGAATTTTTAATCAACCGGCACCATCCCGGTCCCGTCGGTGCTGGATACCAAAGAGTTTCCTGTATACAGTTCTGGTCGCCATATTAAAAAAAGTATATCGAGGCACTGGAGAAGGTGCAAAAAGATTTTCAAGGATGACACCAGAACTGAGAGGTTATAACTATCAGGAAAGATTGAACAGGCTGGACCTAAGAGAAGATCGAGAGTTGACCTGATGGAGGTCTTTAAGATTATGAAAGGGTTTGATAGGGTAGACATCGAGAAGATGTTTCCACTTGTGGGGGAGACCAGAACTAGGGGCCATCAATATAAGATAGTCACTAATAAATCCAATCGGGAATTCAGGAGAAACTTCTTTACCCAGAGAGTGGTGAGAATGTGGAACTCGCTCCCACAGGGAGTGGTCGAGGCGAATAGCGTAGATGCATTTAAGGGGAGGCTGGATAAACACACGAGGGAGAAGGGAATAGAGGGTTAGGCTGATAGAGTTAGACAAGGAAGGATGGGAGGAGGCTCGAGTGGAGCATAAACGCCAGCACGGACTGGTTGGGCCGAATGGCCTGTCTCTGTGCTGTATATCCTATGTAATCCTATGGAATTCTCTACCCCAGAGGGCTGTGGATGCTCAGTCGTTGAGTATATTCAAGGCTGAGATCGATAGATTTTTGGACTCTAGGGGAATCGAGGGATATGGGGATCGGGCGGGAAATTGGAGTTGAGGTCGAACCACAGGGAGTGGTTGAGGCGAATAGTATAGATGCATTTAAGGGGAGGCTGGACAAGCATATGAGGGAGAAGGGAATAGAGGGTTATGCTGATAGAGTTAGATCAGGAAAGGTGGGAGGAGGCTCGAGTGGAGCATAAACGCCGGCATGGACTGGTTGGGCCGAATGGCCTGTTTCTGTGCCGTATATTCTACGTGACATTCTCGAGCCGGGTGGTCGAGGCGAATAGCATTGGTGCATTTAAGGGGAAGCTGGATAAACACACGGGGGAGAAAGGAATAGAAGGGTATGCGGATGGGGTGAGATGAAGAGGGGTGGGAGGAGGCTCCTGTGGAGCATAAACACCGGCACGGAGCAGTTGGGCCGAATGGCCTGTTACTGTGCTGTAAATTCGATGTAATTCACACACGAATGGTGGTTACGTCAAAGAGGCACTGTTGGGGCTACCAGGGCCGTGAAATAGTACCCCGGCAGGGGAAGGTTGATGGTTTTGGCCGGGCTCTCGCCTTTTGATACAATAAGCATTGTTCCTGGCTTCCATAAAAAATAAATATTTCCTTATCAAAGGAATTGCGCTCTGCGACAATTCTTCCTGTGCAATTCCCAAGGCAGGAGCTGTACGGAGGAAAAACAGTTTTTTTTTAAAAAACAAAATTATAAGGATTGAAAAAAAATACGGGCGGGTCCACAAGACAAAAGAAGAAAAAAACCAAAAAAACTCCTTTTTGGCAAAGCGAGGAATGACGAGCGTCAGTGAATGAGTCACAAAGTCATCGCTCCTGCAGTGCCCGCTCACATTCTGGCCTCAAGAGTTGAAAGTTGACGGGTTCAAGGGCCACTCCACCACCCTGAGCCGACAAATCTTCCAAGCTGGCACTGCATGGTCGCGGGTGCCGCCTTTGGGACGAGGCGCTATAAACAATACCCCCCTCCCCCCCCACCCCCGACCTCTTGTGAGACGCGCCTGCACATTCTGGTGGATGTCGGAGATCCCACGGCCCGCTCTCTGAAGAAGCAGCGTAGGGTGGGAGGGGCGGTGGGGTAGTTTCCCCGACGTCCCGGTCAACATTCCTCCCGCGGTGAACACCACCCGAAGGCGGACGGACCGGTTAATCGTCTCACTCGCTGTTTGGCGGGATCCTGCCCCGCGCACACAAACAGCTGCAGCCGTCACTTACATTGCCAGCGACCGCACTGCCAACGATTCATTGTGTGCTGCGGCGCTTTGGGAGGTCCTTTCAGACAGGGGGACTCGCGTTTCTCCAGCGCCTTTCACCACCACCGGACGTCTCAAAGCGCTTTACAGCCAATGAAGTACTTTTTTTTTGAAGTGCAGTCACTGTTGTAATGTAGGAAACGCGGCAGCCAATTTGCACACAGCAAGCTCCCACAAACAGCAATGTGATAATGACCAGATCATCTGTTTTTAGCGATGTTGGTTGAGGGATAATTATTGGCTCCAGGACACCCAAGGAGAACTCCCCCCTGCTCTTCTTCCAATAGTGGCCGTGGGATCTTTTACACCACCTGAGAGGGCAGATGGGGCCTCGGTTTAACGGCTCATCCGAAAGACGGCTCCTCCGACAGTGCGGCGCTCCCTCATACCGCCTCACCGACAGTGATGCGCTCCCTCAGTACTGCCCCTCCGACAGTGAGGCGCTCCCTCAGTACCGCCCCTCCGACAGTGCGGCGCTCCCTCAGTACCACCCCTCCGACAATGCGGCGCTCCCTCAGTACTGCCCCTCCGACAGTGCGGCGCTCCCTCAGTACCGCCCCTCCGACAATGCGGCGCTCCCTCAGTACTGCCCCTCCGACAGTGCGGCGCTCCCTCAGTACTGCCCCTCTGACAGTGCGGCGCTCCCTCAGTACTGCCCCTCCGACAGTGCGGCGCTCCCTCAGTACCGCCCCTCCGACAGTGCGGCGCTCCCTCAGTACTGCCCCTCCGACAGTGCAGCGCTCCCTCAGTACTGCCCCTCCGACAGTGCGGCGCTCCCTCAGTACTGCCCCCTCCGACAGTGCGGCGCTCCCTCAGTACCGCCCCTCCGACAGTGCGGCGCTCCCTCAATACCGCCCCTCCGACAGTGCGGCGCTCCCTCAGAACTGCCCCTCCGACAGTGCGGCGCTCCCTCAGTACCGCCCCTCCGACAGTGCGGCGCTCCCTCAGTACCGCCCCTCCGACAGTGCGGCGCTCCCTCAGTACCGCCCCTCCGACAGTGCGGCGCTCCCTCAGAACTGCCCCTCCGACAGTGCGGCGCTCCCTCAGTTCTGGCACTGGGAGAGTCGGCTTGAAGTGTGTGCTCAAGTCTCTGGAGTGGGGCTCGAACCCACGACCTTCTGACATATAAATGCAAGTTGTTGTTGTGGTAAGGCGCTACATAAATGTGATGTACTGTTCCATTAGAGCCTTTTATATCCCTCCCCCCACCCCCCCAACGACACTTACCCACTGAGTTACATCGGTTCTGTAAGGTTGTGTTGAATTTTTTCACAGCAATGACTAAACCTAAAAAATTCTTGTGCCCCCACCCCCTCCTTTTCTTCCAGTTGAAGATGCTTGACCTGCTCAACAGCCAGTACGACTCCTTCCTTTTCTGGAGGATGCCCATCCCTGTGATCGACCTCTCCGAGCTCGAGGTGCTGGGGCAGGCCATCCTGAAGGCCGGCTCGGGAGGCCAGGGCTCGGCGGGCAGACCCTACGCATCGCAGGCCCTGTCGGAGGAGGAGGAGGAGGAGGAGGAGGAAGAGGAGGGGACCCTGGCCGAGTACAACTCCTTCAACTACTGGAGAGCCCCCATCGCAAGCTTCAAGGGACTGGAGTTGGAACTGCTTTGAGTCTGTTAAAAACAGAAGCCACCTTGAACGAGCCGATAGCGTGCTGTTCATGATTTATAAATTTTACTGTGTGTATCTACAGATTCAATTGTTTTACCCCCCCCCCCCTCCCCCCCCTGCTATATTTAATCCTCCCCCCTTCAAAATGTACTTGAGAATCAAAGCCAGGGCAAATTTTGAGTTGCAATGGTTGTACAGGGCTCCAATTCCCCCCTCATTGTAATACGTTGTCATCGATTACTCTTTAGCTTCCTATCAGATTGATACAGCACAGGAGGAGGCCATTCGGCCTGTCGTGCCCGTGGCGGCCCTTTGAAAGCGCCGTTCAATTAGTCCCGCTCTCCCTGCCCTTTCCCCCAAAGCGCTGCAAATTTCCCCCCCCCCACTCAAGTATTTCTCCAATTCCCCTTTTTTGAAAGTCACGATTGAATCTGCTTCCACCGCCCTTTCAGGCAGCGCGTTCCAGATCACAACAACTCGCTGCGTTAAAATAGAAAACTTCTCCTCATTTCCCCCCCCCCCCCTCCTCTGGTTCTTTTGCCATTCACCACATTGGGGGAAGGCACAGGAGAACAGGAACAGGAGGAGGCTCTTCAGCCCCTTGAGCCTGTTCTGCCATTCGATTAGAGCAGAGCTCCATTTACCCGCCTTGGTTCCGTAACCCTTTAATACTCTTTGTTGACAAAAATCTAGCGATCTCAGTTTTGAAATTTTCAATTGACGCCCCCCCCCCACCCTCAACAGCTTTTTGAGGGAGGGAGTTCCAGATTTCCGCCACCCTTTGTGTGAAGAAGTGCTTCCTGACATCGCCCCTGAACAGCCTGGGTCTAATTTTAAGGTGACGCCCCCCTTGTTCTGGACTCCTCCAACCAGAGGAAATAGTTTCTTTCTATCTTTCTTGTCAACTCCTTGAAACCATCTTAAGCACTTCGATTAGATCACCCCTTAGTCTTCTATACTCGAGGGAGTACCAGCCTAGTCGGGCTCGAGGGGCTAAGTAGCCTGCTCCTGTTCCTAGGTAGTCTGTGCAGCCTGTCCCCCCCCCGACCCCCCTCCCCTCTCCCCACCCTGTCGCTGTGGCCACGAAAAGACCCAGTTACAACCTAAGGGATGCAGCGCTCGTCGCAAGTGTGGAGTTTTAGTCGGGCGAGCGCGGCTCGTAAAAAAAGTTCAAAAGCAATTTGCCGCGCAGCCAAGAAAGAAACTCTGCTGCCCTGCCAACCACTGCAACAAGTTTGAACGGTATGTCCGCCACAGTGTAAACGTTCCTGATGTGGCTTCCTACTGCCCGCGCGCCCCCCCCCGACTGTTTGATTAAAAATTGAAGCTAAGGTCGGAATCACACCCCATAGAACAAGGTGCAGCCGGCGGCTCCCAACATGGCCCCTCAGAGCGTCAGCGCCCTCTGCTGCGGATGATGTGTTTCGCAAGTGTCCATCACTGCGACACTACCCCTTTAAGGCAATGCCGTGCGCTGTCCCTTTAAGGCAATGCCGTGCGCTGTCCCTTTAAGGCAATGCCGTGCGCTGTCCCTTTAAGGCAATGCCGTGCGCTGTCCCTTTAAGGCAATGCCGTGCGCTGTCCCTTTAAGGCAATGCCGTGCGCTGTCCCTTTAAGGCAATGCCGTGCGCTGTCCCTTTAAGGCAATGCCGTGCGCTGTCCCTTTAAGGCAATGCCGTACACTGTGCATAAAAGCCCTAGCTCTCAGGATAGGGCAAAATAATAAATGCGGGGGGGGAGGGGAAACGACACTTGTGACAAGCCAGTCTGGTCACCGCGTTTGCCCGTAAAAACAAAATTAGAAACTTGGTCTGTTTAAGATCAAAGGAGGTGTCGTCAGCCTTTTGGAGAGTGTCCCCCTTGGCTGGGTTTCCAAAGCAGGGGGGGTGGCTCTGAAAATGCTGGATTGGGGTATCGCAACCGCAGTTAGTAGTTTCGTGGCCCCCCCTTTAAAGGGACAGCGCACGGCATTGCCTTAAAGGGGTAGTGTCGCAGTGATGGACACTTGCACAAGCAGCTACGATGCACAACTGCTACACCACCCCCCACCCCCATAACTTCTGAATCAATAAAGTGGCCACGATCGGCAACATAAAATGTGTATTGGAAAAGTGACAAAAGGTCGATACCCCTTTGAGAGGTTAGCACCTCGCTAATTAACGCACTTGGTAACACAACTGGGTGCATTCGGTGATGTTTAACGTGTCAAAATGTTTGATTTAAGCTGTTACTAATGTGAATTATTTATTTAACGGTTTTAGTCTCTAATTTATATATTTATTTATTTATTTGATGCATTTTTGTTTTTAAAAAGCTTAATTTATAAAGTCGACTGTGGAACAAAACGCTGGATTTTTCAGGCAAGACTTTCGGACAATTCCCCAGGCCATGTCTAAGCGCGGGACGCCTCCCAAGGTGGAAGAGTAAAAGAAGAGGGGGGGTAGCGTCAGAAGACAGGAGCAGCTCGCCAATGTTAACCTTGGGTCGTGAAAGCTTGTAGATTGTAGGAGGGAAAGAGCGAGGGAGGCAGAGAGCCCCAAAGGTTTGCGGACGGATCGGGGTTGGGAGTAGGGAACGGTGCCAGCATTCTCGACTTCAAAAAAGGAGCCAGATTGGCCGGATCCTGTGGCTCGAGAATCCTAGCTGATAAGGGAATTAAGTGTTATGGGGAGCGGGCAGGGAAGTGGACGTGAGTCTTGGTTCGGATCAGCCATGATCCTATTGAATGGCAGAGCAGGCCCGAAGGGTCGTATGGCCTACTCCCGCTCCTACTTCTTATGTTCTTATGTTACTTAGAGTATACGGCACAGAAACAGGCCTTTCGGCCCGACCAGTCCGTACCGGCGTTTATGCTCCACTCGCGCCTCCTCCCGTCCTTCCTCGTCTAACTCTATCAGCGTAACCCTCTATTCCTTTCTCCCTCGTGTGTTTATCTAGCCTCCCCTTAAATGCATCCATGCTCTTCGCCTCAACCACTCCCTGTGGCAGCGAGCTCCACATTCTCACCGCTCTCTGGGTAAAGAAGTTTCTCCTGAATTCCCCATTGGATTTCTTGGTTTCTATCTTATATCGATGGCCCCCTAGCTTTGCTCTTCCCCACGAGTGGAAACACGCTCTCTGTGTCTACCTTTCATCATTTTAAAGCCCTCTATTAGGTCATTAAAGACCTCTCCTCGACGAAGCTTCAGGCAGCTTGTTAGACTCAAGTCCGCCCGTTAAGTTGACTACAACTTTAAAAGTACTTCACTGGCTGGAAAGCGCTTTGGGGGGGGGTGGGGGGCATCCTGAGGTTGTGAATGCAATTTCTTCCTTTCCATTGGACTTCACGGTGAAACCGCTGAACTATTTTCCCCTGCCGGTTTGTTCTTGCTCTTATGAAGGCACATGCCACTCGCTGAGAGACGGTTCCAAGGGTGCCAGGCAGCGCCCCCCCTGGTACCGTGTCAAAGTGGCCACCCTTCACGGGCGAGCCTAGCCAGCGAGAGTTAGAGGGCCTCATCGGTAACGGAGAGCACCACAGCCGTGACCGCCGCGGCCCTCGCCCGCCAGCAGGAGTTAGAATTGTAGAATAGAATCACGGAATCTTGCATAAGAACAGAAGAAACAGGACCAGGAGTCAGCCATTCGGCCCCTCGAGCCTGCTCCGCCATTCAATGAGATCATGGCTGATCTGATCTTGGCCTGAACTCCACTTTCCCGCCCGCTCCCCATAACCCTTGACTCCCCTGTTGCTCAAAAATCTGTCTATCTCCGCCTTGAATATATTCACTGACTCCGCCTCCACAGCTCTCTGGGGTAGAGAATTCCAAAGATTCACCACCCTCTGAGAGAAGAAATTCCTCCTCATCTCCGTCTTAAAAGGGCGACCCCTTATTCTGAGACTATGCCCCCTCGTTCTAGATTCCCCCACGAGGGGAAACATCCTCTCTGCATCTACCCTGTCCAGCCAGCTCAGAATCTTGTATGTTTCAATAAGATCCCCTCTCATTCTTCTAAACTCCAATGAGTATAGGCCCAACCTGCTCAACCTTTCCTCAGAAGACAACCCCTTCCATCCCAGGAATCAACCTAGTGAACCTTCTCTGAACTGCCTCCAATGCAAGTATATCCCTCATATATATATATATATTGCAGCACAGAAGGAGGCCATTCGGCCCGTCGTGCCCGTGCCGGCTCTTTGAAAGAGTTGTCCGATTTGGTCCCGCCCCACCACAACCCTGCAAATTAGTCCTCTTCAAGTGCACGCTGGGTAACAAGCGAGAGTGGGAAAGCTGGCCGATTCTGGCCCTCCGAGATGCGAAACCAAATTGTAGCCTCCCCCCCACCCCACCCCCCGCCACCTACAACCAGCGTGGCCGAGATCAACTAACGCCGCACAGACTAGCGATCGATCCTGGGAGTGAGTTCCTGGTCTGCGCAGTTCAGGGTGCTCGCGCAAGTCATCGAGGAGGGGTGGCCCTTTCAACTGTGTTCAAGTCAAGTCGGTCATTTCCGTACACTTGCACAGACGGTGGGCAATGGAGCTGCAGAACCTCAATCCGGCGCTGGTCGCTGCGCCGTCGAGCCCTCAGAACTATTAGGTAGCGTTACAACCAGTAACGATTCGTACAGAAGAGTCGGGACTGTGGAATTAGGATTTTAGAACATAAGAAACAGGAGCAGGAGTCGGCCATTTGGCCCTTCGAGCCTGCTCCGCCATTCAATAAGATCATGGCTGATCTTCTACCTCATCTCCACTTTCCTGCACTATCCCCATATCCCTTGATTTCCTTAATATTCAAAAATCTATCGATCTCTGTCTTGAATATACTCAATGACTGAGCCTCCACAGCCCTCTGGGGTAGAGAATTCCAAAGATTCGCCACCCTCTGAGTGAAGAAATTTCTCCGCATCTCAGTCCAACATGGCCGACCCATTATCCTGAGACTCTGACCCCTGGTTCTAGACTCCCCAGCCAGGGGAAACATCCTCCCTGCATCTACCCTGTCAAGCCCTGTAAGAATTTTGTATGTTTCAGTGAGATCACCTCTCATTCTTCTGAACTCTAGAGAATATAGGTCTAGTCTACTCAATCTCTCCTCATAGGACAATCCCCCCATCCCAGGAACCAGTCTGGTGAACCTTCGTTGCACTCTCTCTATGGCAAGTATATCCTTCCTTAGGTAAGGAGACCAAAACTGTACACAATACTCCAGGTGTGGTCTCACCAGGGCCTTATATAATTGCAGTAAGACGTCTTTACCTCTTATAATAAAGGCCAACATACCATTTGCTTTCCTAGGGCTGATAGCCAACACTCTTCCCCCCCTCCCCGCACCCCTCACTCTGTTGAAATCAAGACTCTCAACTGCAGCGGTTGCTACTCCCAACTCATTCTTTCCCAGAACTGTCGAGCACCCCCCGCCTCCCTCAGTCTTACCTTTCCTCCTGCAAGCTACCGAACCCAAGATTGTACCTGCGAGACACTGCTCCTCGATTTATTTACCCGACCTTCTCTCCTGCTCTTCTCAAATTCGCTGGCGTCCATCGTGATGGGCCTCGGCTCTTCACCCAAGTTCCTAAAAATATATACATAAATATAAATAAACACACTTTAAAGCACGATCCATACCTTGCCGCAGGACTGAAAGGAAAAGCAATCAGACCTGCAGCAAGGTGTCGAACACAAGTTGCAAAAAAATGGGAGTATTTCAACCTAATTTTGGTATTTTAACACAACTGCATGCGCTCTTTCCCTCGTGTGTTTACCTAGAAGAAAGGGCCATGATGTGGAGATGCCGGTGTTGGACTGGGGTGGACAAATGTGAGAAGTCGCACAACACCAGGTTATAGTCCAACAGTTTTATTTGAAATCATAAGCTTTCGGAGTGCTGCTCCTTCGTCAGGTGAAGTGAAGAGATGCATATCGGCACAGCATATATAGTCAGAGAACACGGCCAGGTGATTACAGTTAATCTTTCCAACTGCCCTTTATCACACCTCGGCAGAGAGATAATCACGGCAATCAAAGGTGTGGATGGTGTCCAAACAGGTCAGTCAGGAAAACATTCCATCAAAGACAATGAGGTGGCAGATGCTGGGGTCTGTATGGAAAACAAAAAACTTTTTTTGCTGGAAATCACTGCAGGTCCGGCCGCATCTGTGTAGAGAGAACAAGCCAACGACGACTCGAAACCTTCACTTCACCTGACGAAGGAGCAGCGCTCCGAAAGCTTGTGATTTCAAATAAAGCTGTTGGACTATAACCTGGTGTTGTGCGACTTCTCACATTAGAAGAAAGGGAGAAGCAGACTTAACGTTTCCGCTCGATGACCTTTCGTCAGAACTGGAAAAACTTTTGAGATGTAACAGGTTTTAAGCAAGTGCAGGGGCCGGGAAAGGGGAGGAAAGAACAAAAGGGAAGGTCTGTGATAGGGCGGGAAGGCAGGAGCGATATATTCTTTTTGCACTGTTGTCTCCCCTCGCACGGATTACCCGTTAAGTGGAAATGGTCCGCTGGTGCAGTTTGCCAGTGATGGACACACGGCCAAATAGCAACCACTGTGAGGGGTGGGGGGGGGGGTAGTGCCGATATCACGGGCTGCTTCCTTTCTTCCACGGGCCAGAAGTGGGTGCACCAGTGCCCATGTTCTGAGGGGGGGCTCTTATTGCCATGTAGAGGCCCATGCAGATCACAGGATGGTATTCTTGCCATCACCGGCCACGTGAATTGGCCAAGGTCAGCCGAGAGAGAGCACCCAGTGACTTTCAAACGGTGCACGTTCCCTTATTTTATTAAATAGAAAGTTCAACGCGGGAGGGATTGACTGCCTAGCACACCAGCGGTGGAGAGCGACTGGTTTTGATTTCACCCCCTGCAAGCAATCTCACGGGTAGTGCTCGTGAACGACTGGCTTCGCACGCTCGGGCAGTGAAGCACGGTTGCCGAGGAACAGACACTGGATTCAGGGTGGGTGACTCGCTTTGGGATGCGCCCCCAGAGAGAACGGTAGGGGCACCAGGTAAAGGCAGATTCCTTCCTTGCCTTGCGTTCCCCGACAACCAACACAACCACCCCCGCCTGGCAAGAGTAATTAATCGTTCCGGTCTCTTTAATGAACTCCTTCTGAAACGCACCTCCGACAGATATCCGGAGGCACCGACTTTAGCAAACGTTGTTAATGTCCCTTTGCTGCTCTGTCTGAACAACACAGAAACAACCAATAAAATTGAACTCATTTAAAAAAAGGAAAATATGTTGCGTAAGTTACTTTTCGCTATTTGACGGCGACTCTGAATAAATCAAATCCTGTTTTCACTACAGCAGTCCAGGATTTTTTGACTGGTGTTTCGGGGGTTGTGGGGATAGCGTCCCACCCATTTATAGTGAAGACAGGCTGGTTAACGGTGATCGAGTGAGTCAAATTCTGTCATTACACGGGATTATACCACGCTCCCGATCTTCGGTCACCCGGTGCGGAGGGGAGCGGACCTCCTCGTAGGACTGCTCCTGGGCCTGGCAAAAATAGCCATTAACTGGTCCAGGCAGCGGGCGGTTGCGGGGGTCGTTCGGCCCGATTGCCTGCCTCTCTTCCGCGGCCGTGTTCGCGCCCGGGTGTCCCTGGAGATGGAGCACGCGGTGTCCGCCGGCAGGCTCGAGGCCTTCCGCGACCGGTGGGCGCCGCGGGGACTGGAGTGCATCGTCACCCCGGGCCAATGAAATTTTAATTTAATTTGTTAAGTTTTATTTGAAGTTATTTTAGTTACAGTCCATTTGTTTAACCACCCAAAACCAGAAGTGTACACGGGATTATAGATTTTCACCAGCTGTTTGTGGATCATTCTGTCTAGTTGCATCGGAGGTCATTCAGCCCCTCGAGCCTGTTCTGCCACTCAATCAGTTCGCGGCTGATCTGTATCTTAACTCCCGTCTGCCCGCCTTGGTTCCGTGACCCTCAATACCCTTACCCAACAAAAATCTCATCAATCTCAGTTTTGACATTTTCAATTGAGCCTCAACAGCTTTTTTTTGGGGGGGAAGAGAGTTCCAGATTTCCACCGCCCTTTTTTGCGAGAAGTGCTTCCTGACATCACCCCTGAATGGCCCGGCTCTAATTTTAAGGTTATTTATCCCACTCCTGACTCTCAAATCTATCAGCATAACCCTCTATTCCCTTCTCCCTCATATGCTTATCTAGCCTCCCCTTAAATGCATCTATACTATTCGCCTCAACCACTCCCTGTGGTAGCGAGTTCCACATTCTCACCACTCTCTGGGTAAAGAAGTTTCTCCTGAATTCCTGATTGGATTTCTTGGTGACTATCTTACATTGATGGCCTCTAGTTATGCTCTTCCCCACAAGTGGAAACATTCTCTCTCTATCCACTCTATCAAAACCTTTCATAATTTTAAAGACCTCTATTAGGTCACCCCTCAGCCTTCTTTTTTCAAGAGAAAAGAGATCCAGCCTGTTCATCCTTTCCTGATAGGTATACCCTCGCATTTCTGGTACCATCCTTGTAAATCTTCTCTGCACCCTCTCCAGTGCCTCTATCTCCTTTTTAGAATACGGCAACCAGAACTGTACGCTGTATTCTAAGTGTGGTCTAACCATGGTTCGATACAGGTTTAGCATAACTTCTCTACTTTTCAATTCTATCCCTCTAGAAATAACTTGGTTTGCTTTTTTATGGCCTTGCTAACCTGTGGCGCAACTTTTAGTGATTTGTGTATTTGTACTCCGAGATCCCTTTGTTCCTCTACCCCACCTAGACTCGCACCCTCCAAGTGATAAGTGACCTCCCTATTCTTCCTACCAAAATGTAATACCTCACATTTATCTGTGTTGAACTTCATTTGCCAATTATATGCCCATTCTGCAAGTTTATTATTGTCCTCCTGTAATTTGTTGCAGTCCTCCTCAGTGTTGACTATCCCCCCAATTTGGTGTCATCGCAAATTTAGAAATTGTGTTTTTGATTCCAAAGTCTAAATCGTTAATGTAAATTGTGAACAGCAGTGGTCCCAGCACTGATCCTTGTGGAACACCACTACCCACCTTCTGCTACTGTGAATAGCTACCCTTTACTCCCACTCTCTGCTTTCTGTCCAATCCATTCTGCTACTTGCCCCCTGACTCCGCATTCTCTGACCTTATTCATTAGTCTATTAGGGGGTACCTTATCGAAGGCCTTTTGAAAATCCAAATAAATTACATCTACTGCATTACCCTTGTCTACTCTCTCTGTTACCTCTTCAAAAAATTCAATAAGGTTGGTCAAGGAAGACGTTCCCTTTTGAAATCCATGCTGACTATTCATTATTATATTTTTGGTTTCTAGATGTTCTTCTATTTTCTCCTTTAGTGGGGATTCCATTATTTTTCCTACCACTGATGTTAAGCTAACTGGTCTATAATTCCCTGGACATGTTCTATCCCCCTTCTTAAATATCGGTATTACGTTAGCGATCCGCCAGTCCTCTGGCAGTACACCTTTTTCTAACGAATTATTAAATACGTGTAATAATGCCTCTGCTATCTCTTCCCTAGATTCTTTTAAAATGCGTGGATGTAATCCATCCGGACCAGGGGTTTTATCCTCATTTTTTGATTAGTTTATTTAATATATCCCTTTTTTAAATTTTAATTGCACTTATCTCATTACTAATCTCATCATCCAATGTCATGTCCACCCCCTGTTCTATCTCCCTGGTAAATACTGAAGCAAAATAATTATTGAATATTTCTGCCATCTCTCTATCGTTACCTGTGGTATTATCCTGTCTATCCCTTAATGGCCCTATTCCCATCCCAACCTTCCTTTTTTTATTGATGTGCCTATAAAATATTTTATTATTTTGTTTTATGCTCCTTGATAATTTAATTTCATTGTTCCACTTTACCTCCCTAATTATTTTATTGACTTCTCTCCTAATCTTTTCATATTCCCCTTATCCTGCACTCCCCTGCTGTCTATGTACTTAATGTATGCCTCTTTCCTTACCCTCAATTGTTCCCTTATGGCTTTATTCATCCATGGAGTCTCATTATTGTTTAGTTTGTTCTTTCCTTTTAGCGGAATATATATTTCCTGCACTCTGTTGAACACCGTTTTAAATGTTTCTACATCGTTGTTTGCCAATATTGTTGCCCATTTCCCCCCTGCCCCCCAAGTTCTATTCTCAAAATCAGCTTTTCTCCAATCTATTCACCTGGTTTTCATCATACTTATGTCCTTCTCAATTATCATCTTAAAGCGTATTATATTATGGTCACTATTGCCTAGATGTTCCCCTACTTTTGCTTCTCTTATCTGCTCTGGTTCGTTCCCCATTACTAGATCCAATAGCGAATCCTCCCTTGTTGGGCTTTTTACATATTGTGTTAGAAAGGAGTCCTGTACACATTGTAGGAACTCCATTCCCTTATCCCCTTTACCTACCTCTTCTGTCCAATTAATATCGGGGTAGTTGGAATCCCCCATGATTATTATTCTATGTTTTTTACTCATTTCCCTAATTTGTCTGCATATTTCTTCCTCCACCTCCCTTCCGCTATTAGGTGGTCTGTAGACTATGCCTATTAGTGTGATTCATCCTTTATTATCTTTTATCTCTATCCATATGGATTCTATTTTTCTCTTGCTGCTATCTGCATCACTTTTTTCTACTGCCATTATGTTATCCCTAATAAGTACAGCAACTCCACCTCCTCTTTTTCCCTCCCTATCTTTTCTAAATGTTATACCCTGCAATGTTTAATTCCCAGTCCTGATTTTTCTGTAGCCATGTCTCAGTAATCCCTGCTATGTCTGGTTCCTTGCAACGCATGATCGCCTCCAACTCCCGTTAAATTATGGACACTGTGCATTGCTATAGATAGTTTAACTCATTTTTAATAGGATTTCCTCTCACTTTATGTTTAACCATCTTTTTAGACTCCTGTTCTATAACTCTATTTATTCCCATGTCATCAATGTCCTCCCTTACTTTATTCTTTCCTATGCTCTCTTTTCCTGTTTTATTTATATAACGTTAGGCTGACACTCCAGTGCAGTACTGAGGAAGCCCCTCCGCTGCACTGTCGGAGGGGCAGTACTGAGGAGTACCGCACTGTTGGAGGGGCAGTACTGAGGAAGCGCCGCACTGTCGGAGGGGCAGTACTGAGGGAGCGCCACTGTCGGAGGGGCAGTACTGAGGGAGCGCCGCACTGTCGGAGATGCCGTCTCTCGGATGAGACGTTAAACCGAGGCCCTGTCTGCTCTCTCAGGTGGCGTAAAAGATCCCACAGGCACTATTTCGAAGAAGAGCAGGGGGAGTTATCACTGGTGTCCTGGGCCAATTTTTATCCTTCAATCAACATAACAAAAAACAGATTATATGGTCATTATCACATTGCTGTTTGTGGGAGCTTGCTGTGCGCATATTGGCTGCTGCGTTTCCCACATTACAACAGTGAGCACACTTCAAAAAGTACTTCATTGGCTGTAAAGCGCTTTGAGACGTCCGGTGGTCGTGAAAGGCAAGTCTTTCTTTCTTTCCTTCTCCGCTTTTCAATTCTATCCCTCTAGAAATAAACCCTAGTACCTGGTTTGCTTTTTTTTTAATGGTTCAGGCACCCACTTTGGGATTATACTTTTTAGAACATAAGAAATAGGAGCAGGAGCAGGCCATTCGGCCCCTCGAGCCTGCTCCGCCATTTAATGAGATCATGGCTAATCCGATTTTGGCCTCAACTCCACTTTCCTGCCCTTTCCCCATAACCCTTGACTCTCCTGTTGCTCAAAAATCTGTCTATCCCAGCCTTGAATATATTCAATGATCAGCTTCCACAGCTCTCTGGGGTAAAGAATTCCAAAGATTCACGACCCGCTGAGAGAAGAAATTCCTCCTGATCTCCGTCTTAAATGGGCGACCTCTTATTGTGAAACTATGACCACTAGTTCTAGATTCCCCCACGAGGGGAAACATCCTCTCAGCATCTACCCTGTCAAGTCCCCTCAGAATCTTATGTTTCAATAAGATCACCTCTCATTCTTCTAAACTCTAATGAGTATCAGCCCAACCTGCTCAACCTTTCCTCATAAGACAACCCCTTTCATCCCAGGGGTCAACCTAGTGAACCTTCTCTGAACTGCCTCCAATGCAAGTATATCCCTCCTTAAATAAGGAGACCAAAACTGTACGCAGTACTCCAGGTGTGGTCTTACCAGCACCCTGTACAGTTGTAGCAAGACTTCCCTACTTTTATACTCCATCCCCCTTGAAATAAAAGCCAACATTCCATTAGCCTTCCTAATTATTTGCTGTACCTGCATGTTAACTCTTTGTGTTTCATGTACGAGGACCCCCAAATCCCTCTGTACTGCCGCATTCTGTAGTCTTTCTCCATTTAAATAATATTTTTCTTTTCTATTCTTCCTACCAAAGTGGATAACTTCACATTTTCCCACATTATACTCCAGCTGCCAAATTTTTGCCCACTCACTTAACCCATCTATATCCCTTTGCAGACTCATTACGTCCTCCTCAGAACTTGCTTTCCCACCTATCTTTGTATCATCTGCAAATTTGGCTACAATACACTCGCTTCCTTCATCCAAGTCATTAATATAGATTGAAAATAGTTGAGGCCCCAGCACCGATCCCTGTGGCATCCCACTAGTTACAGATTGCCATCCTGAAAATGACCCATTTATCCCGACTGTTTTCTGTTAGTTAGCCAATCCTCTATCCAATCTAATATATTACCCCCAACACCAAGAGTTCTTAGCTCATTCAGTAACCTTGTATGCGGCACCTTGTCGAATGCCTTTTGGAGATCCAAATACAGTAGAGTACAAAAGTAGAAAAGTTATGCTGAACCTTTATAAAGCACTGGTTAGGCCACAACTGGAGTATTGTGTCCAGTTCTGGTCACCACACTTTAGGAAAAGGATGTGAAGGCCCTTGAGAGGGTGCAGAGGAGATATACCAGAATGGTTCCGGGGATGGGGGATCTTGGCTACAAGGACAGGTTGGAGAAGCTGGATTTGTTTTCATTAGAGCAAAGGAGGTTGAGGGGTGATTTGATAGAGGTGTACCAGATTATGACGGGTTTGGATAGGCTAGATGGGGAAAGGCTGTTGGTACAAGGACTAGTTGATGGTACAAGGACTAGGGGACAGAGATTTAAGATTTTGGGCAAGAGATATGGGGGCACGTGAGGAAAAACTTTTTTTTACGCAGCGAGTGGTGAAGACCAAGAGCTCGCTGCCGACGGAAGCGGAGACACTCAATGTTTTCACGGGGAGACTGGATGGGCACTTGAGGGAAATAAACTTGCAGGGGAATGAGCGGGGCAATGGGACCGACTGGATCGCGCCGCAGAGCGCCGGCGCAGACTCGATGGGCCAAACGGCCTCCTTCTATGCCGTTATGACATCTACTGGTTCCCCTTCATCCATCCTGCTCGTTACCGATTCAAAGAACTCGAACAGATTTGCCAAACACCATTTCCCTTTCGTAAAAACATGTTGACTCTGCTGGACTGTTATTATGATTTTCTAAATGCCCTGCTACAACTTCCTTAATAATGGATTCCAGCATTTTGTAAATGACATATGTTTACTTTATATTGCCTCTCCTCATTCTTCCTACCAAAATGTATCACCTTAAAGTATTTTTTTTCTTTAGAAAGGGAAAATAATCAGTGGACGACCAACATCTTCCTGGAGCCGAGTCTCCTAGGAGAAAGTGCGCGCCAAAAAAAAACACCCGGAACTACATTCCTCCCCTCCCCCACTCTCAACCTCCTCACGCCGGCAGCGTGTGTACGGCCGCGCTGGAGAGAGAAGAGGAAATAGTGCGGAAAGCAAACCCGTCTTGGAGATAAGGAAATCGGCGAGATGAGTCCATGGAGCAGAGGCGAAAGGGGGCAAAGCCACTCCGGCGGAATTTTAGGGGCAGGTTCGGAGGGCGGACGGGTTGGTTAAAAGGGAATAAAGGTTTATTTTTGGGCGCCATTTTGCGAGCCGCTTCACCTTCCCTCCCCCCCGCCCGCGAGGGGTGGTATCCCTCCGCCCCAGTTTTCCACTTCCGGAGACGAGCGGCCGCCATTTTGTTCGTCCCCTTTTTAAAAAAAAATTTTTTTTTTTTAAATTCGCCTCAAAAAAAGTTATCGAAAGACCTCACGGGAGAGCCAAGTTCTGTCAGGAAATCCCACATTTCGCCGCTTCCCTCCTTCTCCCCCCTCCGCCGGACCAAGGTAAGCGCGCGCGGAAACCAATAATAAAATGCCGCCGACCCTCGACCTCCCTCCCCTCTCCCCCGCTCTCTCTCTCCTTTTATACACTTCGCACCTGAGGTAAATAAAAGAGCGCGAGCGAGCGAGAGAAAAGATGGATGAAGGGTTTTTTTAATTCCAGGTTTCTCCACCGGATGTGGAAGTCGATGTTTAGCAGAAATTCATCGACTTCCCCCGGAAAAGGCACCCGAAGAAAAGCCCGATTTCCTGTCTTCATCCTCGTCCCTTCCATCCATTTGCCTTTGTTTTTTTGGGGTGGTGTTGTGCTGTGTTGTGTGTGGCGATGGGAGGGAGCAAGGGGGGCGATGGGGCTGTGATTTTATTCTTTCCCCCTCCTCTCTCTCCGGGCCGGCGGCCGCCGCCGCTCTCGCTTTGCCTTTAAAGATGGTGGATGAGGCTGTTTGTGTTGATTTGTCTCCCGTTTTCCACACCTTCCCTCTTCTTCCTCTCCCCTTCCCTCTTCTTCCTCTCCCCCTTCCCTTTTCTTTCTCTCCCCTTCCCTCTTCTTCCTCTCCCCCTTCCCTCTTTTCTTTCTCTCCCCCTTCCCTCTTTTCTTTCTCTCCCCCTTCCCTCTTTTCTTTCTCTCCCCTTCCCTCTTTTCTTTCTCTCCCCTTCCCTCTTTTCTTTCTCTCCCCCTTCCCTCTTTTCTTTCTCTCCCCTTCCCTCTTTCATTTCTCTCCCCTTCCCTCTTTCATTTCTCTCCCCTTCCCTCTTTTCTTTCTCTCCCCTTCCCTCTTTTCTTTCTCTCCCCTTCCCTCTTTTCTTTCTCTCCCCTTCCCTCTTTTCTTTCTCTCCCCTTCCCTCTTTTCTTTCTCTCCCCTTCCCTCTTTTCTTTCTCTCCCCTTCCCTCTTTTCTTTCTCTCCCCCTTCCCTCTTTTCTTTCTCTCCCCTTCCCTCTTTTCTTTCTCTCCCCTTCCCTCTTTTCTTTCTCTCCCCTTCCCTCTTTTCTTTCTCTCCCCTTCCCTCTTTTCTTTCTCTCCCCTTCCCTCTTTTCTTTCTCTCCCCTTCCCTCTTTTCTTTCTCTCCCCCTTCCCTCTTTTCTTTCTCTCCCCCTTCCCTCTTTTCTTTCTCTCCCCTTCCCTCTTTTCTTTCTCTCCCCTTCCCTCTTTTCTTTCTCTCCCCCTTCCCTCTTTTCTTTCTCTCCCCTTCCCTCTTTCATTTCTCTCCCCTTCCCTCTTTCATTTCTCTCCCCTTCCCTCTTTTCTTTCTCTCCCCTTCCCTCTTTTCTTTCTCTCCCCTTCCCTCTTTTCTTTCTCTCCCCTTCCCTCTTTTCTTTCTCTCCCCTTCCCTCTTTTCTTTCTCTCCCCTTCCCTCTTTTCTTTCTCTCCCCTTCCCTCTTTTCTTTCTCTCCCCCTTCCCTCTTTTCTTTCTCTCCCCTTCCCTCTTTTCTTTCTCTCCCCTTCCCTCTTTTCTTTCTCTCCCCTTCCCTCTTTTCTTTCTCTCCCCTTCCCTCTTTTCTTTCTCTCCCCTTCCCTCTTTTCTTTCTCTCCCCTTCCCTCTTTTCTTTCTCTCCCCTTCCCTCTTTTCTTTCTCTCCCCTTCCCTCTTTTCTTTCTCTCCCCTTCCCTCTTTTCTTTCTCTCCCCCTTCCCTCTTTTCTTTCTCTCCCCCTTCCCTCTTTTCTTTCTCTCCCCCTTCCCTCTTTTCTTTCTCTCCCCCTTCCCTCTTTTCTTTCTCTCCCCTTCCCTCTTTTCTTTCTCTCCCCCTTCCCTCTTTTCTTTCTCTCCCCCTTCCCTCTTTTCTTTCTCTCCCCCTTCCCTCTTTTCTTTCTCTCCCCCTTCCCTCTTTTCTTTCTCTCCCCCTTCCCTCTTTTCTTTCTCTCCCCCTTCCCTCTTTTCTTTCTCTCCCCTTCCCTCTTCTTTCTCTCCCCCTTCCCTCTTTTCTTTCTCTCCCCCTTCCCTCTTTTCTTTCTCTCCCCCTTCCCTCTTTTCTTTCTCTCCCCTTCCCTCTTTTCTTTCTCTCCCCCTTCCCTCTTTTCTTTCTCTCCCCCCTTCCCTCTTTTCTTTCTCTCCCCCTTCCCTCTTTTCTTTCTCTCCCCCTTCCCTCTTTTCTTTCTCTCCCCCTTCCCTCTTTTCTTTCTCTCCCCCTTCCCTCTTTTCTTTCTCTCCCCCTTCCCTCTTTTTCTCCTCCCCCTTCCCTCTTTTTCTCCTCCCCCTTCCCTCTTTTTCTCCTCCCCCTTCCCTCTTTTTCTCCTCCCCCCTTCCCTCTTTTTCTCCTCCCCCCTTCCCTCTTTTTCTCCTCCCCCCTTCCCTCTTTTTCTCCTCCCCCTTCCCTCTTTTTCTCCTCCCCCTTCCCTCTTTTTCTCCTCCCCCTTCCCTCTTTTTCTCCTCCCCCCTTCCCTCTTTTTCTCCTCCCCCCTTCCCTCTTTTTCTCCTCCCCCCTTCCCTCTTTTTCTCCTCCCCCCTTCCCTCTTTTTCTCCTCCCCCCTTCCCTCTTTTTCTCCTCCCCCCTTCCCTCTTTTTCTCCTCCCCCCTTCCCTCTTTTTCTCCTCCCCCCTTCCCTCTTTTTCTCCTCCCCCCTTCCCTCTTTTTCTCCTCCCCCCTTCCCTCTTTTTCTCCTCCCCCCTTCCCTCTTTTTCTCCTCCCCCCTTCCCTCTTTTTCTCCTCGCCCCCTTCCCTCTTTTTCTCCTCGCCCCTTCCCTCTTTTTCTCCTCGCCCCTTCCCTCTTTTTCTCCTCGCCCCTTCCCTCTTTTTCTCCTCGCCCCTTCCCTCTTTTTCTCCTCGCCCCTTCCCTCTTTTTCTCCTCGCCCCTTCCCTCTTTTTCTCCTCGCCCCCTTCCCTCTTTTTCTCCTCGCCCCTTCCCTCTTTTTCTCCTCGCCCCTTCCCTCTTTTTCTCCTCGCCCCTTCCCTCTTTTTCTCCTCGCCCCTTCCCTCTTTTTCTCCTCGCCCCTTCCCTCTTTTTCTCCTCGCCCCTTCCCTCTTTTTCTCCTCGCCCCTTCCCTCTTTTTCTCCTCGCCCCTTCCCTCTTTTTCTCCTCGCCCCTTCCCTCTTTTTCTCCTCGCCCCTTCCCTCTTTTTCTCCTCGCCCCTTCCCTCTTTTTCTCCTCGCCCCTTCCCTCTTTTTCTCCTCGCCCCTTCCCTCTTTTTCTCCTCGCCCCTTCCCTCTTTTTCTCCTCGCCCCTTCCCTCTTTTTCTCCTCGCCCCTTCCCTCTTTTTCTCCTCGCCCCTTCCCTCTTTTTCTCCTCGCCCCTTCCCTCTTTTTCTCCTCGCCCCTTCCCTCTTTTTCTCCTCGCCCCTTCCCTCTTTTTCTCCTCGCCCCTTCCCTCTTTTTCTCCTCGCCCCTTCCCTCTTTTTCTCCTCGCCCCTTCCCTCTTTTTCTCCTCGCCCCTTCCCTCTTTTTCTCCTCGCCCCTTCCCTCTTTTTCTCCTCGCCCCTTCCCTCTTTTTCTCCTCGCCCCTTCCCTCTTTTTCTCCTCGCCCCTTCCCTCTTTTTCTCCTCGCCCCTTCCCTCTTTTTCTCCTCGCCCCTTCCCTCTTTTTCTCCTCGCCCCTTCCCTCTTTTTCTCCTCGCCCCTTCCCTCTTTTTCTCCTCGCCCCTTCCCTCTTTTTCTCCTCGCCCCTTCCCTCTTTTTCTCCTCGCCCCTTCCCTCTTTTTCTCCTCGCCCCTTCCCTCTTTTTCTCCTCGCCCCTTCCCTCTTTTTCTCCTCGCCCCTTCCCTCTTTTTCTCCTCGCCCCTTCCCTCTTTTTCTCCTCGCCCCTTCCCTCTTTTTCTCCTCGCCCCTTCCCTCTTTTTCTCCTCGCCCCTTCCCTCTTTTTCTCCTCGCCCCTTCCCTCTTTTTCTCCTCGCCCCTTCCCTCTTTTTCTCCTCGCCCCTTCCCTCTTTTTCTCCTCGCCCCTTCCCTCTTTTTCTCCTCGCCCCTTCCCTCTTTTTCTCCTCGCCCCTTCCCTCTTTTTCTCCTCGCCCCTTCCCTCTTTTTCTCCTCGCCCCTTCCCTCTTTTTCTCCTCGCCCCTTCCCTCTTTTTCTCCTCGCCCCTTCCCTCTTTTTCTCCTCGCCCCTTCCCTCTTTTTCTCCTCGCCCCTTCCCTCTTTTTCTCCTCGCCCCTTCCCTCTTTTTCTCCTCGCCCCTTCCCTCTTTTTCTCCTCGCCCCTTCCCTCTTTTTCTCCTCGCCCCTTCCCTCTTTTTCTCCTCGCCCCTTCCCTCTTTTTCTCCTCGCCCCTTCCCTCTTTTTCTCCTCGCCCCTTCCCTCTTTTTCTCCTCGCCCCTTCCCTCTTTTTCTCCTCGCCCCTTCCCTCTTTTTCTCCTCGCCCCTTCCCTCTTTTTCTCCTCGCCCCTTCCCTCTTTTTCTCCTCGCCCCTTCCCTCTTTTTCTCCTCGCCCCTTCCCTCTTTTTCTCCTCGCCCCTTCCCTCTTTTTCTCCTCGCCCCTTCCCTCTTTTTCTCCTCGCCCCTTCCCTCTTTTTCTCCTCGCCCCTTCCCTCTTTTTCTCCTCGCCCCTTCCCTCTTTTTCTCCTCGCCCCTTCCCTCTTTTTCTCCTCGCCCCTTCCCTCTTTTTCTCCTCGCCCCTTCCCTCTTTTTCTCCTCGCCCCTTCCCTCTTTTTCTCCTCGCCCCTTCCCTCTTTTTCTCCTCGCCCCTTCCCTCTTTTTCTCCTCGCCCCTTCCCTCTTTTTCTCCTCGCCCCTTCCCTCTTTTTCTCCTCGCCCCTTCCCTCTTTTTCTCCTCGCCCCTTCCCTCTTTTTCTCCTCGCCCCTTCCCTCTTTTTCTCCTCGCCCCTTCCCTCTTTTTCTCCTCGCCCCTTCCCTCTTTTTCTCCTCGCCCCTTCCCTCTTTTTCTCCTCGCCCCTTCCCTCTTTTTCTCCTCGCCCCTTCCCTCTTTTTCTCCTCGCCCCTTCCCTCTTTTTCTCCTCGCCCCTTCCCTCTCTGATTTGTCTCCTCGCCCCTTCCCTCTCTGATTTGTCTCCTCGCCCCTTCCCTCTCTGATTTTTCTTCTTTATTTTCCTTCCCTCTCTGATTTTTCTTCTTTATTTTCCTTCCCTCTCTGATTTTTCTTCTTTATTTTCCTTCCCTTTCTGATTTTTCTTCTTTATTTTCCTTCCCTTTCTGATTTTTCTTCTTTATTTTCCTTCCCTTTCTGATTTTCCTTCTTTATTTTCCTTCCCTTTCTGATTTTCCTTCTTTATTTTCCTTCCCTTTCTGATTTTCATTTCCCCTCCCCATTTTCTTTTTTTGCTTCCCCCTCTCTGATTTTCATTTTTTCCTACCCCCTCTCCCTCTGATTTTCTTTTTTCTCTTCCCCTCTCCCTCGCGCTCGTCTTTTTTTCTCCCTCTGATTTTTTTCTCTTTCCTTGCCCCCTCTTTCTATTCCTGACTCACCAGTCCTGTCTTGCATCCTGGCAGATAGGTTACCTGTTGGCTTGAAAGATTGGGAGGAGAATGAATTGCTACCTGAGAAAATAATTATTTTTGTTTAAAAAAATTCTCAAGGAATTTGGTTGCATTCAATCTCTCTTTTTTAAAAAAAAGCCAATGCACTTATAATGGAATATTTTCGGCAGCAGCAATTAAAATTGGTTTACTGATTGTATTCTTGAAGGGGGAAAAATATGCTGGGGAGTGGGATTAATTGGACGGCTCTTTCAAAGAACTGGCGCGGGCACGATGGGCTGAATGGCCTCCTGTGCTGTATCATTCTGTGTGGAATTTGTGTGCAAATTTTCAACGGTCAACCGTCATACGCGAACCTAAGGTGAGCCCGATGCTGTCGCCCGCTCCTGCGCACTTTCGAAACAGAGACGCTGGATCATGATCAGGACCCTCGATTATTCCCCTCCCCTCTCCTTAGCCCAGGGCTACTGAAGCCAATTGTGGTGTCCGTATTTAAAATAACTAGTCATCTGCTTCTTGTTTTGCTGTAAAGAGAGTTTCTGGGGCATGTTGCCAGATTGAGTAGATTGGGTCTATATTCTCTAGAGTTTAGAAGAACGAGAGGTGATCTCATTGACACGTATAAAATTCTTAGAGGGCTTGCCAGGGTAGATGCTGTTTCCCCTGGCTGGAGAGTCTAGAACCAGGGGGCACAGTCTCAGGATAAGTGGTCGGCCATTTAGGACTGAGATGAGGCGGAATTTCTTCACTCAGAGGGTGGTGAATCTTTGGAATTCTCTACCCCAAAGGGCAGT
The DNA here is from genome assembly GCA_030390025.1 of Squalus acanthias. Taxonomy (NCBI): domain Eukaryota; kingdom Metazoa; phylum Chordata; class Chondrichthyes; order Squaliformes; family Squalidae; genus Squalus; species Squalus acanthias. The sequence continues at coordinate 49,369,296 of CM059447.1, read as the reverse complement.
AGATGCTCAGTCGTTGAGTATATTCAAGACAGAGAGCGATAGATTTTTGGACTCTCGGGGAATCAAGGGATATGGAGATCGGGCGGGAAAGTGGAGTTGAGGTCGATGATCAGCCATGATCTTATTGAATGGCAGAGCAGGCTCGAGGGGCCATGTGGCCGACTCCTGCTCCTATTTCTTATGTTATTATGTAGACTCTGTAATGTTATTCAGGGATACCGCTCCTCTGCTAGTGCAGTTCACCCGCTCAATAGGGAGGATAAATGGCCCGTTTTACGGCAAAAAGTTGAATGGCAAGAGACAGTCACTCGTGCTCCTTTGGTTCAGATGAACTGACGTGCTACAGACTGGTGGTGCAACCTGGGAGCTACTTGGTCTAGATGGCTCCTTGCAACGTAGTATTTACAGAGTCACAGGAGTACGGAATTGGTTCAGTAACCCGTGAGTGTTGCAGTTGATGTGAATAGTGCATGTGTGCACCACAGACCTGTTTTTTTTTGTAAAAGTGAAGTATTTTAGGCTGGTTTTTTTTTGTTGAGAAATTGCTTTTTGAAATTTGCATGTTAGTCAGTTTGAACCAAAATCCTCTGGTTCATGTGGCTAAGCACAACACTAAACAGTCACGGGAGCCCATTTTTTTTTATTTGACTGAATAAGCGTCGTCAAAAGTTTATCCATTGGAAAAAACCCAGTGCTGGCTTCAAAAGGCTCTGTGGTATTGCAGTTGCAAACAGGAAGACCCAGTGACGATTTAAAAATGCAAGGGCGACGTTTTTGTTCGAAACAGGAAGGCCCAATGTGTTCCTCTATCTGTTGTGTGCTGTAATGGAACCCTTCCTGAGCACTTTACATTTTAAAATTGCAAGGCCTAAAGACTTGAGAACAATTGTCTAGAAAGTGGTGTTGCAGCTGCTTGTTAATGCTGACCCTGCTATTAGTATTGAAACGTGTTATTAACACTTGCCTGATTCGTCTGTCTTTCGGATGAGATGTTAAACTGAGGCCCTCTTGGGTAGACTTATCGATCCCACGGCCACTATTGGAAGAAGAGCAGGGGGAGTTCTCCCCAACGTCCTGGTCAATATTTATCCCTCAACCAACATCACTTTTTAAAAAAAAAACAGATGTTCTGGTCATTATCACATTGCTGTTTGTGGGAGCTTGCTGTGTGCAAATTGGCTGCCGTGCTTCCTACATTCTAACAGTGACCACACTTCAGAAAGTACTTCATTGGCTGTAAAGCGCTTTGGGACGTCCTGAGGTCGTGAAAGGCGCTGTAGAAATGCAAGTCTTTTTTACCCAAGTAGTTAAAAAGTCATATGATGCTGTTCCTCATTGTCCTGCAGTCAGGAGATGGTGGTTACTGTCTGGTGACTAGTGGTTAGCAAAAAGGCAATTTGTTTCTGGGGAAAAAAAGAACTATTGCTTGGGGTTACAAGGCAGTAATCTAGTTGAGGGGTGCAGGTGACCAGTTGAGTGCCATTTAATGTGAAAAGTGTGAGATAGCTCAGATTGTGCATGTTGCACCTTGCCAGTTGATGTCATCAATTGGCATAAATGGAGAAAGATGCGCATGGAATTGACTGGTCATTCACTCAAAATATTCAGTCAATGTGAAAGGAAAGAAAGACTTGCATTTATATAGAGCCTTTCACGACCTCCGGACGTCCCAAAGCGCTTTACAGCGAAGTATTTTTTGAAGTATGGTCACTGTTGTAATGTAGGAAACGTGGCAGCCAATTTGTGTACAGTAAGCTCCCACAAACAGGAATGTGATAATGACCAGATCATTTTTTTAGTGATGTTGATTGAGGGATAAATATTGGCCAGGACAAATTTGAAATAGTGCCGTAGGATCTTTCACATCCACCCGAGAGAGCAGACGGGGCCTCGGTTTAACATCTCATCCGAAAGACGGCACCTCCGACAGTGCAGCGCTCCCTCAGTACTGCACTGTGAGTGTCAGCCTGGATTTTTGTACTCCAGTCTCTGGAATGGGACTGTGAACCCACGGCCTCCTGACTGAGGCGAGAGTTCTACCCACTGAGCCATGGCTGACACTAGCTGACTGAGGTTTGCTCATAGGATCAGACACTGTGTGATGTGCCTCATGGTCATGCGGCCTGTGGGTACTCATTGCCTTGGCTCACAGATGAAGACTTTGGGTGAGTTGCTGACGCTCACAGAACCGTACCTCAGCTGAGCGTACTAACCAGAGACTTCGCTCTCTGAAGACATGGGGTAAACGTTACAAAATGTGTCTATCCCATTGAGAACAAATTGAATTGGAATTGGATAAATATTTGAAGGGGGCGGGGGGGGGAATTTGCAGGGCTACGGGGAAAGGGCAGGGGAGTGGAGCTAATTGGAGAGCTCTTTCAAAGGCACGATGGGCCGAATGGCCGGCCTCCTGTGTTGTGTCATTCTATGAATTCAGCGAGGTTAACCAAGTACAATAATTGTTTGCATCTGGAGAGCATTTGATTATGTCAAAAGAGTACAACTCATCGATTAAAGGCATCGGTGGATTGAATAGTATTCAGATAAAGATGCTGCAGATGATTCGAGCACGAGGACTCCTGAGAAATTGTAAGGATCGATTGACGAAGCTGCTATTGCTCTTGTTGGAGGAAAGGCAGACTTTTTTGCAAGTTTCTCCCTGAGCGGAGGTGACTTTTGCAGGGTACAATTTGGCTCTTTAGGTTCTTGCCAAGTAGCCATTCCTAACGTGTGAGCCAGTGGATGGTGCAGGCTGTTTTGATTGAGAGAAGATCACAGCCTAACCTGATCCTGTCCTAGCCTGATGTCCACACACCATGCACTTTCCAGGAGAGGTCACTAGATAACAATCGGGACTGGAATCCTGGCGAATTTTCGATCCCCTCTCGCCCAGGAACACTGACAGCAATTGTAGTGACCTCATCAATGGAGAAAAGAATTTTTCCTTGGAAGGAGCATGATTTGGCTTTTAGAATTATGAACCGCATGGATAATGTGAATGGAGCCATCTATCATTTATCATTTGTGTGTCTGCTGTGGCTCAGTTGGCAGCACTCGAGCCTCTGTCAGAAGGTCGTGGGTTCCAGTCCCACTCAAGAGACTTGAACCCAGACAATCTAGGCTGACACTCGCAGTGCAGTACTGAGGGAGCACCGCACTGTCGGAGGGGCAGTACTGAGGGAGCGCCGCACTGTCGGAGGGGCAGTACTGAGGGAGAGCCGCACTGTCGGAGGGGCAGTACTGAGGGAGTGCTGCACTGTCAGAGGGGCGGTACTGAGGGAGCACCGCACTGTTGGAGGGGCAGTAGTGAGGGAGCGCCACACTGTCGGAGGGCCGGTACTGAGGGAGAGCCGCACTGTCGGAGGGGCAGTACTGAGGGAGCGCCGCACTGTCGGAGGTGCCGTCTTTCGGATGAGACGTTAAACCGCGGTCTCGTCTGCGCTCTCAGGTGGACGTAAAAGATCCCACGGCCACTATTTCGAAGAGCAGGGGGAGTTCTCCCCGGTGTCCTGGGGCTAATATTTATCCCTCAGCCAACATCACTGAAAAACAGATTATCTGGTCACATTGCTGTTTGTGGGAGCTTGCTGTGCGCAAATTGGCTGCCGCGTTTCCTACATTACAACAGCGACTACACTTCAAAAAAGTACTTCATTGGCTGTAAAGCACTTTGGGACGTCCGGTGGTTGTGAAAGGTGCTGGAGAAACGCAAATCTTTCTTTCTGATCTTAATGATTCTTTCTCTTGCTCTTTATGATTGTCTGGAGTGGGGACTTGAACCCACAACCTTCTGACTCAGAGGCGAGGGTACTACCAACTGAGCCACTGGCTGACATAAGGAGGGAAAGTATGTGGGAGACATGCAGAGAGAGAGAGAAATAGATTGACGGAAAGAAGTAGTCAAGCAGAAAGGCAGTTACAAATCTATTTGATACTGTTTTTCCACTGTAATCAATGTGACAGGAAATGAACCAGTGCTATTTACCCGAAACTATAACTACAGGAGTAAAGGATGCGAGTACAAGATTGACCAGGCTTAAGCAAGGTAGACGTGAAGAGAATTCTGCCTTTTTTCCCCCCCCCCAGCTCCATATTGATCAGATCCTTTAATCTATGCTCCGGGTAGCCTTTATTAAATTTTCAGCTCGTGGACAGTAATGTTGGGAAAGACCATTAAAATTTAGGCTTTGCAGCCTTAAGAGGTGACTGTTGGGGGAATTTATAGAGCAATGTAAGACTGTAATTAGTTATAGAAATGGCAAGTCCAGAACACAATTTCAAGCTGAAGCTGACCAGTCAGACAAGGGGGCACAGGTTCAGAAAGGAGATATAGAATGTGCTTCCATGTATGGTAGTGGAGGTGAAAACTGTGGAATCACAGAATCCCCACAGTGCAGATAGAGGCCATTTCGGCCCATCGAGCCTGCACCGACACATATCCCACCCTATCCCCGTAACCCCACGTATTTAATCCCCCGAACACTAAGGGTCAATTTATCATAGCCAAATCAACCTAACCCGCACATCTTTGGACTGTGGGAGGAAACCGGAGCACCCAGAGGAAACCCACACAGACACGGGGAGAATGTGCAAACTCCACACAGACAGTCACCCGAGGCCGGATTCGAACCCGGGTCTCTGGCGCTGTGAGGCAACAGTGCTAACCACTATGCCACCGTGTTGCCCATTATTAAGGGATAAAAGAAAGACTTGCATTTCTCCAGCGTCTTTCACGACCACCGGATGTCCCAAAGCACTTTACAGCCAGCGAAGTACTTTTTGAAGTGTAGTCACTGTTGTAATGCGGCAGCCAGTTTGCGCACAGCAAGCTCCCACAAACAGCAATGTGATGATGACCAGATCATCTGTTTTAGTGATGTTGGTTGAGAGATAAATATTGGCCCCAGGACACCGGGGATAACTCCCCTGCTGCTCTTACAATAATGGCCGTGGGATCTTTTACGTCCACCTGAGAGGGCAGATGGGGCCTCGGTTTAACGTCTCAGCCAAAGGACGGCACCTCCGACAGTGCGGCTCTCCCTCAGTACCGCCCCTCCGACAGTGCGCGCTCCCTCAGTACCGCCCCTCCGACAGTGCGGCGCTCCCTCAGTACCGCCCCTCCGACAGTGCGGCGCTCCCTCAGTACCGCCCCTCCGACAGTGCGGCGCTCCCTCAGTACCGCCCCTCCGACAGTGCGGCGCTCCCTCAGCACCGCCCCTCCGACAGTGCGGCGCTCCCTCAGTACCGCCCCTCCGACAGTGCGGCGCTCCCTCAGTACCGCCCCTCCGACAGTGCGGTGCCCCCTCAGTACCGCCCCTCCGACAGTGCGGCGCTCCCTCAGTACCGCCCCTCCGACAGTGCGGCGCTCCCTCAGTACCGCCCCTCCGACAGTGCGGCGCCCCCTCAGTACCGCCTCTCCGACAGTGCGGCGCTCCCTCAGTACCGCCCCTCCGACAGTGCGGCGCTCCCTCAGTACTGCCCCTCCGACAGTGCGGCGCTCCCTCAGTACCGCCCCTCCGACAGTGCGGCGCTCCCTCAGTACCGCCCCTCCGACAGTGCGGCGCTCCCTCAGTACTGCCCCTCCGACAGTGCGGCGCTCCCTCAGTACCGCCCCTCCGACAGTGCGGCTCTCCCACAGTACTGCACTGCGAGTGTCAGCCTGGATTCTTGTGCTCAAGTCTCTCGAGTGGGGTTCAAACCCACGACCTTCGGACTCAGAGGCGAGGGCAGAAGCTGACTGTTGGGTCTTTCTGGAATGGGGTGCTAAAACATGTTTCTATATAATGCTACTCAATTAGGAACAGCAGCTTTATTACTATAATTAATTCTGTACAACGAAAACACTCAATGTACTTCCAAGTCAGGATGGTGTGTGACTTGGAGGGGAACTTGGAGGTGGTGGTGTTCCCATGCGCCTGCTGCCCTTGTCCTTCTAGGTGGTAGAGGCCGCGGGTTTGAGAGGTGCTGCCGAAGAAGCCTTGGTGAGTTGCTGCAGTGCATCTTGCCGGTGGTGGAGGGTGTGAATGTTTAAGGTGGTGGATGGGGTGCCAATCAAGCGGGCTGCTTTGTCCTGACTGGTGTCGAGCTTCTTGAGTGTTGTTGGAGCTGCACCCATCTAGGCAAGTGGAGAGTATTCCATCACACTCCTTACTTGTGCCTTGTAGATGGTGGAAAGGCTTTGGGGAGTCAGGAGGTGAGATACTCTCCGCAGAATACCCAGCCTCTGACCTGCTCTTGTTGCCACAGTATGTGGCTGCTCCAGTTAAGTTTCTGGTCAATGGTGGCCCCCAGGATGTTGATGGTGGGGGATTCGGCAATGGTAATGCCGTTGAATGTCAAGGGGCGGTGGTTAGACTCTCGCTTGTTGGAGATAGTCATTGCTTGGCACTTGTGTGACGCGAATGTTACCTGCCACTTATTAGCCCAAGCCTGAATGTCGTCCAGGTCTTGTTGCATGTGGGCATGGACTACTTTATTATCTGAGGAGTTACGAATGGCACTGAACACTGTACAGTCATCAGCGAACATCCCCATTTCTGACCTTGTGTTGGAGGGAAGGTCATTGATGAAGCAGCTGAAGATGGTTGGGCCTGAGACACTGACTTGAGGAACTCCTGCAGCGATGTCCTGGGGCTGTGATGATTGACCTCCAACCTCCACAACCATCTTCCTTTGTGTTAGGTATGACTCTAGCCAGTGGAGAGTTTTCCCCCCAATTCTCATTGACTTCAGTTTTACTAGGGCTCCTTAATGCCACACTTGGTCAAATGCTGCCTTGATGTCAAGGGCAGTCACTCTCACCTCGCCTCTGGAATTCAGCTCCTTTGTCCATGTTTGGACCAAGGCTGTAATGAGGTCTGGAGCTGAATGATCCTGGCGGAACCCAAACTGGACATCAGTGAGAAGGTTATTGGTGAGTAAGTGCCGCTTGATAGTACTGTCGACGACACCTTCCATCACTTTGCTGATGATTGAGAGTAGACTGATGGGGTAGTAATTGACCGGATTGGATTTGTCCTGCTTTTTGTGGACAGGACATACCTGGGCAGTTTTCCACATTGTTGGATAGATGCCATTGTTGTAGCTGTACTGGAACAGCTTGGCTAGAGGTGCGGCTAGTTCTGGAGCACAAGTCTTCAGCACGACAGCTGGGATGTTGTCGGGGCCCATAGCCTTTGCTGTATCCAGAGCACTCAGCCATTTCTTGATATCGCGTGGAGTGAATGGAATTGGCTGAAGACTGGCTTCTGTGATGGTGGGGACCTCGGGAGGAGGCTGATATGGATCATCCACTCGGCACTTCTGGCTGACGATGGTTGCAAACTCTTCAGCCTTGTCTTTTACACTCGTGCTGGGCTCCACCATCATTGAGGATGGGGATATTCATGGAGCCTCCTCCTCCCGTTAGTTGTTTAATGGTCCATCACCATTCACGACTGGATGTGGCAGGAGACCATGTTCCTATGGTCCCTCAGCTATCTAAGTATTCGACAAAACACTGCCTAAGATCCTGCTAAGATCGTAGGAATGAAGTGCAGCCAGTCTGTGTTGAATAATACGAGTTATTAAATTAATTTCCTCATTTTTTACCGCAGGGAAAATTTTCACCAATTGAGTGTTAATGATTCTGCAGATTGTACATGGTCTGCTGGGAGGAGTTAGTTGAATGGGTCAAATGGCATGTTCCTGTGCACTTAAACATCGATATCTGAACTCCTTAAACTAAAAAAGATAAACCTACAAATGCTGGAATTAGAAGATTAATTAGTATCTGTCACAGTGTCAGCTTTGGCTCAGTGGGTAGCACCCTCGCCTCTGAGTTGGAAGGTTGTGGGTTGAAGTCCCACTCCAGAGACTTGAGCACAAAAATCTAGGCTGACGCTTCAGTGCAATACTGGGGGAATGTCGGATGAGACATTAAACCGAAGCCCCGTCTGCTCTCAGATGGACGTAAAAGATCCCATGATGCGATTTCGAAGAAGAGCAGAGGAGTTATGCCTGTTGTCCTGGGGCCAATATTTATCCCTAAATCAACATCACTAAAACAGATCCGGTCATTATCACATTGCTGTTTGTGGGAGCTTGCTGTGCGCAAATTGGCTGCCGCGTTTCCTACATTACAACAGTGACTACACTTCGAAAGTACTTCATTGACTAAAGCGCTTTGGGACATCTGGTGGTCGTTAAAAGTCTCATCCGAAAGACGGCATCTCTGACAGTGCAGCACTCCCTCAGTATTGCACTGGGAGTGTCGGCCTGGATTTTGTGCTAAAGTCCCTGGAGTGGAGCTTGAACCCATGACCTTCTGACTCGAGAGCCAAGAGTGCTGCCCACTGAGCCACAGCTAACGATTTTTTGGGTACATCTTAGGGGAGAGGAACTATAACCCAGCTGCACTAAGAAAGCAGATAAAGATCCTCGCTACAGAGTTTTGAGATTGAGGGATAAAAATGCAGATGTTATTTGCAAGCTGCCGAGTTTCATTGCTTTTTCAGCTCATCAAACGGACATTTCCAACCATGCTAGCAGCCTCCAATCTGAGGCATGCAAAAATACCAAACAATTACCACAAAAGTGATTAAAATCCATCCTTCAGCTGCCTTGGTCCCAAGCTCTGGAATTCCCTCCCTAAACCTCTCCGCCTTTAAGACGCTCCTTAAAACCTACCTCTTTGACCAAGCTTTTGGTCACCTGTCCTAATATCTCCTTCTGTGGCTCGGTGTCAACTTCTGTTCACGGTCCTGTGAAGCGCCTTGGGATGTTTTACGACTATAGAAATGCAAGATGTCACCGGTGTTTTGGACTCGATGGTTGCGGTACACTTTGTGAGCAGAGTGGGTTTCAGTGTCTTCAGAGTCCTGGTGCGGGTCATCTTGATAGTCTTGACTTTGGGGTATTTCTATTCATCTCTGTTGGATACTCGACATGTTTTTTGCATCTCTCTGGTTGATTATTCTTTGTACTTCTGCCCGACGTGTAGAAGGCATGCTGCTTGCATTCAGCTGCCCATATTATTTGAAATGGTGCCACACAAGCAGATGCCGTTCATGTTATTGCAAGCTGAAAATATAAAACCTGATGCCACTTTTCTTTAGAGAGGAAGAGAAGTGTTATCACTAGGAATTCAGTAAAGGCTAAAATGTGGGCATTCGTAGAACTTTCATACTATGTGGAAAAACGCCCAGCCAGTACAATTCTGTGCTTCCAAACTTGGGTGGTGTCACAGGCCTATCACTAGTAGTGCCGCGGGAGCGCTTTGTGATGATGAAATAAGAGTACTGCGTCACACGAGGAATATTGTACGGGAAAAGTGATTGATTTCCCCTGTAAGTGTACGGTAAATTTGCCTCATGACACTACTATTGACATTAATATTTGTGACCTAGTTGCACTGTAATTAAAAATCACATTTAGCCCATTGCTAGAACTGGTCAAGGGTATTAAAGGATATGGAACCAAGGCGGGTTGATGGGGTTAAGATACAGATTTGCCATGATCTAATTGAATGGCGGAACAGGCTCGAGGGGCTGAATGGTCGATGGTCCCTCAGTAGCCAACATATCCAGAAACGAATGATGAAAGTGACTAGTCTTTCTTTTTATTCATAAGAATATAAGAAATAAGAGCAGGAGTAGGCCATACGGCCCCTCGAGCCTGCTCCGCCATTCAATAAGATCATGGCTGATCATCGACCTCAACTCCACTTTCCCGCCCGATCTCCATATCCCTTGATTCCCCTACAGTCCAAAAATCTATCTATCTCAGCCTTGAATATACTCAAAGACTCAGCATTCACTGCCCTCTGGGGCAGAGAATTCCAAAGATTCACCACTCTCTGAGTGAAGAAATTCCTCCTCATCTCAGTCTTAAATGGCCGATCCCTTATCCTGAGACTATGCCCCCTAGTTCTAGACACTCCAGCCAGGGGAAACAACCTCTCAGCATCTGCCCTGTCAATCCCCTTCAGAATCTTGTATGTTTCAATGAGATCACCTCTCATTCTTCTAAACTCCAGAGAGTATTGGCCCATTCTACTCAATCTCTCATCATAGGACAGCCCTCTCATCCCAGGAATCAATCTAGTGAACCTTCGTTGCACTGCCTCCAAGGCAAGTATATCCTTCCTTAGGTAAGGAGACCAAAACTGCACAGTACTCCAGGTGTGGTCTCACCAAGGCCCTGTACAATTGTAGCAAGACTTCCTTTCTCTTATACTCCAACCCCCTTGCAATAAAGGCCAACATGCCATTTGCCTTCCTTATTGCTTGCTGTGTACCTGCATGCCAGCTTTCTGTGTTTCTTGCATGAGGACACCCAAATCTCTCTGAACACCAACATTTGAAAGTTTCTCACCATTTAAAAAATATTCTGTTTTCCTATTCTTCCTTCATTCATGGGATGTGGACATTGCCGGCATGACCAGCATTTATTGCCCATCCCTAATTGCCCTGGAGAAGGTGGTGGTGAGCCGCCTTCTTGAATACAACTGAGTGGCTTGCTAGGCCATTTCAGAGGGCAGTTAAGAGTCAACCACATTGCTGTGGGTCTGGAGTCACATATAGGCCAGACCAGGTAAGGACGGTACATTTCCTTCGTTAAAGGACATTAGTGAACCAGCTAGTTTGAGACACTTTACAGCAATGGTACCGAATGTGACAACCCATTTAGAAATTGGAACAGTAATAAATCTTCTTTTGGTATAGCAGATGAACTTCAAAATTTGTCGTCTTTTTTTTTGAATCTCTGATTTGAGACTAGCTTCTTGACTTGCTGGTGAAATCAATAATAACAAATACCTCAATCCTTGCTCTAGAGTGGGCTACACAAAAGCCAGATCACAGTATGCATTGCCAACAGTGGCTACTCTTCCAGCCCCTGCAACATTACCACTGGAGTCGACCCAAGGATCTATCCTTCCCCACCGCACCCCGCCTCCTCCTCTTCATCTACATGCTGCCCCTTGGTGATTTCCTCTGAAGACGTGTGGTTAGCTTCCACATGTATGCTGTTGGCAGCCAGCTCTACTTCTCCACCACATCTCTCAACCCACCCCACTGCCTGTGTTGTCAGATTGCTTGTCTCGCGTCCAGTCTTGGATGAGCCGCAGTTTCCCCCAGTTAAACAATGGGAAGACAGAAGCAATTTCTTTGGACCCCCGTCACAAACTCCGTACCCTTGCCACCGAATCCAACCCCTCCCCGGCCACTGTCTTCAGCTGAACCAGCCTGTTTGCGACCTTGGCATCCTGTTCGACTCGTGAGCGGAGTTGTGTCACAAAGACCACCGACCGCCACCTCCATGACATCACCCGTCTGCCCCGCCTCAGCCCGTCTGCTGCTGCTGAAACTCTTATCTATGCCTTTTATCACCTCCAGGGTCAACTATTCCAATGCTCTTCTGGATGGCCTCCTATCTTCCGTGCATTGTCGTCCAGAATTCTGCTACCTGCATCCTATCCCACATCGAGTCACGTTCACCCATTGCCCCTGTCCTTGCCGAACTACATTAGCTCCCGGTGCCCAATGTCTCCAATTTAAAATTGTCATTGTCATATTTAAATCCCTTCGTGGCCTTGCCTCCGTATCTCTGTAACCCCCCCTGCGGCACCCCCAGAACTCTCTCTTCCTGCAACTCTGGCCTCTTGTGCATCCTCCACCTTCCCTTCGTGCCTCCATTTGTGACTGCGCCTTCAGCCATCTAATCCCCACGCTCTGAAATTCCATCCCTAAACCCTTCCCCCTCCCTCTCCTTTTTAAGACCTTCCGTTTGCTGTTCTTGTAAAGTTGACATTTCTACTTTTTTTTTTGTTATCCGTGCATACCCAGTCACCCATCGCAGAAGCGAAAGCCTTTCGCCGACATCTGAACCGCTCCCACTGAAGAGGCTGGAAAGTGGGGAGCTGTGGGCGACTCGTTAACAGGGTGGGAGGGAGAAAATAACCTTTCTTCGGGCATTATACCAGCCAGCGCATATAGCAGGCAAATCGCATTCGCACGAACCCGCCCGCTGTAAGCAGCAGGGACTGTACCTCATGGTGGGCCATGGGATTATTCGGTGTGCTATCCAGTTTAAGTATCTAGCCTGATATTCTAACCAAAAGACCTAAATTCAATCTCTTCACTTTGATGGAGCGTTCTGATGAAAGTTTGCAAACTTTTTATTAAATAAATCGCCTTGACGGTATTATTTTTTTGAAATAAAAGAAAGACAGACTTGCATTTCTACAGCGCCTTTCATGACCTCAGGACCCAAAGCACTTTACAGCGAATGAAGTACTTTTTGAAGTGTGGTCACTGTTGTAATGTAGGAAACGCGGCAGCCAATTGCCCACAGCAAGCTCCCACAAACAGCAGTCTGATAATAACCAGATCATCTGTTTTAGTGATGTTGATGTTGATCGAGGGATAAATATCGGCCAGGATAACTCCCCTGCTCCTCTTCGAAATAGCGCCATGGGATCTTTTACGTCCGCCTGAGAGAGCAGATGGGACCTCAGTTTAACGGCTCATCTGAAAGGTGGATCATGCACTCTGTAAAAACCAGCCGCTCTTGCGACTTTCTGCTTTACTTTGGGATAAGATAGAGTAATGGCCTTATTATATTCGCCTTTTACAACGGTTAACAATCATCCCTGTGCCTGTTTCCCCTCTGTGATGGCCTTGCGAAGTTTAGCGCGTTAAAGGTGCTATATAAATGCAAGTTGATGTTAGACTTCCAGTCTGCCACTGCCTGATGATATGCCTCAGTGCATCAAGCCACGGTCGATGCTTATACCCCGCACCTTCCTTAACAATTCCCCCCGAAATATTGGTGAATTTCATTTTAGCCCTTCTCTATGTGACTCATTGTTTTTGGTTGAGCAGTAAAGGAAGTCCCTGCTTTGAAGAACTCCTGTGTGCCGTTGCTAAGGTTGTGATTTTTTTTTTTAAACTTTCCCCAAGTGCATTCAATATATCCGAAAAACAAGCTTTCAGTTTTTGCACAAACATCATTTTCATGACTCCAATTTTCTCATCACGTTCCAATTATTCTTGGAACAGTTTCCCAAAACCGCCCTTCACAGGAAATTGCGAGGACTGCTCCTGGTTCTAATTAACTTTGCACTATATTTTAGTTTGGAGATGGCTGAAGCTGACTTCAAGCTTGCACAGTTCCTCAACGCCGTCACCACTCTAAAGGGGAAGGCAGGGGGTTTTCAAGTTTGATTTGGTGTCTGTATTCACATCATCACTTTTATTGCCTCCTTTTTAGTTTCGGTGCGTCATTTTCTTGGGATCTTGTGCAATGTTAATAGTCTCTGGCCGAGAGGGAGGGTGGCTGATCTGCTCCAGCACCAAGACTCTGAGGGTGCTTTCATATTACAGCAGTGCAGCCAACAACAGGCTTGTGGTTCTCCCTCTGTTGGCTGAGCTCCCGAGCATAAATGATGCTTTCTTAAGATGGGATATTTTGCCTACAACTATTGGGCTCGTGAATCTGTTGTTGGTTAAATAAACAAAGAAAGCTTGCATTAATCCAAGCGCCTCTCACGATCTCGGGACGCCCCCCAAAGCGCTTCACAGCCAATGAGGTACTTTTGAAGTGTCGTCATTGTTGTAATGTAGGGAAACGTGGCAGCCAGTTTGCGCACAGCGTGATCCCAGAATGACTCAACGCCCAGACGATCTGTTTTAGTGACTTTAACCCGACGGACACCGGGGAGCACTCTCCTGCTCTTCTTTAAATAGCGTCACGGGATCTTTTATCCGCCTGCGAGGGCAGATGGGGCCTCAGTTTAACGTCTCGTCCGAAAGACGGCACCTCTGACAGTGCAGTAGTGCGAGTACTGCGCTGAAGTCTCAGCCTAGATTGTGTGGCCAAGTCTCTGGAGTAGGGTGACTTAAGAGGCAAGACTGTGCACAGTCTTGGTCTCCTTGCCATAGAGAGAGTGCAACAAAGGTTCACTAGACTGATTCCTGGGATGGGGGGATTGTCCTATGAGGAGAGATTGAGGAGACTAGGCTTATATTCCCTAGAATTTAGAATAATGAGAGGTGATGGCATTGAAACATATTCTTACAGGGCTTGACAGGGTAGATGCTGAGAGGATGTTTCCCCTGGCTTAGAGTCTAGATGCGGAGATGCCGGTGTTGGACTGGGGTGGACAAAATTGAGAGGTCGCACAACACCAGGTTATAGTCCAACAGTTTTATTTGAAATCACAAGCTTTCGGAGCTATCGATTGCTCCTTCCTCAGGTGAAGTAAATTAGATACAGAATCGCCAAAGCATATATAGATAGAGAACAAAGCATGTGTACCTTACAATTGCAGACCACTAAATTAAATCATCCTGACTATCTGCCGAGGTGTGATAAAGTTAATTAAGTCAGCCAGGAAGGTACCACATCAAAGACATAGCAAGATACAACTGAGACAATGAGGTGTAGTCGCAGGGGTTCTAACGTGTCAAAAGCTGCCGTCTGTATGTAAAACGAAAAGCTTTAAAATTTTTACTTTTTTACTGGGAAAATTTTTACTTTTTTACTGGGAATCACATCTGTGAACAAGCCAACGACGACTCGAGTCCGGATCACGTCATGTATCGTGACATAAACCCAAGATCCCGGTTGAGACCGTCTTCATGAGTGCGGAACTTGGCTATCAGTTTCTGCTCGATGATTTTGCGTTGTCGTGTGTTTCTAAGGTTGCCTTGGAGAACGCTTACCCGCAGATCCGAGGCTGAATGTCCTTGACTGCTGAAGTGTTCCCCGACTGGGAGGTAACAATCCTGCCTGGCGATTGTTGCACGGTGCTCGTTCATACGTTGTCTCAGTGTCTGCATGGTCTCGCCGATGTACCATGCCGCGGTGCAGTAGAGTCTAGAACCAGGGGTCACAGTGTCAGAATAAGGGGTCGGCCATTTAGCACTGAGGTGAGGTGATATTTCTTCAAGCAAAGGTTGTGAATCTTTGGAATTCTCTACCCCAGAGGGCTGTGGATGCTCAGTCGTTGAGTATATTCAAGACTGAGATCGATAGATTTTTGGCCTCTAAAGGAATCAAGGGATATGGGGATAGTGCGGGAAAGTGGAGATGAGGTAGAAGATCAGCCATGATATTATTGAATGGCGGAGCAGGCTCGAAGGGCCGAATGGCCGCCTCCTGCTCCTATTTCTTATGTTCTTAAGAGTGCCATCACTGAGCCAAGATTGAACGCTGTCTGTTCCTGCAAAATAAACATGTGAAGTGGGTACCTCCTGTTTACACTTTGCTAATGTATCTCCCTTGGCTTTGCCCATAGAAAGTCAGGACAAATCGATTTCCATCGGAGTGCAGTAGTGCTGCTGTAGGAAGAGCTATGGGGATCTGGAACTTAGGAACCTCCCCCTAGTGGTAGCATTGTGCAGCTACAGAGGTGACTGTATGTGTGTCACAGAACGGCGATGCCCAAATAAGGAGTGCGTGACGTCGATCGCAAATTTCATACATACCAGTCGATTTGCCATTGCACACGGGAGTTGAGACCAAGTGAAGCTTGGTTGGTGGATCGGGCCGAATTGGACCAGGGTGAACAGATGGGATTCAGTCCTTAGTTTAAAGTCATACCTTTATGTCCTTAATTTTATATGCTGTAACTGCATCCCCCTCCAATGGTGGCGCTTCACTGGCCAGAGTGTAATTACAGCGTGACAAGATTACTTTCCATTATGAATGTGGACATACGAATTTATAATGAAAAAAGCGACAGGAAGTTCGTGCAGACGCAAAATGTTTAATACATACAGATAAAGCAATGGAGTTTAGTATTACACGGCAGCACCGCTCCATCACCCACTGGAATGTATACACTGGAGAGCAGTGTACAGAAATTAGTCCTGTGGAGCAGGAATAATCTGTGTAAAAGTACTGTGAAGACTGAATGCGAGTGTAGCCCCAGTATGACTCTTCATTCTTTTTTTCTTTCCTTCCACCCTTCTGCCTCTCCCTCCCCCCCTCACTCATTCCCCATGGTGCCAAGCTTTTTGAAAGTATAAAATGCAAGTTGGACTGAGGATGGGAGTGCAGCCAGTGTAAGATCGCTGGTCCTGCCATTGAGCTGATTATTGCAGACAAAGTTGGGTAATGTTTTCCGTACAGCTGGAGTCAAAAGCAACTCAATCCCCGTCCTTGTCTCCCTCCAGCTTTGCTTCCTGCATTTTCCTACAATCTTTTAAAACGCAGGCTTGGAAGAGTGTCAGTGGCTTATTTGACAATGTGGCGGGGGCCGGGGCCGGGGCCAAGCCCACCTTTCCTTACAGTGTCCGCTGTGGCTCAGTTGGTAGCACTCTCACCTCTGAGTCAGAAGGTCGTGGGTTCGAGTCCCACTCCAGGGACTTGAGCACATAAAGCTAGGCTGACACTCCCAGTGCAGTGCTGAGGGAGTGCTGCACTGTCGGAGGTGCCGAGGCCCCGTCTGCTCTCTCAGGTGAACGTAAAAGATCCCATGACACTATTTCGAAGAAGAGCAGGGGGGAGTTCTCCCCGGTGTCCTGGGGCCAATATTTATCCCTCAACCAACATAACAAAAACAGATGATCTGGTCATCATCACATTGCTGTTTGTGGGAGCTTGCTGTGTGCGAATTGTCTGCCGCGTTTCCCACATTACAACAGTGACTACACTTCAAAAGCACTTAATTGGCTGTAAAGCGCTTTGAGACGTCCGGTGGTCGTGAAAGGCGCCGGAGAAATGCAAGTCTTTCCTTTCTCTCCATCCCAATCCACACACCTGCACATTCCAGCATGGTTCACTGGGTAGACCAGAAACCGGTCCTGAGCTGCTGCTATCATTTTTTATTTCTCTTGCCCTTTCTGGCCCAAGGGTATTGAGGTGAAATGTATCTCCCCCCGCTGCCCCCCCCCCCCAGCCCCCTAAAGTTCTGCACCAGCAGAGAACTCCGAAGAAACTAGGAATTGAGTCAGGGATCTTCCATTTGGTATGGCTTGGTAGACACCAGGCAGTGCTGTTGGTTGTCTGAAGGTTAGGGGAACTGATTAGGATGTTTTATTTTATTAATGGTACCGTCCTAGTGCTGTAGAACATTCAAGTGAATTCATCGAGTGAATATTGCACCATTTATGAGCTAACCCCAGTCGCTGTGAAAAGACCAGCTGTCTTTAGCTCCTGCTGGGGTTAAGAATCCAGAGATGCCGGAAGCTCTTTGGTTGCCTTGTCCAAATGGCCAGTTAGTTGTGACACTTGAGTGTGGGAAGCTATTCAGTCGTGTGCGGAACATGGTAGATGAATCCCGCGCTGTTCTCGCCCCATATCTACACACGTGCACTTTGTGGGTCAATGGGGGTGGGGCTGGGCGGTGCGGTTCCTTGGATAGCTATCAGCAGTGGGAAGCCAGGCGTTTAATTTCCCCTCTTCCCTAGCCCAGCGGCAGCAAGACTGATTCTAGCATTCCCATCTCCCTCCTCAGTTCAGTCGGAATAGGCCGTGAGTCAAACCTGGGACCCTCCTGAACTGTGCGGCGCGTTACACACCCAGGTGGTGCATTTTCTCAGCAAGCCATTAGGGGAGCTGATAAGCATTTTTTTGAACTTTATAATTCTACCCGACCCCGGGGAGAATGCTGCAGACAAAATGTTCTGAAAACCTTTACAAGACTGAGACCACAACTTTTTTTTGTGGTTTATCTCGCACTGAACCCTGCAAAAGCTGCTAGTGGGTCGCAACGTTTTGAGCCTTTATCGTCCTTTTGCATTTCTTGGCGATCAACGGGTTTTCATTCCCCCAAGGCACTTGCTGTTTAGTTATTGACTGACCTGTTTGTTTGTTTTTTTTTCTCCTTCTGCACGACCAGATGTCCCTGGTGGATTTGGGGAAGAGGCTGTTGGAGGCAGCTCGAAAGGGACAGGACGATGAGGTTCGGACACTCATGGCAAATGGCGCCCCTTTCACCACAGATTGGGTAAGTGCTCTTTTGGGGCCGGGGGGGGGGACTTTTTAATATTTTGTGTTGTTGCAGATCATGGTTTTTTTTTTAAACGGGAGATGAGATAAAACATTATAAAGTGCCTGCGTTCAGACAAGGTCCACCCACAGGAAGTGCCGAAAGAGAAAGTGGTGCGTTTAAAATCTCAAACCACAACAAACCAGTAGTACAGCCGTGCACGTGGATAGCAGTGGGGGACCAGTTGTTAAGAAAGAAAGAACTTGCATTTATTTCTACAGCCTTTCAAGACCTCAGGACGTCCCACAGCGCTTCACAGCCAATGAAGTACTTTTTTTGAAGTGTAATCACTGTTGTAATGTAGGAAACGCGGCAGCCAATTTGCGCGCATGCAGCAGTGTGATGATAACCAGATCATTTCTTTCTAGTGATGTTGGTTGAGGGATAAATATTGGCCCCAGGACACCGGGGAAGAACTCCCCCCCCCCCCCTGCTCTTCTTTGAAATAGTGCCATGGAATCTTTTAACGTCCAACCCAAGAGAGCAGACGGGGCCTCGGTTTAATGTCTCGCCCGGAAGGAGATGTTCGAAATGCTGGTGTGAACAGGGAGCAGATGGATACTGTAGGAGTTAGAGAAAGCTGCTCAAAGGAAGAGGCTGAGCAGGCAGCAAATCTGCAGGCCCGTGTGTGTGTGTTTGTGGGGGCAGGTTGATATGTTGACAAGAGGGAGCAACTGGGAATTGGAACACAGGCTCTGTGGGCGGATCTGGAAGATGGCAAGGTGGGGACAAGGTAGTGGCAGGAATGCGTTCCAGGGCACCGTGAATAGAGAGGTGATGGACTGGTGTGGGAGGGCAGAGGTGTGTAAAGGGTCAGTGCTAAAGCCTCAGTTGTAGTCACTGGGAGGGGTTTAATCATCCTGACGTAGATTGGGACTTACACTGCGGATAATCTGAGTTAATTGTGCTTCAAGAATCTTCTCTTAAACAGCCTATGAGGGAACCCACAAGAAGAAAGACAATTATTATTTATTAATAATTTATTAAAGAAGAAAGACAATATTGGACTTGCTCTTCTAATTAACAATAAGCCAGGTTCCAGTGAGAGAATATTTGGAGGGTCTAGTGATCAGAAAGTTGTTAATTCTGAGGTTCAAATGAAGACATAACAGCTAGTGAAACTATATTCAGAAATTGAATTTCAGGAGAGCAGACTTATGAGTGGATAAAATGCTGTACAACAAGAATAAAATGGGAAGAATTGTACTAAGGGAAGGGTGCGGAGGGAAAATAGGAGCACTTTAAGGAGATATTTTGCTTTTGCAGAGGCAGTTTACCCCAGAAATATGTCGAGGGAGTAAAGCCAACATGGATAAAAAAGGGGAAGCCGCGGAAGGCATTGGGGGAAAATAGAAGCCGCTAAATTTTTTGAGGTGTGAGGGACGGAGCAGAATAGGGAGAAACAGAGCTGCCCAAGAAACTGACGAGAAACACAAAGTGGAAACATGGTGGGGGGGGGGGGAATATAAAAAAAATATATGTAAAATACAATCACGTTCTTTAAGTAAATAAGGAGCAAGAGAGGTATGCAGAAGGAAGTAGGATCATTAATCAGTGGCAATGGTGAAGTGCTGTCTGAGAACAGTCACCACAATAAGATCAGATTTCCGCTCTGTGGAGTCACTGACAGATGACGTTGGCGGGAGCAGCAGCCTTGTACATGAGTCATAGATTTTCTTCGGTTGGAAAGTGTGTGTGGGGAGGGAGTGGGGGAGTCATCTTTTATATGCGAGTGTAACAGCCAATGAGGTAGGTATAAATCTGGTAAATGTTAGGGTGGATTGGCTGCAGTGTACGGCCCAAGAACCAACCTAACGTCACAATGGTGGAGGTTTTTTTTTTATTCATTCACGGGATGTGGATGTCGCTGGCAAGGCCAGCACTTATTGTCCATCCCTAATTGAGAAGGTGGTGGCGAGCCGCCTTCTTTGAACCGCTGCAGTCCGTGTGGTGAAGGTACTCCCACAGCGCTGTTAGGGAGGGAGTTCCAGGATTTTGACCCAGCGACGGTGAAGGAACGGCCGATATATTTCCAAGGCAGGATGGTGTGTGACTTTAAGGGGGACTTGGAGGTGGTGGTGTTCCCATGCGCCTGCTGCCCTTGTTCTTCTAGGTGGAAGAGGTCGGGGGTTTGGGAGGTGCTGCCGAAGAAGCCTTGGCGAGTTGCTGCAGTGCATCTTGTAGATGGTGCACACTGCTTATCGTGTGGCCCCATTGCTTATCTGCTCACGTTTCTCATCGGGTAAAATCCTTTTTTCTACACAATGTGCCATTTTACAAGTGGAAGGGAAGCGTGATTATACTGTCTTGGGAATGTAAAGTAATTTTAAGTTGGCAAATAATATTTTTTTTTTTCTTATTTGCTCTCCTCCCGAACATGCTGACCTTTTCTGGGATACTTCCACAGAAGCCAGCAGATCCCCTCGCCCAAGTGTCCACTCAATGTTCTCAAGATATTAAGGTGAACTGATAGGGTAGATCGAGAGAAACTATTTCTATAGTTGGGGATTCTAGGACTAGGGGGCAGAGTCTAAAAATTAGAGTGCGCCCTTTCAGGAGTGAAATTAGGAAACACTTCTACGCAGAAAGGGTGGTAGAAGTTTGGAACTCTCTTCCGCAAATGGTTATTGATGCTGGGTCAATGGTCAATTGTTAATTTTAAATCTGAGGTTGATGGATTTTTGTTAACCAGAGGTATTAAGGGATACGGGGCAAAGGCGGGTGGATGGGGTTAGGTCACAGATCAGCCATGATCTCATTGAATGGCAGGACAGGCTCGAGGGGGCTCCTGTTCCTACCTTCCCATGTTCATGACTGGGCTCTGACACTCGCTTGCCGCTGGGCTATATGATCACGAGGGTCACCGCAACCGAGCCCAATCCTTTCCTACCCGACATCCACACCTGCACACTTTCCAGCAGGGGTCACTGGGTAGTGATCAGGAGCGGGAACCCTGGCTGATATTTTGTATTTTTTTTTTTGGCCCATTGGTGTGCAGGACAATTCTGCCTGTTGCATAGGCTGAGTTCAACTAACTCAGCACAGCTCAGGGATCAGACGTGGGCTGTCTTATGTCTGCAATCCGATACTGATACATTCATAGAATCATAGAAATTTACGGCACAGAAGGAGGCCGTTCAGCCCATTGTGTCCGTGCCGGCCGAAAAAGAGCCATCCAGCCTAATCCCACTTTCCAGCTCTTGGTCCGTCGCCCTGTAGGTTCCGGCACTTCAAGTGCATATCCAAGTACTTATTAAATGCAGTGAGGCTTTCTGCCTCTCCCACCCTTTCAGGCAGTGAATTCCAGACCCCCCCCCCCCCACCACCCTCTGGGTGAAAAAAGTTCTCCTCAAATCCCCTCTAATCCTTCTACCAATGACTTTAAATCTCTGCTCCCCTGGTTATTGACTTCTCTGCTAAACTGGGGATGGGAACCTCCCAGATTTGATTTCTAAAAGTACAGTGATAAATGTAGCTTCAGTCGAGCAGTTTAAGATCGCTGAACTGTTAAATTGAACATATTCCCTCGCACCACAGATTGTATATTTTGGTTCAATTAAAAAGTCTGTGTGTTGTTGTTTTGTAATGATTAAAATGCATATTGCCATATCTTTTACATCTTTTGTGTTTTTAAAAATAAAAACCTACGGGAGGAAGTTTAAAATCTTGAGGTTCAAGTATTCTGTTTCTTGGGTGTTCTGAAGTGCTGTTGGCCATATTTCTGTGCTTTTTAAGTTGGGAGTTTGGATGTAGGTTAGGTTTCACAGTCCCTGTAGCTGCTAGGTTCTGCCAATTCCACATCCAGGCAGCGGGCAGCGTAGGATGGGGGCTGGGCTTGTACTCCAGAGGCTTGCTGTGTTGCTGTTGGAAGACCTTGATATAAACCACTTCACCATCGTGAGTCACAGAAGTGAGGGCGGAGGCAGCTCCCATTTTAAGGACAGACAACGTGGTTTATACCGTGTCGAGATTTCTGGACTGCTCTTTTTGAAACTGTTCAACCCTAATTCTCAGTGCTGGTTTAAGAGCTGGAACAGAGGAGCCGGTGTTGGACTGGGGTGGACAAATGTGAGAAGTCGCACAACACCAGGTTATAGTCCAACAGCTTTATTTGAAATCACAAGCTTTCGGAGCGTTGCTCCTTCGTCAGGTGACTTCACCTGACGAAGAAGCAGCGCTCCGAAAGCTTGTGATTTCAAATAAAGCTGTTGGACTATAACCTGGTGTTGTGCGACTTCTCACATTGGAACAGAGGAGGCTGAGGGGGAGATTTAATTGAGGTGTATAAAATTATGAGGGGGCCTAGATAGAGTGGATGGGAAGGACCTATTTCCCTGAGCAGAGAGGTCAATAACCAGGGGGCAGAGATTTAAAGTAATTGGTAGAAGGATTAGAGGGGAGTTGAGGAGAACTTTTTTCACCCAGAGGGAACGCACTGCCTGAAAGGGTGGTAGAGGCAGAAACCCTCATCGCATTTAATAAGTACTCTGATATGCACTTGAAGTGCCGTAACCTACAGGGCTACGGACCAAGAGCTGGAAAGTGGGATTAGGCTGGATGGCTCTTTTTCGGCCAGCACAGATATAATGGGCCGAATGGCCTCCTTCTGTGCCGTAAATTTCTATATAGTCCCTTAGATGGGAGCACATTCCAGCGTCACCCTCTCCATCCATAAAAGGTGGGTTGTTGGTTTTAACAGTGCTAGTGGGTGCAATACTAAGTGTTCACCAGGCACATCTTCACACACAGGTAAAGGGGGGGGGGAAAGTTGGAGAGCAGGCATGCCTCCTAGTGGGCCCGCATTCGGGTGGCAGAAGCCTGGGTGTAGGTTGACTGCCGAAGGGTGCAAAATAAGTGGGGAAAGTAACATTTGCAAAGAACTGGAGAGGCAGAGGGGACTACAGTTAGTCTCAACACTCCTGGGCTAAGGAGGGGGAAAATCATCCAGCACACTCATTTCTGCTTTAAAGGGAACACATGGACATCAGGGTATGGTATCCTAGTGGTTATGGTACTGGATGAGTTCAAATCCCACCATGAAACCAAAATGGCCATGAAAGCTGCCGGTTGTCTTAAAACCCCCCAACTGGTTCCTCGGTGTCCTGCAGGGAAGGGAACCTGCCACCCACGACCCGGTCTGGCCTACATGTGACTCCAGTCCCACCCTACATGCTTGGCTGTTGATGCCCTCGGGACAACTAGAGACGGGAAATCAATGTGGCCCTTGCCAGCATTCTCCACATCCAAACAACAAATATGATCGGGCGAGGACAGGGTCACATTTTTTGCTGTGGTGCCCTCCACGGCCGAACAGCCTGTTGATGGTCACTGTCTGGGCTTATGCATGAAGAGTGGACAATTGAGCGGGGCACTGGTGAACTGCTAGGAGTGGAAGGGAGAAATGTGGAGTGAGGAGAGTAGACCTTTTAAGCTCTTAGGAAGCCTCATGTAGCAAAGTATTCTCATCGATCCATTCTAATAACTGCTGTTTGAGGCATACGCCACCAGATTGCACCGTTTTATATTTAGGTGCATCTCACTGTGATGGAATTTGATGTATTATTCTCCTTTTCCCCAGCTCGGCACATCTCCTCTTCACCTTGCAGCCCAGTATGGCCATTACTCCACAGCGGAAGTCCTCCTCCGAGCCGGAGTTAGCCGGGACGCCCGAACCAAAGTCGACAGGACACCGCTACATATGGCGGCCGCTGAGGGCCACGCAAACATAGTGGAACTGTTGATCAGGGTAATCTCTCAGTAGAAATCTGTTCATGGGGGGAGGGGGGCCCCATCTTTGTTTTAAAAAAAAATAACAAGACCACAGCGTTCTTCAATAAAAAAGCAAAGCCGTTGGCATTAAACAACAGGTCGGCCAGCACCTGAAAGATCCATTTGCTCCTCCTCCGCTCTTAATTCTCAGCATTAAGTACATACGCCGATTTTTATCTTTCTCGGATCCAGAGTGGACGATCTCGCACTTCCCCACGTTGAACTCCATTTGCCGAGTATAATCGAGTCTTGGAAATAGAATCTCGCTGCAGTACGGCACAGTTTCAGATTGAGGGGTGGGGGGCAATGGGGTACAAAATCACCATGCAAAGCTGGAGGAAAATCGGCAGGTGAACGTTTTAGGGTTGGACACTTCGACAGAACCAGTTTCGTCTGATTGGGGAAGTGCTCCTTTTATATAAACACCCCAAAAGAAAGAAGGGATAAAAGAGCAACAGCTGAAAGTTAAGAGAACAGAGATGCTAAGTGCATTCGCAAAGAAGCAACGTTGGGGGGTAATAACCAGCAGGTTGAATTTTATCTGAAGTCCAGATACACAAATCACTAAAAGTGGCTATTAAAAGAAAAACCAAGCACTAGGGCTCATTTCTAGACGGATAGAATTGAAAAGCAGAGAAGTTGTGTTAAACTTGTGTGGAACCTTGGTTAGACCACACGTGGAGCACTGCACGCAGTTCTGGTCTCCATATACCTTGGTTAGATCGCACTTGGAGCACTTTGCACAGTTCTGGTCTCCATAGACCTGGGTTAGACCACACTTGGAGCACAGTTCTGGTCTCCATATACCTTGGTTAGACCACACGTGGAGCACTGTGCACAGTTCTGGTCTCCATATACCTGGGTTAGACCACACTTGGAGCACCGTGCACAGTTCTGGTCTCCATATACCTTGGTTAGACCACACGTGGAGCACTGTGCACAGTTCTGGTCTCCATATACCTGGGTTAGACCACACTTGGAGCACCGTGCACAGTTCTGGTCTCCATATACCTTGGTTAGACCACACGTGGAGCACTGTGCACAGTTCTGGTCTCCATATACCTGGGTTAGACCACACTTGGAGCACCGTGCACAGTTCTGGTCTCCATAGACCTTGGTTAGACCACACTTGGAGCACTGTGCACAGTTCTGGTCTCCATATACCTGGGTTAGACCACACTTGGAGCACCGTGCACAGTTCTGATCTCCATGTACCTTGGTTAGACCACACGTGGAGCACTGTGCACAGTTCTGGTCTCCATATTATAAAAAGGATATCGAGGCACTGGAGAAGGTGCAAAAAAAGATTTACAAGGCTGATACCAGAACTGAGAGGTTATAACTATCAGGAAAGGTTGAACAGACTGGGGCTTTTTTCTCTAAAAAAGAGAAGGCTGGGGGGTGACCTGATCGAGGTCTTTAAGATTATGAAAGGGTTTGATTGGGTAAACGTAGAGAAGATGTTTCCACTTGTTGGGGAGACCAGAACTAGGGGCCATCAATATAAGGTAGTCACTAATAAATCCAATGGGGAATTCAGGAGAAACTTCTTTACCCAGAGAGTGGTGAGAATGTGGAACTCGCTACCACAGGGAGTGTTGAGGAGAATAGCGTAGATGCATTTAAGGGGAAGCTGGATAAACACATGAGGGAGAAAGGAATAGAACGATATGGTGATAGGGTGAGATGAAGAGGGGTGGGAGGAGGCTCATGTGGAGCATAAACATTGGCAATGGGCCGAATGGCCTGTTTCTGTGCTGTAAATTCCATGTAATTTTGAAATGCAAGAAAGCGGCATAAGGGGAGATGATAAAAGTCTTCTCAGTTAGATATGTGGAAAGGCACTCTACAATAATAATTCTTCAGCTTTGCATGCATAATGTGTGTCGGTTGATTTTGTACCCCGTCCTTCTCCCCCCTCCCCCAGCCGCTGTCTGAAACTGCGCTGTACTTGCAGTGAGGTTCCATTTGAAAGACATTATTGTATTCGTTGGATGGAGTTCGACGTTGGGGGAAGTGTGAGGTCATCCACCCTGGATCTGAGAAAGACAAACCCGAGTATGTTCTTGTAGGTGGAGAGTAGGAGCTGTGGCGGAGCAAATGGATGCAAGAGCCCAAGTGCGCAAATCACGAAAAGCTAGTGCGTAGAGCCTTGGTCAGACACCATCTGGAGCACTGCGTTCAGTTCTGGGCACCGCACCTCAGGAAAGATCTATTGGCGGGTGTACAGCGCAGATTCACCATAATGACACCATGGCTTAAAGGATTAAATTATGAGAACAGGTTCCATAAACTTGGCTTGTATTCCCTTGAGTTTAGAAGATTAAGGGGTGATCTACAAGAATGATTTATGAGGATGTTGCCTGGACTGGAGGAAAGATTGGAGAGGCTGGGGTTGTTTTCTTTGGAACAGAGGAGGCTGAGGGGAGATTTAATTGAGGTGTATAAAATTATGAGGGGGCCTAGATAGAGTGGATAGGAAGGACCTATTTCCCTTAGCAGAGAGATCAATAACCAGGGGAGCATATATTTAAAGTAATTGGGAGAAGGATTAGAGGGGAGTTGAGGAGAACTTTTTTCACCCAGAGGGTGGTGGGGGTCTGGAACTCACTGCCTGAAAGGGTGGGAGAGGCAGAAACCCTCACCGCATTTAAAAAGTACTTGGATATGCTCTTGAAGTGCCGTAACCTACAGGGCTACGGACCAAGAGCGTGGGATTAGGCTGGATGGCTCTTTTTTGGCTGGCACGGACACGATGGGCCGAATGGCCTCCTTCTGTGCCGTAACTTTCTATGATTCTAAGGGGTGATCTAATTGAGGTGTTTTAAAATGATAAAGGGTGGATGGAGAGAAACTATTTCCTCTGGTGAGGGAATCCAGAACAAGAGAACATAATCTTAAAATTGGAGCCAGGCCGTTCAGGAGTGAAATCAGGAAGCACTTCTTCACACACACAGGGTCGTGGAAATCTGGAACTCGCTCCCTCAAAAGACTGCGGATGCTGGGTGAATTAAAATTTTCAAAATTGAGATGGATTAGATTTTTGTTGGGTAAGGGTATCGAGGGGTACGGAGCAAAGGCGGGTAAATGGAGTCGAGGTCGCAGATCAGCCATGATCTAATTGAATGGCGGATCAGGCTCGAGGGGCTGAATGGCCTGCTCCTGTTCCTATGTCGTCCTGCCAGTCGTCACTTCAGTCTGTCACGGAGATGTGTGTATATATATATATGAATGCAGGCAGCCTCATTGATTCGACTCTAAAAACGCTGCCTTTTTTTCCCCCCCAAACGCAGAACAACGCAGATATAAATGCTAAGGACATGCTGAAGATGACTGCCCTGCACTGGGCAGTCGAACACGATCACCGTGAGGTGGTGGAGATTTTGTTAAAATATGGAGCCGATGTTCACGCTTTGAGCAAATTTGATAAAAATGCTTTTGACATTGCCATTGACAAGCACAACCCTGAACTGGTGGCAGTATTGCAGGTACGTGGAGCGAATTTTCAACGACCCAGTTTTCATTCTGGTCGCGAGCATGTGTCTTTGGTTATTTAGGAAAGCCTTGTCCCAGTTTATAGAAATTCACGGAAAGTTACAGCGCAGAAGGGAGGCCATTCGGCCCGTCGTGCCTGCGCTGGCTCTTTGAAAGAACAGTCGTGCTTAGTCTCACCCCACCCCTGCTTTTTGTCCGTAATCCTGTGAGCTCCTCATTTCTCAAGGACCTGTCCCTTTTAAAATTATTGATGGAATCCACTTCCACCACCTGTTCAGGTCGAGCGTTCCAGATCCCCACAACTCTGAGTGGGAAAAAAAACTCCCCTCATCTCCCCTCGAAAGCTTTTCCAATGATTTTGAATCTGTGATTTTGGGTCTGGTTATTGACCCACTCGCCAGAGGGAATAATTTTTTTCCCAATTTGCTCTTTCAAAACCTCTCATCATCTTGAAAACCTCTATTAGGTCACCTCTTAACCTTCTCTGTTCCAAGGAGAGCAGTCCTAACTCTTCTAACAATCTCCTCATAACTGCAGTCCCTCATCCCTGGTAACATCCTGGTAAACCTCCTCTGTACCCTTTCTAAGGCCTTTATATAATTTCCTGAAATGTGTGGTGCCCAGAGTTGTCCACAATACTCCGGCTGAGGCCTAACTAAAGTTCGAGCATGATCTCTGCTTTTATATTCTATTCCTCTTATTTATAAAACCAAGTTGTTTTTTTTAACCACCTTATCAACTTGCCCTGCCGCCTTTAAGGATTTGTGTATATGGACACCAAGATCTCTCTGCTCATCTACACTTTTCCAAAAACGTGCCATTTATAGGTTAACCAGGCTACTTAACCAGGAGAGTATCAGAGCTGAGCTTGATTCTGTCCTCAGCAAACATCATCTCCCAGCTGGGTTAGATATCAAATCAGAAGCAAGAGGCCTGGCCGATTAAACGTTCCATATTAGTCCTCCCAAAGTGCATCACTTCACACTTCTGATGTGAATACTGGAACAGTTTGGAGGGGAAAAGAGTAAGAAAGTGTGAAACTTGGGGTGCAGCACCACAGTAATGTAATCATTGGGTCAGCACAGAAAGAAAGAATTTGCATTTATATAGTGCCTTTCACATCCTCAAGGTGCTCCGAAGGTTCAGAAAGCATCTAAATCAGACCAATACACCAACCGGTGCTGTGCCAGGGTGGTGGTCGGAGCACTGCAATGGCCTCACAGCCCTCGAGTTAGCTATGAAAAATATCGGCCAGGGCTCTTGCTTCTGATTTGATATCTAACCCAGCTGGGAGATGATGTTTGCTGAGGACAGAATCAAGCTCAGCTCTGATACCCGGCTGGTTAAGTAGCCTGGTCACACTCCCTGGTTAACTTATTCATGAAGGATGGACAAGGTACTTTAGGTCATGGGGGCTGCTCGTGCCCACAGAACCGTACCCTAGAAAGAGTCGGCTCCAACAGGAGAAAAAGGAACAAACTGGGGAGAAAACTGGACA
Source organism: Squalus acanthias (assembly GCA_030390025.1). NCBI lineage: Eukaryota > Metazoa > Chordata > Chondrichthyes > Squaliformes > Squalidae > Squalus > Squalus acanthias. The sequence goes on along the minus strand of CM059447.1, from coordinate 49,340,557 downwards.
GGAAATAAATGGCTACTTGAGATGAGAGTACAGACTTCATTAGTTAACATAAGAACATTAGAAATAGGAGCAGGAGTTGGCCATTTGGCCCCTCGAGCCTGCTCCGCCATTCAATAAGATCATCAGATCTTCGACCTCAACTCCACTTTCCTGCCCGATCCCCATATCCCTTGATTCCCTTAGGAGTCCAAAAATCTATCAATCACTGTCTTGAATATACTCAATGACTGAGCATCCACAGCCCTCTGGGGAGAGAATTCCATAGATTCACAACCCTCTAAAGAAATTTCTCCTCATCCCAGTCCTAAATGGCTGACCCCTTATCCTGAGACTATAACCCCTAGTTTTAGACTCTCCAGCCAGGGGAAATAGCCTCTCAGCATCTACCCTGTCAAGCTTATATGTTTCAATGAGATCACCTCTCATTCTTCTAAACTCCAGAGAATATAGGTCCAATCTGTTCAATCTCTCCTCATAGGACAGCCCTCTCATCCCAGGAATCAATCTAGTGAACCTCCGTTTCACCACCTCTAAGGCAAGTATATCCTTCCTTAGGTACGGAGACCAAAGTGAGTTCTTTATAATAGATATCAGCACATTCTATACTTGCTGGCAAATTGTTCTTGGTGTTGGCTCTGGTCAGTTGATGAACATGTTTTTATATATGTGTTATACACGCAAGATGGTGACGGAGTTAAGAAAGAGACTTCCGAAACTCGTTCCACCTTGCCACCTAGTGGACCGAGCCTGCAACTAAATTGTGACAGGGAACTGTTTACATACAAGACTTCCTTTAGCAATGTTTACATAGGCAGGCAGTGCCATTGTTAAATGTTGACATAAAAGTGTGACCAGAAATTGTGACAACAGGAAATTGGACAGGAAATGTGTACATTTGCAAGATTTTTAATAATATGTAGTTGGGAGGGGTTTTGTTCCATGCCCTTAATGTAATGAATAAACAATTGAGATGCAATTTGCTGCAAGTTTGACCAATTGGCTGTCGCGGTGCAGCCTTGATTTATCAACCATGCCATCATACACACTCTCGATTATCCACAAGAACGCTGGCAGGAATCGGATCTGTCAGAATTCATTTCAAATTAACTTGGTTTAAAAATGTATCTGGGAGGTTAATGAGGTGTATTTAAAAAGACTGCGTTCGAAGATTTGAGGACTCGCCATGATCTAACAGTTTCCACTATCCACCAGGCAGGGGCTGCTCCATAATGCCAGCTAACTGAGATGCTGCTCAAGTTCCCAGTAAGTGTCTTTTGAAAACAACCCCAAGTGAATTCTGTGGCCTCGCATTGCTTCGGTTATTATGTCTAATTGTTGAGATTCAGTGTCTTCACATCTGCAGCCCAGCTGTGCACTCACTAACGTCTCCATCCAGATTTCTGTGTCAAGCCAATAACTTTTAGTAAGCCTGTTAACTACCATATGTATTTAATGAAAAATAACTTTGGGAGTGCATTTCAAGACTAAAGCATCATGGTTCAGATGTCACAAAGTATTATACTTATCAGGAAAGATTGAACAGGCTGGGGCTCTTTTCTCTATTTAAAAAAAAAAGTGAGGGGTGACCTGATGAAGGTCTTAAAGATTATGAAAGGGTTTGATCGGGTAGACATAGAGAAGATGTTTCCACTTGCGGGCGAGACCAGAACTAGGGGTCTATCAATATAAGATAGTCACTAATAAATCCAATCGGGAATTCAGGAGAAACCTCTTTACCCAGGGAGTGGTGAGAATGTGGAACTCGCTCCCACAGGGAGTGGTTGAGGCGAATAGCGTAGATGCATTTAAGGGGAACCTAGATAAGCATATGTGGGAGAAGGAATAGAAGGATATGTTGATAGGGTGAGATGAATTAGGGTGGGAGGAGGCTCGTGTGGAGCAGAAACACCAGCACGGATTGGCCTATGAGGAGAGATTGAGTAGACTAGGCCTATATTCCCTAGAGTTTAGAAAAATGAGAAGTGATCTGATTGAAACATATAAAATTCTTCAAGGGTTTGACGGGGTAGATGCTGGAAGGATGTTTCCCCTCGCTGGGGAGTCTAGAACTAGACATCACAGTCTCAGAATAAGGGGAGGGCCTTTGAGGACTGAGATGAGGAAGAATTTCTTCACTCAGAGGGTGGTGAATCTTTGGAATTCACTACCCCAGAGGGCTGTGGATGCTCAGTCGTTGAGTATATTCAAGGCCGAGATCGATAGATTTTTGGATACTAAGGAATATGGGGATAGTGCGGGAAGGTGGAGTTGAGGTGGAAGATCAGCCATGATCTTATTGAATGGCGGAGCAGGCTCGAAGGGCCGATTGGCCGACTCCTGCTCCTAATTCTTATGTTCTTATGGACCTGTTGGGCCAAATGGCCTGTTTCTGTGCTGTAAATACTTTGTAATACTTGGTATTCCAAATTTCGCTTTAGCTATTGTGCTCATTAAGGTGAAGGATGTCGGTCCCGAGAATGGATACTTTCCATTTTGGGCACGCGCTGTCAGTGTCCAGCATTCCCAGGTGCTTAGCATGTTTTAGTATAGGGTAAAGCTATCTCTGACCTGGTATTGTGGAAGTACTCAACTGCGCCAAAGGGTCTTCTTCCTCAAACCTACCCTATGATGTGCTGCAACTCCAAATCTCAAGAGCATCCCCAACTGCACCAGTGTGAATTTCTTTTAAATTTCCCGCATTTTGTGGCCTCACGGAGTGGGTTTGTCGTTGGAATGCTGTTTTTTTTTTAACATTAAAGCACTATGCACTCCAGCCTCGTAACGTGCCGTCCGTTACCCGAAACCTGGATTTTTAGCAATGTCGGTTTGCATCCGTGAAGGTGTTAACCCAGTGAGCGCGCTGCCTGTAAATGGTTCACCTTGTGTCCCTCCCTCTCAGGAAGCCATGCAGAATCAAGTCAACACGAATCCAGAGAGGACGAATTCGGTCGCCGTCGCCACACCACAGTTCATCATTGCACCCGCAGGGGTAATGAATCTGACGGGGCTGGTTTCTTCATCTACCAAAACAAGCTCAGGTGTGTACGGGGCAATTTGTGGGGTCTTTCTGAAAAGGGCTAATTTAAGAAAGGTGCTGAGACTGAATTCCATAACGGGGCAATCATTGGCTATTGGCACTCTCCAGTGGTTGGACTGTTTTTGTAATCTTTTCTTACAATTATTACCATTTGGTAGCCCTGTCGTGACTCAGTCTGTGTGATACTGAGCCTTGCAGTCCAGGACGTGTTGAGTTCGCCGATCTCGGCTTTGACAGTGGTAGTGGCACTTGGTGATGCTTGCAAGGTCGAGAAAATATCAGGGTTCCTGCTAGGGGGCTAACCACGCCAACCTCCTTCCTGTCCCATCCACCACTACCCCCTTGGACTTGGCCAGTGGAGCCTCATCCTCAGTGATTGCAATGTGCATTGCATCTCCCCTTCCCCCTCTCTCCTCTAAATTACACAGTAGTATTACATAGTATTTACAGCACAGAAACATGCCATTCGGCCCAACTGGTCTATGCTCCACACGAGCCTCCTCTCACCCTGCTTCATTTCACCCTAGCAACATATCCTTCTATTCCTTTCTCCTTCGTGTATGTCCCCTTAAATGTATCTATGCTACAAAAGCAGCACCCGAACTTGGGCTTGAATCCTAGGTCCTCCGATTAAAAGCCGGATGCACTACCGACTGAGCTCTTTGCGCTGCCCTCCTTCAACCTTTCCCTCCATATAAACTCTCCTGCCCATGTGCACGGCCACCTTGGCATCTTCTGTGGCTTCTCTACATCAGTTGTCTGGATGACCGACGAGGCCCTCTCCAAACCGAGGGGCCTCGGTTTAACGTCTCATCCGAAAGACGACACCTCCGACAGTGCAGCACTCCCTCGTTAGTGCCCCTCCGACAGTGCGGCGCTCCCTCAGTACTGCCCCTCCGACAGTGTGGCGCTCCCTCAATACGGCCCCTCCGACAGTGTAGCGCTCCCTCAGTACCGCCCTCCGACAGTGTAGCGCTCCCTTAGTACTGCCCCTCCGACAGTGCGGCGCTCCCTCAGTACTGCACCTCCGACGGTGCAGCTCTCCCTCAGTACCGCCCCTCCGACAGTGCGGCGCTCCCTCAGTACCGCCCCTCCGACAGTGTAGCGCTCCCTTAGTACTACCCCTCCGACAGTGCGGTGCTCCCTCAGTACCGCCCCTCCGACAGTGCGGCGCTCCCTCAGTACTGCCCCTCCGACAGTGTGGCGCTCCCTCAATACGGCCCCTCCGACAGTACGACGCTCCCTCAGTACAGCCCCTCCGACAGTGCGGCGCTCCCTCAATACGGCCCCTCCGACAGTGCGGCGCTCCCTCAGTACTGCCCCTCTGACAGTGCAGCGCTCCCTCAGTACTGTCCCTCCGACAGTGCAGCGCTCCCCCAGTACTGGCACCAGGAGTGTCAGCCTAGATTTTTGTGCTCAAGTCTCTGGAGTGGGACTTGAACCCACACCTTCTGACTCTGTACTCTTGCGGTATGCCATAACCAAGTGGCCAGCAACGATTCCTTTACTGGGAGTGTTGACATTCTTGTCACTTGCGGCAATTATTATTCACTTTCATAGAACATCATTCTAAAAGACCTGGCAGTATTAACAGGATGGACCAAGGAAATCTGCCTGTTTATACTGATTCGAATCAAGGCCACTGAACTGTGTTTTCTCTGCCGAGAAATGGTCTTGATTTCCAAAAATTTTAGCAGCCCTGTGTAAAAATGTTATTTGACTTTTTCAGTCACTATAAAACCATGGCCCCGTTATGATTTGTAATTGAGAATTTGTGCATGTGAATGTGTGAAAGAGTGTGTCAGGTATTTGGAGAGGTTTCAGGAAGCTCCCTCAATAGTTGAGGTCAAGTCACTTCTCTCTGAGCCATATAAACCAACAAGGTCCCAGGAATAAGAACAGGTAATACTGGAAAACACTCGGCAGGTCAGGCAGCATCTGTGGAGAGAGAAACCAAGTTAACGTTTCAGGTCGGTGACCTTTCGTCAGAACTGGTCAGCGAATTTCAGGTGAGGTTAGTGGACGGGTTGACCTGCGCGTTCCTGGGTTAGCAAAGGGTAAATTGGCCAGGGATCAAACTCGTTGCTGGTGTGAGTTATGTAAACTGCACTATAAGAACATAAGAATTAGGAGCAGGAGTTGGCCATACGGCCCCTCGAGCCTGCTCCACCATTCCATATGACTGATCTTCGACCTCAACTCCACTTTCCCCGCCCGATCTCCAGATCCCTTGATTCCCTCAGAGTCCAAAAATCTATCGATCTCAGTCTTGAATATACTCAAAGACTGAGCATCCACAGCCCTCTGGGGTAGAGAATTCCAAAGATTCACCACCCTCTGAGTGAAAAAATTCCTCTTCATCTCAGTCCTAAATGGTCGATCCCTTATCCTGAGACTGTGCCCCCTGGTTCTAGACTCTCCAGCCAGGGGAAACAACCTCTCAGCATCTACCCTGTCAAGCCCTCTCAGAATCTTTCAATGAGATCATTTCTCATTCTTCTAAACTCCAGAGAGTATAGGCCCATTCTACATAACCCTCTCATCCCAGGAATCAATCTAGTGAACCTTCGTTACACCCCATCTAAGGCAAGTATGTCCTTCCTTTAGGTACAGAAACCAAAACTGTGCACAGTACTCCAGGTACGGTCTCACCAAAGCCCTGTACAATTGCAGCAAGACCTCCTTACTCTTGTACGCCACCCCCCTTGCAATCAAGGCCAAAATGCCATTTGCCTTCCTAATTGCTTGCTGTACCTGCACGTACCTATACGTGATTAAGACACGGGGAGTGCTGATGTGAGTTATGAAGGCTGCACTATGAGTAATAGCTGCACGATACATTCTTATTAGATTTGATAGATTAATCTGCTTTGTATTTCACAAGGGTTTTTTGGGAGGGAAGGGGAAGAGAGGACACTTATTGTGGATAAATAATTTCTGGAGTGTCTTGTATGTTAAAGCGCTGCTTACAATGAATTGCTTTTGGAGTGCAATGATTCTTGTTATGTATGATGTGGAGATGCCGGTGTTGGACTGGGGTGGACAAATATGAGAAGTCGCACAACACCAGGTTATAGTCCCAACAGCTTTATTTGAAATCACAAGCTTTCGGAGCGCTGCTCCTTCGTCAGGTAAAGTGAAGAGATGCATATAGGCACAGCATATATAGTCAGAGAACACTGCCAGGTGATTACAGTTAATCTTTCCAACTGCCCTTTATCACACCTCGGCAGAGGTGTTATGTAGGTACAGACTGTGGAGCGAGGAGTCAAATGTGAAACAGCTCATAAATGGTGAAAACTAGCAGGGCCTTGGGGTGGGGGGGGCGGCAACGTTTTAACAGTCAGCATTTCAGAGTGGGTGGTAAAGGAACACTTTCGTGATGGTTTCAAAATGTTGTTGCAGTGGAGGCAAAATCCACCAGTCAGCTTCGTGTTGTGTACAAGTTAAGAGCAGGCCCTTTATATTAAAAAAAAACTACTTTTCCCTTTCCTCTCCTTGTGAAGGATGCCGACTCTTGCTGGGGTAGGGTTTCAAGGGTGCCTCATCGAAGTGGCCATTCCTTGCATGGAAGCCAAGACGGGTGTTGTTGAACGATTTGATCGTGGCAGGGCGTTGCAGCCAAGCCTGACATGCTTGTGTGGGGCGCGGTGGGGGTAATGGATAGGAATCGAGAGTAATAATTCTGGCTGCTTTTTAAAAATATATATATATATATATAAAAAAAAACATCCCTTGGCCTCAAGCGCTACGGCCAATTGTTCCATCCCTACTCCTGTTCCAGCTGATCTCCGCTAGCTCAGTTCAGACCAAGGATTAAATCTGGGTGGCTCAGTACCGCGCTGGTTTAAAAAAAAAAAATAGGGCGTATGGAGCCTGAAATGCATCCCTTTTGAAGATTCAAAGAAAAGAAAATTGCCCAAAGTTGGAAATGACTGCCATGGAATAGTCATTTAAAAATCTGATTTGCTGGGACATAATTTTTGAAACGTATGGCAAAAAACCGGCAAGTCGTATTAATCTGTCCCAACACCCCGTGCTGTGTTAGTAACACAACGTCGTATATTCGCCACGCATTGACCTGTTTTATTTTGGGAGTGGGGGGAGGGGGCACAACCTCAGTACTGGCTACCTTGGCTGCTTTAACTGAAGCTTCAGGGCCACTATCACATTCAACCAGAACTGCAGGTAATTTCCACGAATGTATCATAAAGTGTGCCGATTTCAAGACGCCCTTTCTTATACCATAAATCAAATCTGCCCCAGTTTAGCTCCTATTGGTGCAAGTGCATAGAAAGAAACAAAGACTTGCATTTCTCCAGCGCCTTTCTCCGCCTCAGGACATCCCAAAGCTCTTTACAGCCAATTCGGTACTTTTTGAAGTGTGGTCACTGTTGTAATGTAGGAAACGCGGCAGCCAATTTGCACACAGCAAGCTCCCACAAGCAGCAGTGTGATAATGATCAGATAATCCTGTTTTTAGTGACGTTGATTGAGGGATAATTATTGGCCCCAGGACACCGGGGAGAACTCCCCCCCCCCCCCCCCCACCGCCCGCCCGCCCGCCCTGCGAAATAATGCCCGTGGGATCTTTTACGTCCGCCTGAGAGGACAGGCGGGGCCTGGGTTTAATGTCTCATCCGAAAGACGGCGCCTCTGACAGTGCGGCGCTCCCTCAGCACTGGCACTGGGAGTGTCGGCCTAGATTTTTGTGCTCAAGTCTCTGGAGTGGGGGCTCGAATGCACAACCTTCTGACTCCAAGGTGAGGGTGCTGCCCACTGAGCCACGGCTGACACAAATGTAGGAGTGGCACTGGAAGAGTTAAAAAGTAGAACTAATGGATCCTTTGCACTTAAAATGAAGCAATTGTGCTGTATTAACAGTCTGGGACTAGTGCCATTGAAGGCGGCTAAACACTCATGGCCCAAATTACATAGATAGTTCAGACCGTGCTTTTCTTGAGTTGCAAGAAATTCACTCTCTCGGCTTTCACTCTCTTGTGTTCCTTTCTGTTACTTTTATTTCCGCTCAAATGGCGAGCACTGGTGACCCAGTTGGGCGGCCGGCCTGGAGGTGAGTTATTGAAACCAAACGGGGCCTGAATGTATTCAGGCTGCAGTTGAAAACGCACGGTCTCAACGGGAGAGGGAGTTCACCAGCCATCACCGCTTATGTTAATTTAGTTCTGTCACAGTGTGGGGGGGGGGGAGAAATGATTTCCTCTCCGCAGAATGCCAAAAAAAAATTATAATCCCGTTATCAAAAAAAGCACAAAGGAAATCGGCCCTCTTCCCATTGTCCTTGATCTCTTCCCAGTTCCCTATTATAAGGTCACTGTTCAAACCCAAAATATGGGTGAGGGTTGGGGGGCGTCAGGCAATCAACAGAAGAGTGGAAACAACAACAGAAAACGCTGGAAAAACTCAGCAGGCCAGTCAACATCCGCGGAGAGAGAAACAGAGTTAACGTTTCAGGTCGAAGACCCTTCGTCAGAACTGAGAAAAAAGCAGGAAATGAAACCGATCAAAAAGCAAGGGGGAGGCTGGGGGGAGGAATAAAAGAACAAAAGGGGTGGTCTGTGGTAAGTAGAGACATTAAGAGATGCTCAAGGCAAGACGAGATGGTAATGGGACAGGTTAAGAAACAAAAGGTGGCTCAGAAGTGTGAAGTGTGAAATGCAGAGTGAGAGACAGCTGCCGTGGGCGGGGGGGGGAGAGAAAAAAAAGGGAAAAGGCACAAACCAAAAGGGTGGATAAAATGTGTGTGTTTTTATATATATATATATATATATATATATGGTAGGGGCCGAGGTTATGATCTGAAATTGTTGAACTCGATATTGAGTCCGGAAGGCTGTAAAGTGCCTAAATGAAAGATGAGGTGCTGTGGAGTGGAGAGAAGAGAGGAAAGTGTTGACTTTGATTCTTTGTTAAAGGTTAGTAATGATAGTTACAGCCTAAACATTACCTACAAAGTGTTGCCTTCTCACTTCACAGTGAAGCATTCCCTCACCAGTCAGTGTTAAAGGGGCCCTTTGTCGCTTCCTCCTTTCTGCACAGCATGCTGACCAAGATGCCCCGAGTGTGGCCACTTTGGTTTGGCTCCAGGAAGCCAATTAACATTGCGCCAGAACTTCCCACAGCCCTTTTTGGCTTTATTGTGTGTTATCCATAAGCTAATATCCCAGTAATGAAGTTACTCTTGATGCTGGAGTAGATTTTATTACTGTTGTGTCGGTGTTTATTTTACCATTGCAGTGCGTGAGCCGCGGGCAGACAAAGCTGGGTGGCCCAGGGAGATGAGAGTTAATGAGCTCGTTCTCCACTTTAGTATTTAACAGCGCACTTTGAATTTTCTTTATGTCGCTGCTTGATGAAGAATACCCCTTGCAAGTGCTTTACTGATACAATAGAAGCATAGAAATTTACGACACAGAAGGAGGACATTCGGTCCATTGTGTCGATGCCGGCTGGAAAAGAGCCATCCAGCCTAATCCCACTTTCCAGCTCTTGGTCCATAGCCCTGTTGGTTCCGGCACTTCAAGTGCATATCCAAGTACTTTTTAAATGTGGTGAGTGTTTCTGCCTCTACCACCCTTTCAGGCAGTGAGTTCCAGACCCCCACCACCCTCTGGGTGAAAAAAGTTCTCCTCAACTCCCCTCTAATCCTTCTACCAATTACTTTAAATCTCTGCCCCCTGGTTATTGACCTCTCTGCTAAGGGGAATAGGTCCTTCCTGTCCACTCTGTCCAGGCCCCTCATAATTTTAGACCAAAATGCTGCAGTTGGTGAGCTTTAAGCTTGCGCTTCCTGTGAAAGTGATTAGTCCTCCAACAGCCCAGTGGGTACAGGCACTGTCTGGCGCAGGCCCCAGGTTCAGTCCACAGTCCTTCACCTTCACCGTCCTGGCTGATCTCTGGAGCGGACGCTGAGCTGTTACAATTGGCCTACGCGGCCCTGGTTTAGGAGGGAGGAAAGTCGGCCACGGGAAGGGGGGGTGCTGACCCGGCTGGAACGTGCACACTTGTCATCATCGGGCGGGGACAGGATCGTGACGCCCACTATAGTCGGCTAACCCTGTTGATCCTCCGTGTCGCGGTTAACGTGCAGAAGGTGGCCTCGTGCGTGAGCTACTGGAGGACGCTTGGTACCGAGGGAACGGCATCTCAGCAAGAGTCTGTGCCTTCAAAGAGAGGAGGAGAGAAAATTAAGTTAGGGGGTGGTTGCGACGTGGGGGAATGCTTGTGATTATATATAAGAATTTATTTATGATTAGAGAACTGCATCTCTGGCTGCTGATGTGACTTTTGGCTTTGGTCCCGATTAATTGCAAAGCTATGTTAATTTATCTATCTTGTCTTTCCGCAGATTTCGAAAAAAAGTACAACCACAACTTTCAGATACTCACAGGTCAGCACAACTGCACTTACTAATGTGGTTTTATTGCAGCGCACCGACAGCCTGTATGAATAAGAAATACCCTGAGCTCCCTCTCTCTTAAACCGAGGTGGCGATGGGGTGCTGCAATTGGCTTCAGGGCCCCTGGTTTGCGGGCAGGGGGGCAGCCAGCCTAGGTTCCAGCCCCCCGATCTCAATCCAGTTGCCAAAGTTCCCGTTGGTATACCCCAATGACTCTAAATGTTCAAGTGATTGAAGCATTTAAATCCTGGGTTACAAACACCACACAATCTTGCAAAAGTGCATTTGAGTGAAGTGCACAATTTATGCCAGATTCCTGCTACTGTTGAGATTTCAATTAGGCAAATGGAAAATGAAAAGGAGCTGTACTGGAATGAACAAAAAGTCTTTAAAAAAAATTGCAAAATTGAACGAACAAACAAAATTATTTTTTGGGTGGGCGGCCCATTCAAAATACGTGGCTTTCGCATCGAAAAGCCGGCAAGCTGGCTGTGGGGGAGGTCCAGAGAGCTGTGCGGCCACGCCGCTTAGAACATTGCCAGTGAACCCCCTTGCTGGAAAAAGTGCACCTGTGTGGCCGTCGGATGAGGATGTTAATCGTGCTTAGCTGTAAAAGGGAAATGAAGGTTTAAACACCATTCTGTGCCGAGTTCAGCCAGAATAGCAGTTGGGATGTTATAATTGGCCTTAGAATCCCTGGGCCGAGAGGACAAGACCGGGCCAGGGGTGCCTGTTCCCAGTCGGAGGCCGATGTGACCCCAGCTGGAAGTTGCACGCACATGGGTGTCGGGTACGAACAGGGCTAGGCTCGGCTATTTGACCACGGGGAGTTAAGATACAGATCGGCCACGATCGAATTGAATGGTGGAACAGGCTCGAGGGGCTGAACGGCCCCCTCCTGTTCCCGCGTATCTGAGATGGGATTATGTAATTCAGAGACTAAAACCAGGTAATGCCCTTTTGCTCATCGCTACTATTTACAGTGACTGAAGTTTATGTGTGAGGGGCGGGGAGGGGGGTAAAGGCAGGGGAGGTATTGCACTGACGTCGTAATTATGTTTGTGAATGTCAAAGATGCCATTTTAATACTGGATTCCCCCCCTCCCAAACATCTCCATATCCTTCGCAATTGCGGCGCTGTTTGACTGGAGTTTGTCCTGAGCTGCTCCCCCTACTCTCTCGTGGCTGCATTTATTCATTTAAAAAGTACGTTGGGGACATCTAGTGGTGGCGGAGGGTACAGCTTGCAGCTTTTTCAATCAGGAGACTCTTCTAAACCTAGGATTGGGAATTATTTTACTTTTTTTGCTTGTAATATTACTGGATGTCGTTATGAAAATGGGATCGCTCGTGTAGGCGTGAATGCAAAATCTCCGTGTGTGTGCGTGTGCAGTTTTTGTTTTTAAGGCAGCAATCAGAGGCTGAACATTTCCATTATTAAAGTGGGCCACTCCCAGAGTTGTGTTGGTCGTCTTAGTTTCGGGCGCAATTTATAAATTGGGATTTGTGTGTCACCGTGCCCTCTCTCTCTTAGGGTAGTTCTATGCAGTGTTTTCTCGGGCTGCTGTTAATTCAGCTCTTAATTCGAGCTGCGATTTCATTGCCCCCTCCCTGGCCCTCCAGTTTGCCGAGGTAAATTCCACTGGGGGTGGAGGGTGAGGTTGAAGTCGCAAACCCGCTTTGCGTGGCGCAGTGTATCGGCCCCTTTAAGCCCTGCGCCAACCTTCGAAATGAACGGCCTCCGCTCAGGTCTTCAGCGACCTTCACGCCTCCCGTCGCCTGGTGAGCGTTCAAGCGAGTGAAGCAGTTGTAATCTTCCGGTGTCTCCGTTGTCCGACGCGCTCCTGGCTTTTCTTTTCCCCCGTGAAAGTGGGGTGTGCATGCAGCCCATCGGCCCTAGTCACACAAAGAGGATGGAAATAATTCGTTACGGTGGGAGATACTTAGAACTGGGCACTGAGCATCGTTCTCTTCCCCCAATTTTAGAGGGAGACTGGCAGACAAGTGCTTTGATTATAAAGTCTCACCCCCCACCTCCATTTTCCTTTCCTTTCAAAATTTATAATTGAGGTGAGGAATCTTTGTGAAACCTTCACATCAGGTGACAGAATTAAGAACATAAGAATTAGGAGCAGGAGTCGGCCATACAGCCCCTCGAGCCTGCTCCGCCATTCAGTAAGATCACGGCCTATCATCGACCTCAACTCCACTTTCCCGCCCGCTCCCCATATCCCTTGATTCCCCTAGAGTCCAAAAATCTATCGATCTCAGCCTTGAATATACTCAACGACTCAGCCTCCACAGCCCTCTGGGGCAGAGAATTCCAAAGATTCACCACCCTCTGAGAGAAGAAATTCCTCCTCATCTCAGTCCTAAATGGCCGAGCCATTATCCTGAGACTGTGACCCCTGGTTCTAGACTCTCCAGCCAGGGGGAAACAACCTCCCTGCATCCACCCTGTCAATCCCTCTTGAGAATTTTATACGTTTCAATGAGATCACCTCTCACTCTTCTAAACTCCAGAGAGTGTAGGCCCCATTCTACTCAATCTCTCCTCATAGGACAGCCCTCTCATCCCAGGAATCAATCTAGTGAACCATTCTTGGGTCAGTTGAGAGAAGTTCTGGGTAATACGCAGTTTTCCCGTGTTGTCCCTAGTTTTTACTTTTAATTTCAGGAAAGCATCCCGTTGCACCAAGTGCGACCCTTTCCTTCTCTGTCTTTTTTGTACTGAAGACAGAATGTTGGAAACCTCCAACAGTACCTAAAAGAGAGAGAGTGGTTAAGGATTCTTCTGGGACCCTTTCGTCCAGACGTCTCTTCTCTTTCAGATGCTGACCGACCATCTATCTGTGCATTGCCAGCAGTCTCCGTTTTAAATCCTGGTTTCCATTTTATTTTTTCACTTTATAACGTGCTTTGCCATCCAGTGTCTTGTGCAAGGGAGGAGCCCTCAATCCGTTCTTGTAAACGGGCAGTGTGCTACTATGCTGCATTGGGGTTGGAGTATAAAAGCAGAGAAGTCCTGCTACAACTGTACAGGGTATTGGTGAGACCACACCTTGAGTACTGCATACAGTTTTGGTCTGCTTATTTAAGGAAGCCATGATGTGGAGATGCCGGTGTTGGACTGGGGTGGACAAATGTGAGAAGTCGCACAACACCAGGTTATAGTCCAACAGCTTTATTTGAAATCACAAGCTTTCGGAGCGCTGCTCCTTCGTCAGGTGAAGTCACCTGACGAAGGAGCAGCGCTCCGAAAGCTTGTGATTTCAAATAAAGCTGTTGGACTATAACCTGGTGTTGTGCGACTTCTCATATTTAAGGAAGGATATACTTGCATTGGAGGCAGTTCAGAGAAGGTTCACACGGTTGATCCCTGAGATGAGGGGGTTGACTTATGAAGAAAGGTTGAGCAGGTTGGGCCGATACTCATTGGAATTTAGAAGAATGAGAGGTGATCTTATTGAAACATATAAGATACTGAGGGGGCTCGACAAGGTAGATGCAGAGAGGATGTTTCCCCTCGTGGGGGAATCTAGAACTCGGGGGGCATAGTTTCAGAATAAAGGGTCGTCCTTTTAGAACTGAGATGAGGAGGAATTTCTTCTCTCAGAGGGTCGTGAATCTGTGGAATTCTCTGCCCCAGAGAGCCGTGGAGGCTGGGTCATTGAATACATTTAAGGTGGAGATAGACAGATTTTTGCAAGATAAGGGGGTGAAGGGTTATGGGGAGCGGGCAGGGAAGTGGCTTTGAGCCCAAGATCAGCCATGATCTTACTGAATGGCGGAGCAGGCTCGAGGGGCCAAGTGGCCTATTCCTGCTCCTATTTCTTATGTTCTTATTCCCCAAGGTTGTACTTTGACGCCGTACGGCTCTTTTCTGTATTCACGCTTTAACTTTTTTTGTTTCCCCCCCACAATTCAGCTGCGACGGAGGAAGTGGTAACTGCGGACTCGGTCGACTCTGCAATTCAGCAGGTGGTAGGGAGCGGAGGTCAGAGGGTCATCACCATAGTGACAGACGGGGGCGTACCGCTGGGTAACCTTCAGGCGGGCATTAACACCGGCCAACCATTCATTGTGACCATGCAAGACGGGCAACAAGGTAAGTCCCCCCTCGAGGGAGAAATGATTGCAGTCCGAGATTGAGTTTCACGGGCACTCGGGAGATGCTGAAAAATTTGCAATGAATTAGTTTTTCTCCTCTCTCTGCTCTTCTCAATTCACTTCCCCCTCCTCAGTTCGTACCCCTCCTTCTGAAGGCATCGACTCTCTTGCTGGAGGGCTCCAGCAAGAGTCACTGCATCGTAATCGAGAAGATAGATCCGAGGTTTTATTTTTTAATTCTCCTCCTTGCCCTTTTCTGGCGAGCTGAGGCCAACTGCTGCCCGAGTTGAGATTTTCTAACTCTGCACAGACTGAGGATTAAAACTCCAAACTTTCCCGATTCCCTACAGCTCAGTGCCGCAGCGCGTGTGACGCCTGCACTTGCTGAGCTACCAGGGGCTGTAAAGAAACAAATGCTTCCCTGCTGTGCGTGCATGATCGCTCACGGAGAGAGTCGAACACGCAGTAAAAAGTAGTATGAGCTGCCTATCCGGTCCCCTTGAGAGTCTGGTTAATGGAAGTCCGAAGGCTGAATATGTGACCCACTATTGTGCCCAGTTTCAAATTCAAACCACCTTGCACATATCCACCTTGTGTCCATTTTACATGGGGAAATCTGAGTCTTCCTGAGTTAGGGTGGGTGTTTTTTTTTCTTCGTTTATGGGATGTGGGTGTCGCTGGCAAGGCCCAGCATTTATTGCCCATCCCTAACTGCCCCTTGAGAAGGTGGTGGTGAGCCGCCTTCTTGAACCGCTGCAGTCTGTGTGGTGAAGGTGCTCCCGCAGCGCTGTTAGGGAGGGTGTTCCAGGATTTTGACCCAGCGACGATGAAGGAACGGCCGATGTATCTCCAAGTCAGGATGGTGTGTGTGACATGGAGGGGAACTTGGAGGTGGTGGTGTTCCCACGCGCCTGCTGCCCTTGTCCTTCTAGGTGGTAGAGGTCACGGGTTTGGGAGGTGCTGCCGAAGAAGCCGTGGCGAGTTGCTGCAGTGCATCTTGTAGATGGTACACACTGCAGCCACGGCGGGGCAGAGGTGGGGGCACCTTAATAGGCGCCAGCATCCCTGGGCTTGGGAAGGGAAACGTCCGTCACGAGAGCCTCTGGGAGCCCCGGTGGAAAATGCGCACGCTCGGACATCAGGCGAGGAGGGGATTAAGCTGGGCCTCTGTCTGCGCTCACTACCAGGGCTCAAACACGAAGGATGAACACTTGGGGTGAGGTTCTGGAGGGCGTCTGGTACCCGTGGATTTTTTTACCCCCAGCAAGATTCGTCCCTTTCAGGAGAGGAGGGAGAAAATTGTGGGGCAAATACCGTTAATAATGGGGTTGACGGAAGGGGTAAAATGGAGCTCAACCTTAATAACGAGACAGAAATGGGTGCATGTGAGGACTGTCTGATTAATCCAAGGTTTTCTACCAGCGGAGACACTATTAGTTACCAGAGTCCTGTTCTTTCTTTAGTTCTGACAGTCCCAGCCTCCCACATGGAAGAAGAGACCATTATTACAGAAGAAATGCCAACAAAGAAACAGTGTCTGGAGGCAGTCCTTAACCACTCGGAGCCAATGGAGAAGGTACAGTGGCGTGCACTCGATCTGTTCTTTAAAGAGAAATCAGCCTTTTGATATTCCTTTGAGTACCTTTTTTTTGTCAGCTTATCAGATGCAAGGGAAACATTGAAGCTCTTGAGGTTCAAAAGCCTGCAGAAGTGATCAGAGGTTCTGACGCTGGACCCGTGAAATGAACTAAAGCAATGCTTCCGTTTGCTATAAACAGATACACAAATCGCCCCAAAGAAGCGATGCAGGTTAATAAGGCCACCGGGGGAAAAAGCAAAGCACTGGGGTTCATTTCTAGAGGGATAGAATTGAAAAGCCAGGGAAGTTATGTTAAACTTGTATAGAACCTTGTTTACTGCTCGCTTGGAGCACTGCGCACAGTGCTGGTCTCCCATGTTATAAAAAGGATATCGAGGTACTGGAGAAGGTGCAAAAAAGATTTACAAGGATGATACCAGAACTGAGAGCTTATAACCATCAGGAAAGACTGAACAGCCTAGGGCTCTTTTCTCTGGAAGAGAGAAGGCTGAGGGGTGACCTGATAGAGGTCTTTAAAATGATGAAAAGGTTTGATAGGGTAGATGTAGAGAAGATGTTTCCACTTGTGGGGGAGACCAGAACTAGGGGCCATCAATATAAAATAGTCACTAATAAATCCAATGGGGAATTCAGGAGAAACTTCTTTGCCCAGAGAGTGGTGAAAATGTGGAACTCGTTCCCACAGGGAGTGGTTGAGGCAAATAGCAGAAATGCCTTGAAGGGGAAGCTGTGAGGGGAGAAAGGAATAGAAGGATAGGCTGATGGGGTGAGATGAAGAGGCGTGGGAGGAGGCTGGTGTGGAGCAGAAACACCGGCACGGAGCAGATGTAACCAGAAATAGTTGTTCTTAATTAACTCGCTAAGGGCCTCTAGCAGCTAAACAGTAGAACTCTCCTGCTGCATTACAGTACCAGATGGACCCTTGTGACGTGTCTGTCTGAGACTGAGTTTCCTGACTCATCAGTTCCTGGAAAGGCATATCTATAGGAAAGTCGACCACGGTGGACATGATTGTTGCCAGTGGCCCTATCGCTTGCCTTCAGAATATATTGTACTGCACAAAAGGGTAAGGGGGTGACGAGTGAGTAATAATTTGCAAAAATACATAAGTAACTTTTCTCCGAGCAAACCAGTTGTCATAATGATTGATTCTATAATGCACAAAATGATCATGAGATCTACAGCCCCTCCCTTCTCCTTCCCCATCCCTCTCCCTCACCTGCCCCTCTCCTTCGCCCTGCCCCCCTCTCCTTCACCCTGCCCCCCCCACCCTTCGCCTGTTTCTCCCCCCCCACCCTTGGCCTGTTTCCCCCCCCCCACCCTTCGCCTGTTCCCCCCCAACCTTCGCCTGTTCCCCCCCGACCCTTGGCCTGTTTCCCCCCCCCAACCTTCGCCTGTTCCCCCCCCCCAACCTTCGCCTGTTCCCCCCCCACCCTTCGCCTGTTCCCCCCCCCCCCCCCCCCCACCCTTGGCCTGTTTCCCCCCCCACCCTTGGCCTGTTTCCCCCCCCACCCTTGGCCTGTTTCCCCCCCACCCTTCGCCTGTTTCCCCCCCCACCCTTCGCCTGTTTCCCCCCCCACCCTTCGCCTGTTTCCCCCCCCACCCTTCGCCTGTTTCCCCCCCCACCCTTCGCCTGTTTCCCCCCCCACCCTTCGCCTGTTTCCCCCCCACCCTTCGCCTGTTCCCCCCCCACCCTTCGCCTGTTTCCCCCCCCACCCTTCGCCTGTTTCCCCCCCCCACCCTTCGCCTGTTTCCCCCCCACCCTTCGCCTGTTTCCCCCCCACCCTTCGCCTGTTTCCCCCCCACCCTTCGCCTGTTCCCCCCCACCCTTCGCCTGTTCCCCCCCACCCTTCGCCTGTTCCCCCCCACCCTTCGCCTGTTCCCCCCACCTTCGCCTGTTCCCCCCACCCTTCGCCTGTTCCCCCCCACCCTTCGCCTGTTCCCCCCACCCTTCGCCTGTTCCCCCCCACCCTTCGCCTGTTCCCCCCCACCCTTCGCCTGTTCCCCCCCACCCTTCGCCTGTTCCCCCCACCCTTCGCCTGTTCCCCCCACCCTTCGCCTGTTTCCCCCCCCACCCTTCGCCTGTTCCCCCCCCACCCTTCGCCTGTTCCCCCCCACCCTTCGCCTGTTCCCCCCCACCCTTCGCCTGTTTCCCCCCACCCTTCGCCTGTTCCCCCCACCCTTCGCCTGTTCCCCCCCACCCTTCGCCTGTTCCACCCCACCCTTCGCCTGTTTTCCCCGCCCCACCCTTCACCTGTTTCCCCCCCTTCGCCTGTTTCCCCCCCCACCCTTCGCCTGTTTCCCCCCACCCTTCGCCTGTTTTCCCCCCCCACCCTTCGCCTGTTTCCCCCCCCACCCGTCGCCTGTTTCCCCCCTCGCCTGTTTCCCCCCTCGCCTGTTTCCCCCCTCGCCTGTTTCCCCCCCTCGCCTGTTTCCCCCCTCGCCTGTTTCCCCCCTCGCCTGTTTCCCCCCTCGCCTGTTTCCCCCCTCGCCTGTTTCCCCCCTCGCCTGTTTCCCCCCTCGCCTGTTTCCCCCCTCGCCTGTTTCCCCTCGCCTGTTTCCCCCCCTCGCCTGTTTCCCCCCCTCGCCTGTTTCCCCCCTCGCCTGTTTCCCCCCTCGCCTGTTTCCCCCCTCGCCTGTTTCCCCCCTCGCCTGTTTCCCCCCTCGCCTGTTTCCCCCCTCGCCTGTTTCCCCCCTCGCCTGTTTCCCCCCTCGCCTGTTTCCCCCCTCGCCTGTTCCCCCCTCGCCTGTTTCCCCCCTCGCCTGTTCCCCCCTCGCCTGTTCCCCCCCCTCGCCTGTTCCCCCCCCTCGCCTGTTCCCCCCCCCCTCGCCTGTTCCCCCCCCCCTTCGCCTGTTCCCCCCCCCCTTCGCCTGTTTCCCCCCCTTCGCCTGTTTCCCCCCCTTCGCCTGTTTCCCCCCTTCGCCTGTTTCCCCCCCCCCACCCTTCGCCTGTTTCTCCCCCCACCCTTCGCCTGTTTCTCCCCCCACCCTTCGCCTTTTCCCCCCCTACCCTTCACCTGTTTCCCCCCCCACCCTTCGCCTGTTCCCCCCACCCTTCGCCTGTTCCCCCCCACCCTTCGCCTGTTCCCCCCCACCCTTCGCCTGTTACCCCCCACCCTTCGCCTGTTACCCCCCCACCCTTCGCCTGTTACCCCCCACCCTTCGCCTGTTACCCCCCCACCCTTCGCCTGTTACCCCCCACCCTTCGCCTGTTACCCCCCACCCTTCGCCTGTTACCCCCCACCCTTCGCCTGTTACCCCCCACCCTTCGCCTGTTACCCCCCACCCTTCGCCTGTTACCCCCCCCCTTCGCCTGTTACCCCACCCTTCGCCTGTTACCCCCACCCTTCGCCTGTTCCCCCCCGCCCTTCGCCTGTTCCCCCCCGCCCTTCGCCTGTTCCCCCCCGCCCTTCGCCTGTTCCCCCCCGCCCTTCGCCTGTTCCCCCCCGCCCTTCACCTGTTCCCCCCCCGCCCTTCGCCTGTTCCCCCCACCCTTCGCCTGTTCCCCCCCCACCCTTCGCCTGTTCCCCCCCACCCTTCGCCTGTTCCCCCCACCCTTCGCCTGTTTCCCCCCACCCTTCGCCTGTTCCCACCCCACCCTTCGCCTGTTTCCCCCCTTCGCCTGTTTCCCCCCTTCGCCTGTTTCCCCCCTTCGCCTGTTTCCCCCCTTCGCCTGTTTCCCCCCCTTCGCCTGTTCCTTCCCCCCCTTCGCCTGTCCCCCCCCTTCGCCTGTTTCCCCCCCCCCCACCCTTCGCCTGTTTCCCCCCCCACCCTTCGCCTGGCCCCCCCTCCTCTCCCTTTACTTTTTATTAACAGTGGCGCTATTTTAAGGCTGCATTCCAAAATACTCTTAGCAAAATAAGTAGCCCCCACATACTCCTGTCTCAGAAAAAACCCACTTGAGGGGTGTTTTACCCACAATTTTGAGATTCAGTTTGCAGTCATGGCAAGAGAGGTGGCGATTGCTGTTCATCAAACGGTTATAAAATGACTAAAGCAAATAACTCCGGATGCTGGAAATCTGAAATCAAAAGCAGCAAATCATAGAATAGTACAGCACAGAAGGAGGCCATTCAGCCCATCGAGTCTGCGCCGGCTCTTTCGAAGAGCAGTCCAGTTAGTCCCACTCCCCCCGCTCTTTCCCCATATCCCTGCATTTTTTCTCCTTCAAGTATTTATCCAATTCCCGTTTGAAGGCTACTATTGAATCTGTATCCACCGCCCTATCAGGCAGAGCATTCCAAATCCTAACCACTCGCTGCGTAAAAAAAAGTTTTCCCTCATGTCGCCTCTGGTTCTATTGCCAATCACCTTAAATCTGTGCCCTCTGGTTATCGACCCTTCAGCCATTGGAAACAGTTTCTCTTTATTTACTCTATCTAAATCTTTCCTGATTTTAAACGCCTCTATCAAATCTCCTCTTAGCCTTCTCTGCTCTAAAGGAGAACAACCCCAGCAGCCTCAGTCTATCCACGTAACTGTAATCCCTCATCCCTGGAATCATTCTAGTAAATCTCCTCCGCACCCTCTCCAAAGCCTCCCCGTCCTTCTTAAAGTGCGCTGCCCAGAATTGGACACAATACTCCAGCTGGGGCCCGAACTAGTGTTTTGAAACAGAATCTTGGGGCTCGAACCCACGACCCTGAGATTAGGAGTCTCATGCTCTACCGACTGAGCTAGCCAGGCCCCAAGTGCTGGAAAACACTCAGCCGGTCAGGCAGCATCCGCGGAGAGAGGGAGAGAGAGTGAAACGAAGAGTTAACATCTCAGTTATGCGAAGTTATCCACTTTGGTGGCAAAAACAGAAAGGCAGACTATTATCTGAATGGCAATAGATTGGGAGAAGGGGAAGTGCAACGAGACCTGGGTGTCCTTGTGCACCAGTCGCTGAAGGTAAGCATGCAGGTGCAGCAGGCGGTGAAGAAGGCAAGTGGTATGTTGGCCTTCATAGCGAGAGGGTTTGAGTACAGGAACAGGGATGTCCTGCTGCAGTTGTACAGGGCCTTGGTGAGACCACACCTTGAGTACTGTGTGCAGTTTTGGTCGCCTTATCTGAGGAAGGATGTTCTTGCCATGGAAGGAGTTCAGCGAAGATTCACAAGGTTGATACCTGGGATGGCAGGAATGACATATGAGGAGAGATTGGGTCGATTGGGCTTATACTCGCTGGAGTATAGAAGAATGAGAGGGGATCTCATCGAAACATATAAAATTCTGACAGGTCTGGACAAACTAGATGCAGGAAGAATGTTCCCGATGGTCGGAGAGTCCAGAACCAGGGGTCATAATCTAAGGATAAGGGGTAAGCCATTTAGGACTGAGATGAGGAGGAATTTCTTCACCCAGAGAGTGGTGAACCTGTGGAATTCTCTACCACAGAAGGTAGTTGAGGCCAAGTCATTAAATATATTCAAGAAGGAGCTAGATATATTTCTTAAAGCTAAAGGTATCAAGGGATATGGGGAGAAGGCAGGTACAGGGTACTGAGTTTGGATGATCAGCCATGATCTCATCGAATGGCGGAGCAGGCTCGAGGGGCCGAATGGCCTACTCCTGCTCCTATCTTCTATGTTTCTATGTTATAAAATGCCACTGCGGGTCCCGGTCACACAGCGGCTTTTGTCGTTGCAGGACGCGAATGACTGCCTGGAGAGGGAACTACTTCAGAAGCAGCTCCACGAGGCAAACCGGAAAGCGCAGGAGTACCGGCATCAGCTGATGAAGAAGGAGCAAGAGGCTGAGGAGTACCGCATGAGGCTGGAGGCCATCGCGCGGCTCCACACCACGGCCGAGGAGATCACCGTGGTGGAGGAGGTCACGGACGACGGCACCAGCACAGTTCTCACCATGGCGGCGGAGCTGGAGGGGCCCGAGACCACGGTGGAAACGATGGAGCAGCCCACCGACATGGCGACGGAGACAGTGACTTCGTAAAGCCCCGTGGCTCGCGAACCTTTTCCTGACACATTTTGACACACACACACACCACACACACGCACACACACGAAAACCAAAAACAGCTCTGGGTCAAGCTGTTGGGTCACTGCCACACCACACAGAGAGACGTTCATTTTTTCTGATTGCACAAGAACTCCTTTGGGAACTCCACACCAGGAAACCTCCGAACACTATAGCAGGTACAATTTTTTTTCCCCCCAGACCTTCCAAAAAAAAGGGCGGGGCCAGCCTTTCGTTAAAATCTGAAATCCACAATTCCTGTTTGTGCAGAAGAAAATCCGGGAGCTGGAGCCCAGTTGGGGGTTAAGATTTTTGGGGAGGGGAGGGGGGAAATTAAACTGCTTCAGTGTTGCCGGCATATATTTTTTTTTTTGCTACGGAAGTTCAGAGCTCCGGGGCAGACGGCTGACGAAAAGGTGCCGATCCCGCAGTCGACGTGCCCGCACGTCTGGACGCCACGGACTTGTCGACACTTGTCTTCTCTAGGCCATTGACGTTACGTCTTGGGTTCGTGTTTCCTTTTTATTTAATAAGCAAAAAAAAAAAAGCAGCCTGCTTGCCTCGATTACGGAGAAGAAAAGAGAACGGTGCAGAATGTTACGGTGGATAATTTAAAATTATTTTAAAATGCGAGAATCCTCCGCGCTATAATATGCAATCAGTTATTCATCTGGTAAAGGGAACATTTTAGATTCGCGGTGTGGGGGGTGGGGGGAGGGGGGGGGCGAGAGAGTCCAATATTAGAAATTGTTTTGGTAATAGTATTTGGTATTCTCAAGTACAAATTCCTATTGTTCATATACCCACAGAGCTATCTGTCTGACGGGTGTAGTTTCCTCTCTGAACAAGGGGCAGGAGACGAGCTTTTTATTCCCTGTCTACCTTTCTGCAAAAGTTAAGAGGCTCTAAAGGCCTGCATTTTTATATATATATATATATATATATATATATAGCCCCTTCTCGCATTGCTCAGAATTGTCTCGAAGCACTTCACCTACAGTGAGTGACTCCGAAGCACAGTGTCTTGTTGTTATGGAGGCAAAGTTTTAACCAGCTGAATACGGCGCTTGAATGCTACCTGTTCCTCTTTGCCAGAACGCTGTCCCCTCAACCTTGGGGGTTGGCCTCGGGAGGGAGGAGTTTCCATCCGCTTCAAAGCTTTCTTTTTGAAAGAGAGAGTGTGGGACGGAGACAAAGACAGAGTTCAAATGTTGGTGTTCCCCCCCCCCCCCCCCCCCCCCCGCGCCCAGTTCAGTTTACAGTGCTTCAGTTGTTTATTTTTGAAGCTACGGTTGCCTTTTAATTCGGGCACTGCTCAGGGAATGACCCATCCACGTGCGAGAAGGGTGAATTTGGGTCATCGCTTGGCCCTAGGGTTGCCAACGATGCCTGGATGTGTTCCTGGAGGTTTTATCACATGACCTCTAACCGCCTCGCCCGGTCACAAACGGCCTCCCCCCCCCCCCCCCCCCCCCCCCCACCATCTCCCAAGATTTTTTTTATAACTAATAAACAAAGGTGTGCAAAGAAAATGGAAAAAGAACACACCATTTTTTAATATCCCTATGATTTGCCTCCCGGGTGTTGCTCACCGCTGTGTCCAGGAGATTAATCTTTCATTCCTGGAGACTCCAGGGCAATCCCGGAGAGTTGGCAATCCTGGCTGGGCTGGGAAAGCCGGTCTTTGCAGAACCCACAAGTCAGCTGATTTTTGCCAGCTTTGGGCGTCTCGTCTCCTTTCTCTCACTTGATCCCAGTCAAAACGGTGCTTTTCTCGTCTATAATTGATCCAAGGGCAATAGCTGCCACATGATCGTGAGCGCATGTCCACCGAATCTAAAATCCAGGTTCGAAGTCCTGAAGTTTGGATTCATTTTGTCACTCTCTCTTCCTTGTACATTTTTGTGTTAAGTGACATCGTTTCATTGCTGAAATAGCTCCCGGCACCCGGACAGACATTGGAATCCAGAAGTAACTTCACCCCCCTTTTTATTTTTTTTTGAATTGTAGTCTTCGTTTCCCCGATGATTTGGAGGTGAATGTCGAGTCTGAAGTGGGGACTAAAGCCACCTCGATGTCCTGGAGGTTTGGGGCAAGCTCTGCTGCGATGCCCCCGCTCGGTTGGAGCGGTCCGCCAAGCATTCCGCGGCCTGGGCTTGCTCGTCGAGCGGCCTCTTGCTGCACGTGAGGCGCTGGGACGCGGGGCAGTTCCCCCAGCATTCGTGAATGGGAGGAGGAGCGCCCCTTTTGAGTGAGTGAGATACCCATTTGCCACCCTCTGCCCCCAGACCCCAAGGTCTGCTTATTATAGAATGAAATCCAAAGAGCAGCAGTTGAGTTAAGTTTGTCAGTGACACAATTTAGTGGGGAATAGACTGACATTTATAAAGCGCTTTATTGTGTCTGAGAAATGTCCCAAAGCACTTCCTATACGATAAATTACTTTGCCTGCATAACAACCGCACTTCAAACACCTTGTTCGGTTAGATGTCACTTCATTTAAATTGTAGAAGGTGATTACGTTTTTAATAGATTTTTTTTTCTAATAAACCTTCCTGTGGACAGGTTTGCTTTCCTCATTAACAGCGCTGCATTGTGCATTAGCTGTATGACCAGGGTCTCGCATAATTTCCCCGGCCCTTTTTTTATATTTAAAAAAAAATTGTATTTTTTGAATCATTTTTATTGTCGTCTAAGGTTGTGCCTAATAGTTATTTTAGAACTGAATACTCAGTTTACATAATTGGTTTATATTAAAGCACCATTTAAAATGGTGCCTTTTCTTCATCCAATGTGCATTTAGGATCTTCTTGCGATTTAATTTTCAGCTGAGATGTCATGTGGGGGGTGGGGGGGGGAATTTGTCATATTCTGTCGAAGAGCACAGTGGAACGTTTCAAGTGGCCATCGGGACTTTCACAATGGCCGGTGGCCCATCCAGCATCAGTAAATTCTATGAAGTGGCCGCAACCTTGCTCAAAATGGCCGCAACCTTGCTCAAAATGGCCGCAACCTTGCTCAAAATGGCCGCAGCGTTGCTCAAAATGGCTGCCTGTATAAGTCACTGGTGAAAGTAAAAATGCCAGCACACTACTCCATCTTCGTTGCTGCTGCTTCGATGTTGGCCCAGTATTTGAACTCGCAGAGTAGCGTCTCCACTTAGAGGTGTCACCCAATTGCCCAAACCGGGTGTGAAGCAAGCCACAGCCATATATACTGGACCAAACACTGGACTTTTT
The DNA here is from genome assembly GCA_030390025.1 of Squalus acanthias. Taxonomy (NCBI): domain Eukaryota; kingdom Metazoa; phylum Chordata; class Chondrichthyes; order Squaliformes; family Squalidae; genus Squalus; species Squalus acanthias. The sequence goes on along the minus strand of CM059447.1, from coordinate 49,315,193 downwards.
CTATACGACTATCAAATTGCTCAGGAGCTCTACCCCTCCCAAAAACCAGACTGCCCGGTTCAAAACTGGGTTGTGGTCACCCGGCCCCCCCACTCGTTCAATTCTGGCAGTCTCCTCCCCTACCCCCCCCATTCTATAATGAAATGTGTTTGGGCAGGCGCTGTCTCGCTTGTTCTCACGCTGGCCACTCTCTCCTTTGCGCTTCCCACTCTCCTCCTCCTCCTCCTCTTGCACAGTAGGAATATGTAACTCGCAATAAAGCGGGGTTCCTACTTAGTAACGTGTAATTATGCTTTCCAGTATTTGGCTGTTAGTACTTAACCGATCAGTGACGCTACAAGAGTTGTATAAAATGTTCAGGCGAATGAGCTCCATTTGCTTTCTGTAACTTTTTAAAAAAATTCCTTCACTGCCACTTGGTAAAACAGGACGCAGATTAGCTCGAATCTTAACGGGCTCTGCAAAGTAGATCCCAGAAAGGAATCTGTCTGTGTAAATGTTTGAATAATGGGTCATAGGAAGAGGAGGAGGCCGTTCAGCCCCTCGAGCCTGTTCCGCCATTCAGTGAGGTCTTGGCTTATCTGCGACTTAACTCCATCTACCCACCTTTGCCCCGTATACCTTTGGTTAACAAAAAGCTATCAATCTCCGATTTAAAATTAACAATTGATCTAGCATCAATTGCCGTTTGCGGAAGAGTTTTCCAAACTTCTACCACCCTTTGTGTGTAGAAGTGTTTCCTAACTTCACTCCTGAAAGGTCTGGCTCTAATTTTTAGGTTATGCCCCCCTAGTCCTAGAATCCCAAACCAGCGGAAATAGTTTCCCTCTATCTACCCTATCTGTTTACCCATTGAGTCATTTTAATTTTCTTTTATAATGAACACAGAAATTGTCTGTAAATGTCCGATCTGAACAGTTACTTCTATGCAAAATGAATCATATTCTGTATTCTATCAGTGTGATGGGTGTGTCAGTGTAGCTGTTGAATGTAGGGCTGCCTCCTTTTACCCGGTTCAGACTGGACCAGGGCAAGATGGGGGGGTGGAAGGGGAGGGAAGGAGGAACGGAGCCTATGGGTCATGATAGGAGGGGTGCATGGGGGGAAACTGAGCCTACGTTCATGTGTATGTTTTGCGACTGCAGAAAGTTTAAACTGTTCCCCCCCACCCACATCATGGGACACAGAAGCACAGTGAGAGGAATGGACTACCATAGAATAGATTATGGGCATATTGGAGAAATTTGCAGGTAGCCTACTCAAAATCGGAGACATCTGTTTCAGAAGGAGGCAGGTGGCAACCTTTTTATGCATTTCCTACCAAATTATTATTATTTATTTATTTTTGTTTGCAATCCTCCCCATGTCCTTTGGAGGGCGCTATTCTGAGGTAGTGGCAGCGGCACATTGTGGGGGCAGTATAGAGGGAGCTCTGCTCTGCATCCAACCCACGTTATGGCTGTGTGTTGAGTTAGAGCCAGCCTAGTGTGTGTTGGTACTGGTAGAGTTGGTATCCTATTACTGTTAGCAAGAAGAGGTATTGTGGCTGCTACTGTGGCCTTTGCCCCTCTCTCTCACTTTCTCTCTCTCTCTTTTCTTTCTCTTCACTCTCTTTTATTTCTATTTCACTCACTCTCACGCTCTTCTATTTCTCTCTTTCACACTCTTGCTCTCCCCTATCTCTCTTTCTCTATTTCTCTCGTTCTCTCTCTTTCGCTGTTTCTCTTTCTCAATCTCTCTCTCTCATTGAATCCCAAATATCAAGGCTCCCGGATGCTGCCCTTGCAGCTTTTTCTCTCGGTTACCTCTGTAGACCGTTTGCAATCTTCTACAGGCCTATAAGGCCACTCATCTCTTGCCTTCTCTCCAGGCTGAATAGACCACCGTTTCCTTGATTCTCGGTTCCCTAATGCTAGGGACCAGTCTGGGAGCGGTTCGCTGTGCTGCTTCCAGGATTTGAATGTCTGGCTTGTTTCCTGTGCCAGTGTAATAGCACGCAAACTTGCCGACTGCACCGGTCCAGGTGAAGCGACCTTGGGAGCCAGCCTGGGTGATCCAGGAATGACTGAGAGCCTTGTAAAGCACCCTCTGTATGTCCATCACTCAGTAAAAGCTGGAAGTTCCTGGGCAGTATAGAATTGTAGAATGATGCAGCACGGAAGGAGGCCATTCGGCCCATCGTGCCTGTGCTTGTATAATTCAGAGATCTTCACTCATTATTTGCGACATGATCTGCAGCATAACACGAGCTGTGTTTCTCAGCAGTACCTCTTTGTCAAACTGTGAAGCCCTTATCGTATGCTGTCTGGGGAGAGCAGTTTTATTTTACATTCTCCGAGCTGTGGGTAGCCCCAGTGCGAAACCACCTTATTTTGTGAGATTTTATTTAGATTCCTGAAAGTGTTTATTTTTGTATTCAACACACGTTGGTTGGAGCGCTTGCAATCTTACCGTACTTTTTCCCCAAGTCGCTGTTCTTCCTGTGTGAGTCTCAATGGTGAGTGTTGGCGGGCTATTCGGCCACCAGAGACATCACACAACTCCTAGCCCTGTCCTTGACTGATATTTCTCCCCCCCCCCCACCCCAACTCGCACACGTCAGCAGGGGTTTACTGGATAGCGATCGGAAACGGGAGCCCCTGGACAATTCTCCCCTCACGCAGGCAGGGGCGCTAACTCCAGTTCCAGGTACTGCTGGCCCACCTGAGACCAGCACAGGCCTGGGACCTCCCTGGCCTGTAATATTCAGCTGCTCGCTGGGTAAATTTGATGGGACAGGGTAGGGGGTGGAAGGTGGCGGGGGACTCCGCTACCTGTCATGGTTAGAGGTCCCTATAGTTGAGAGGGGAGCTGGTGATAGAGCAGCCTGTATCCAATTGTAGGGCATCCCTCAAGGTACAGCAGCATCATAGTGTGTGTCTGCGTGTGTAAAGGTGGTGATATAGAGCGGTAACAAATGACTCGGTTTGCAAAGGCTGCGCTTAGCTGAACTGTGCAGACCCCCAAGGCACGCGATCGAGTACCTGGTCAGTGCCGGGTCCGCTGATTTAAGGCCAGTACTGCAGTTCAGACATTACAATTAGCTTCAGGAGCAGGCCATTCAGCCCCCCCGGAGCCCATTCTGCCATTCAATTAGATCGCGGCTGATCTGTGTCTCAACTCCATCCCACACCCGCCTTGGTTCCGGAACCCGTAATACCCTTCTCTAACAAAAAAAATATATCCGCGGGTGGGCGTAATCGGGATCGGGTGTGATGCTCCCACAGTGGAATAGCTTGACGACACGGTGTGCCCCCACCCGCTCCCCCACCACCCCAGCAAGAAGTCTGAACCTGCAACAACAAAAAAGAGGGAAGAAAACTTAGCATGGGGCTAAAACAGCAGAGATGGTGTAGCCCAATACTGGCATTCAAGTTGTGCTGCCAGTGTAGCAGGCTAGTGTCGTCCAAGACTTACTCACTGTCTTGGTATCAACACAGATTAGGGAAAAATTGCACTTAAGCCCATACACTAAGTTTATGCAGTACCTTGATGCTCTTAATTCATGACCTCCGACTGCTGACACTGCTGCTGTCCGGACAGGCAGCCTCCAGCGCCCCGCAGGAGAACGGTTTAACGCTCGGCTCCAGATGCGACCCACGTTTGCATGGACAAAATCTGAAACCGTGCCGCTGGGCGTTTTTGAAGTAGACTCAGAGTATTGGAAACTTCTTGCACCCGCTGAAATCCCAACTCCTCCGGCGCCTGAGCATGCTCGTAATGTTCTCGGAGCGGTCCTGTTGGATGCTTCTGCGCTCGTTTGGGACAGGAGGGGAAGAGGCAGTGCGATGGGACAGCAGCATCTGAGGAAGGGGAGGAAAATGGTCAAAGCGGCTAACCAGGTCCAACGCTGTAGAGCTGCGTTGAGAGCGGGCAGTGAGGGGGGGAAATGAGGGGGGTTTACGAGAACTGGGGACGAGCTGATAATTGGGGAGGATGGCAAAACGGCGAATCCAATCCACCTGCTTCCCTTCCTTTTTGTTCTAGGATAGTGGAGGGGCACAGGCACCTAATTGGCGACCCCGAACGACCATGATCATGTTTGACACTTGGAAATCCAGGTACTTAATTGCAGTGGGGTGCGGGGTGGTGGATGAGGAATTTCAACAGAAGCGTTGATGACGCCCAGTGCCGTTTCCTCTAATGAGTGGGTTCCGTCGGAATAAAGAACTGAATATTTCCAGCCTGGGACTGTGCTGGCAGCAGCGAGGTTTTCAGACGAGGGTGCGAAAGGGGGGCAGAAACCGTATCCGAACTTGCCCTGGGATGACGCGCCGTGTACCCCCTCCCGGGATTGTGGATAGTTTATGGTGTTCGTCTCTTGCCCATCCTTCCCCCCCGCTGTTTAAAAATTCAACTTTCTCTCTTTTTACGAAGATCTTGTTTCAATGTTCTGTAAATTGTCTGTGGCGAGTGAAAGCGGCTGTAGTGACGGATCAGTGAATAGATGCGCCAGCATCCGTAACCCTGTGGGGGGGGAAGATGCAAGCACGCATTCTCTCTGCTGTTCCCTCTTTTCTGCCCCATATTACCCCCACCCCCACCCAAATTTACAGCAGCCAGCGTTAGTGGCTGTAGCAATGACCTTGTCCTATGATTGCGGCCCCGCGTGTCCAGATGATTTGTCTAGCAAGCTAGCCTCTCGCCCTGCTTTTACCCGGGCACCGTCGCCCTGGGAAAAGGTTTGTATGTGTGCGCGTTTTTAAAAAAAAAATATTATTTCTCCAGACTTCATCCTGGCTCTTTGTGTTTTACGAATCGGAAACCTTGCCGTTGGTGTCGGTGACCTTTTCTAAGATCACCGATGACCCGTAAAGGAAGTGAATTCTCATATTGCCCTCGGCTGTGGGGAAACCTCGAATTGTACCTGGTGCGCCTTTAGTACAATGTACTGTAACAGACTGTCAGTATCTTGTGTACAGGATTCCTTTAGAACTAGCGGTGTTCTTTTTTAGAACCTACACAGATTGTTAAATAAATCTTGTATATACATTTTTGTACCATTATTAAGGGCAGACCTTTCCTAATAAAATACAAAAGATGAATTGTTTTCTTGCGCGTGCGTGTTCTTTTATTTTTCAAAAAATGTGGATGTAATCCTGCTAAGCTGCACTTCCGCAGGTCCCCTCCGGTACGGGCTGCATGTAGTGACACCGCTATTCCCGACCAGAATGGAGACGATTGGGCAACGCCCCCCCCCTCCCGTCAATCTCGCCTGGAGACCGCACCGCCGTAAGTGAGCGGGATTGATTTCACGCACGTAATTTGCTATCTGTAAGTATGCTCTACTCGCTGCATTGTGAGGGAGAAATCGCCCTGCTTTTATCGGGAGCAGTTGTTGCTGCTTGTAGTTCGTAGAGCCTCTTTTTTTTAAATAGACTCTGTAGACTGTTTGCTGTAGAGAGCTGTTAAAATAGACTCTGTTTGCTGTAAGTTAGACTGTTTGCTGGGTGGCCTGCTATTAAGTCTCGCCCTGCCTCCTACCCATTGGCTGACACAGTGGTGTCAATAGACAATAGCACTCCCAAGTAGCCATTATTCTATCTGTGAGGTCATTCGACTGCAGAGACCATCGCAGTGGCTTAGATCCCTTTCTTCCCTGGCATCCGTGCCTCACTTTCAGCAGCCGTGACGGTGATCATGTGCAGGAGCCCCGGTTTTTTTTTCCCTTCCTTCTTCTACTTCGACCTGGGAGCTGAGCCTAGGGTTGCCAATTCTGGTTGGACGTTTGACCATATGACATCTGATCATTGACACTTGCCCGCAGTTTGCAAATGTTATTGTAGTTGCCTTATAAAAGTTGGGACCCCTGTAGTTCTGATGAAGGAAACGCAGCAGCCAATTGCCGCACAGAGAGGTCACACAAACAGCAATGTGATAATGACCAGATCATCTGTTTTTAGTGATGTTGGTTGAGGGATAAATATTGGCCCCAGGACACCGGGGAGAACTCCCCCGCCCCCGGCTCCTCTTCGAATAGTGGCCGTGGGATCTTTTATGTCCACCTAAGAGGGCAGACGGGGCCTCTGGTTTAGCGTCTTGCCCGAAAGACAGCACCTCCGACAATGCAGCACTCCCTCAGTACTCGAGTGTCAACCTAGATATTGTGCTCCAGTTTCTGGAGTGGGGCTTGAACCCATCTGACTTGGAAGGAAGAGTGCTGCCGCTGAGCCAAGGGAAAATGCTGAGGGAGAATGGGATTGGGCTAGCCTGTGAAGTCTCCAGTGGTTGAATAGCCTATTGGCAATCAGTATGGAATCTCACACCTAGGTGAGGTAAGTGTGGAATGTACCACAGCTGGGGGGGGGGGGAATAGAAAACTAGCTCAATTAGAAAGAAATAAAAACAGAAAATGCTGGAGATACTCAGCAGTTTAGGCAGCATCTGTGAAGAGAGAAACAGAGTTAACGTTTCAGACCTGAAACGTTAACTGTGTTTCTCTCTTCACAGATGCTGCCTGACCTGCTGAGTATCCAGCATTTTCTGTTTTTATTTCAGATTTCCAGCATCTGCAGTATTTTCTTTTTGTTTCAATGAGAAAGAAGTTGGTATCGTACTTGTGTAGTTTCTGTAATAAAGCAAAGATCTTACTCTGTCATTTGCGGGGCGGGGGGGGGAATCTATTTTAAAAACATTGGAAAAGAGAAAATAGTTACAAAGGAGCAAATGTTGCTCGGCCCAGAATGTGATCTATTCACACGGCTGGGGAGAACAGGTAATTTGTGGCTGTCATTCAGATATCTTTCAGTTTCCTCTCTCATCACACCTGATCAGTATTCAGTTATCGCTTGCAAACTCCACTTTAACTCGCAAAACAATCGCTTGGACCTCTGATCAACCTCACCCTTGTTTCCCCCCCTCACCTCCCCTTTTCCACCAATTTCTTCAACCCATTTATGCTGTCCACTTTCGATGGTTATGTTAACCAACAAAGGCACCAATCCTTCCTGTATCCACTGTACAGGATGGGCCTTCAATTGCCCCTCGCCCTCCTGCCTGTTAAAAGTCACTTTCCAAACACAACCGCTCACCCGAAGTTGACTAGAAATTCCTCCGTGTGTTACACTTCTCCCTCGGACAGAGTTATAGTGACTTTGCCCGCGGGATCAGTGGAACACAGGTCGAAGTAGTCTTGAGCACCATAAGAGTCAACCAGTGTCCCAGTGGAGACCGTCACGGGGCCGGAGTTGAATTAATGAAACGAGCTCCTCCCTCGAAGAGTCGGTTCTTCCTCTTCCCCCTTCCCTATCTCGGCTCACGCCATCCTGTAGTCCAAGGCCTCTTTCTCCATGTAGTTTGTCCACGTCGCGGAGGACATGCTGCGGTAAGGATCCAACAGGATCCGGAAGCATCGGACGATGAGGAGGCCCAGCAAGACGAAGAGGAAGGAGACCAAGATGAAGGTGGTCTTCTGCTCCAGGGTCACTGTGCTGACCGACGAGCCAGCGGCCGACATGGGAAGGATGGTGCTCGGAAGATCTTCGCTCATTGCTGACCCCGTGGTCTATTCCCTGCCAACCATCTGAATCTTTCTTCCAGTGAGCCGACTGCTTCGGAAAACCTGGAATGAAAATCGAGAGCAAATTAAAATCTCCGAAAGATTTTTTTTTTTTTATACATGTCCCCTTAAATTGTTTATGTAATATAATAAAGATCTTGTGTCTGCATGTAATTCCTGTCTACAAAACCTTACTTCTTACTTTTCTTCGGCAGCACCTCCCAAACTCTGCCACCTAGAGGGACAAGGGCAGCAGGCGTATGAGAACACCACCACCTCCAAGTTCCCCTCCAAGTCACACACCATCCTGACTTGGAAATAGATCGGGCCGTTCCTTCATCGTCGCTGGGTCAAAATCCTGGAACTCCCTCCCTAACAGCACTGTGGGAACACCTTCACCACACGGACTGCAGCGGTTCAAGAAGGCGGCTCACCACCACCTTCTCAAGGGCAATTGGGGCTGGGCAATAAATGCCGGCCTTCCCAGTGAATTAATTTTTAAAAACCCACTCAGACAGGGCCAGGATTCCTGCTGTTTAATCGCAATCTGGACCCTCTCATCGCACCCCAGAAAAATACACGTGTGTGTGTCAGGCTGGGGCATAGAATCGTATAATCGTACAGCACAGGAGGAGGCCGTTCGGCCCGTCATTCCTCTGTCGGCACTTTGAAAGAGCTCTCCAATTAGTCCCATTCCCCCCCTGCTCTTTCCTTTTTAAGTATATATCCAATTCTCTTTCTGAATTAAGCTGTGTGGTGATGTGCCCCACTTGGTCGATCAGCCCGGTGACACTCGCTGTCTGGATTCGCACTCGAATTCCGGCAAATTGGGCAAGGTACTAGAGGTGAAACCATACACGAACGAGAGAGGGGTTCAACGTAGGAAATGGTCTGGAGAAGGCAAGTCAACAAACTGAATGATGAGAGCAGGTTCAAACTAATAAAGAAAGACTCGCATTTCTACAGCGCCTTTCACCACCTCAGGACATCCCCAAAGCGCTTCACAGCCAATAAAGTACTTTTTTTGAAGTGTGGTCTCTGTTGTAATGTAGGAAACGCAGCAGCCAATCTGCACATTTGCGTCAGTAAAGTGTAGGCCTGAGATCGGGACGATCTCCCTCACACAAAGTCATCAACGCGTGGAATAGATTTCCAGGGTAATGGAGGCGAGCAGCTCTGGAGTTATTTAAGAAGCAGTTGGATGCCTGGATGATGGGCACCATACTTTAGGAAGAAAGTCAAGGTCTTGGACAAAGAGAAGCTGAGATTGTTCTCCCCCAGAGCACAGAAGGTTAAGGGGAGATTTAATAGAAGTATTCAAAATTGAGCAGTTTTGATAAGAGAGAGGGAGAAACTGTTCCCACTGTCCGGAGGGTCGGTAACCAGAGGACACCAATTTAAGATAATTCGCAAAAGAGGGGGAAGATGAGGAGAATGTTTTTTATGCAGCGACTTGTTATGATCTGGAATGCGCTGCCTGAAAGGGCGGTGGAAGCAGATTCAATAGTAACTTTCAAAAAGGAATTGGATAAATACTTTGAAAAGGAAAAAGAAATATGCGGGGCTATGGGGAAAGGGCAGGGGCGGAGTGTGACTAATTGGAGAGCTCTTTCAAAGAGCTGGCATGGGTGTGATGGGCCGAATGGCCTCCTTCTGTGCTGGTGTGATTCTATGATATCATGACGACGAAAGGCAGCTATCAATCTCTCCCAAGTGCACAGTGGCTGCTCTATCAGAGGGTTGGCCCCTTTCAAACACCTTCTTTCTTGGTGTAGCTGAAGTGGTGGAGATGGATCATTATGCAGACAGTAAGGGCAGGAGAGGGAGTTCTCGGTGTGTGTGTTAAACAGACATTATGCTGGAGTCAAGGGGATTCCCTCGAATCCGTCCCTTTCACTCCTTATATAATCTTCTGCATTTCATTCTGTTCCCTTATGAAATGTTCAAGCTTTCCTTGTTACCCGCGCCATCACTAAGAACGCCTATTTCCACCTCTGTAACATCGCCCGTCTCTGCCCCTGTCTCTGCTCATCTGCTGCTCAAACTCTCATCCATGCCTTTGTTACCTCTAGACTTGACTATTCCAACGCTCTGCTGGCCGGTCTCCCACATTCTACTCTACGTAAACTTGAGGTCATCCAAAACTCGGCCGCCTATGTCCTAACTCGCACCAAGTCCCGTTCATCTCCCCTGTGCTCGCTGACCTACATTGGCACCTGGTTAAGCAACGCCTCGATTTAAAAATTCTCATCCTTGTTTTCAAATCCCTCCATGGCCTCGCCCCTCTCCCTATCTCTGTAACCTCCTCCAGCCCCACAACCCCCCCGAGATACCTGCGCTCCTCTAATTCTGGCCTCTTGAGCAACCCTGATTTTAATTGCTCCACCATTGGCGGCCGTGCCTTCTGTTGCCTGGGCCCTAAGCTCTGGAACTCCGTCCCTGAACCTCTCAGTCTCTCTGCCTTTAAGACGCTCCTTAAAACCTACCTCTTTCAAATGCCCAGTGTCAGCTGTGGCTCAGTTGGTAGCGCACACGCCTCTGAGTCAGAAGGTTGTGGGTTCAGTCCTGCTCCAGGGACTTGAGCACATAAAGCTAGGCTGACACTCCAGTGTTGAGGGAGCGCTGCACTGTCGGAGGAGCCGTCTTTCGAATGAGACATTAAACCAAGGCCCCGTCTGCTCTCTCAGGTGGACGTAAAAGATCCCAAGGCACTATTTCGAAGAAGAGCAGGGGGAGTTATCCCCGGTGTCCTGGCCAATATTTATCCCTCAATCCACATAACAAAAAACAGATTATCTGGTCATTATCACATTGCTGCTTGTGGGAGCTTGCTGTGCGCAAATTGGCTGCCGCGTTTCCTACATTACAACAGTGACTCCACTTTGAGACGTCCGGTGGTCGTGAAAGGCGTTCGCCTTGGGACATTTTACTACTTTAAAGGTACTGTATAAATACAAGTTGTTGCTGTGGAACGTAGAGACAATCACCAGGGAGACATAGAAAAAAAATACAATTAAATATATAAACGAGCGTTGGGCTGTATCTCGATGATTTGTAACCTGCTTGCAGTGCTTGTCAAAAATAACAAATAGGTTCCATTTTTTTTTGTCACTCTGCTCTCAGCCTTGGTGTCACTCGCACCACAGCCTTGTTACGTCCGTGGGGAGTACTCCATGTTCGTCCGATTTCCCAATTTCCTTCCGCAGTCATGCTTCGCTGGGAGCTTGGTGGGTGAACGCACCACCAGATGTCTGAAGCACTCTCGCTTCCGTGTCAGAAGGTCGAGGGTTCGAGCCCCACTCCAGAGCCTTGAGCCCATAATCCGGGCCGACATCCCCAGTGCCAGTACTGAGTGCCCATGACTACTATTTCCACCAAGAGCAGGGGGAGTTCTCCCCGGTGTCCAGGCACAATATTTATCCCTCAAGCAACATCACTAAAAACAGACGATCCAGTCATTATCACGTTGCTGTTTGTGGGACCTTGCTGTGCGCAGATTGGCTGCCGCATTTCCTACATTACAACAGTGACTACACTTCAAAAGTACTTCATTGGCTGTAAAATGCTTTGGGTCATCCTGAGGGTGTGAAAGGCGCTGGAGAAATGCGAGTCTTTCTTAGATTGCATTTCCAATCGGAGACAGACTTACGAACGTAACAGAAGGTATATCCTATTAGAAAGGAAAGAGGGAGAAAACTAGCTGATCAGACAGATGGGAAACCAAATTAGTGACATGATACAAAACATATCAGGTAAATGGATAGAAATGATTGCCTTTGAATGCTAGGGAGAGGGGTGGGGAAAGATCACCCAAGTTTGTGCCACCTTCTCCATGGATGGAAGATTAAAGCACCCCCATCATGCGACTGTGGAGCTCCTGATCAGACCCTGGAGCACATCATTGAGCACTGCCCTCGGAGGAAATTCGCAGGCAGCCTAGAAGATATCCATGCTGTTACACCGGAAGCTTCGGCCTGGATATCTGACTTAGATATTGACATTTGATTTGCTTTGCTGTTACCATACGAATAGAATGAAGAAGCCGCGAATACAAAAGCAAAATACTGCGGATGCTGGAAATCTGAAATAAAAACAGAAAATGCTGGAAATACTCAGCTGGTCAGGCAGCATCTGTGGAGAGAGAGAGAAACAGAGTTAACGTTTCAGGTCGATGATCCTTCGTCAGAACTGGAAAAAGTTGGAGATGGAACAGGTTTTTAAGCAAGTGTCAGGGCAGGGAAAGGGGGGAGGGGAGGAAAGAATAAAAAGGGAAGGTCTGAGATAGGATGGAAGGCCGGAGAGATTAAGAGACAAAAGGGATGATGGTGCGAGGCAAGAGGAGATGGTAATGGGACAAGTTAAGAAACAAAAGGTACGGAAAGGGCTCGGCGGTGACGCCTACCACAGTCGAAGAGCCTGCCAACACCCACTGTGACAATGGCCATACCACGGGGCGCGGGGACAGGGTGGAATGGGGAGATCATCGGGAAGAAAAAAAAGACATCCCCCCCCCCCCGTCCTCCTTTTCCACCAGTTTAAGAGAGAGTTTTAATTCCCAAACACTTGCTGACACCAACTTTCCTCTCGAAGCAGATTCAATCCTGTCAGCCCCTCCTCACATGGGAAACTGCTGGAGTGTTTCGGTGACGGGGAGAGATTAGAATACCGTGCACTCCCTTGCTTCGAAGAGGGAGAAAATAGAATTAGACAGTTCAGCCAGACTGAACCTGTTTCCATTCATTTCCTCGCTGGCAGATGTTCGTAAGGGGTGGAGGGAATGACAATTTTCAATCAGAACATGACATTTTGTACCAGCCTCTGACAAATTGAACAATACGAATGGGAGATGCACTTTATCAGAAACGTATTTGAAAAAGATTAACAAAAAGGTTAGCGCCAACTCCAAAATTGATTTTACTTCCAATTCTGTCCTTCTGTTTATAACTTGCAATATGAACGTTGTTTAAAAATACATACCCAGCTGTTTTTTTTTTGTTTGCAGAGATGTACTCCAGGTCCTTGTGTCAGCAGCGCTTTAGTTACCGGTTGCTGTGGTAACAGTGGCTGTGATTTATTCCCCACTAATTTCCTGCTGTGATCCTGTTTAAAGTCAGTGGACAAATAGCCCCCACTTACCACCCACCCACACACACACACATACAGAGGCAGCATTTTAAGCCCCACCTCCCCTTTTCCATTGGCTGCTGTACTGCTCCCAGGGAAAAAAAACAAGCTTCGAGGATTGGCATTGGCTGACTGAACTGTCGGTCAAGGAATAGTCTGGGAGGGGGGGCGTTTAGGCAAAGGCACTCTTAAGTGAAGTGTGGTTGGTATGCAAAAGCAGGAAAGACTTGCGTTTCTCCAGCGCCTTTCACCACCTCAGGACGTCCCAAAGCGCTTTACAGCCAATGAAGTACTTTTTTGAAGTGTGGTCACTGTTGTAATGTAGGAAACGCGGCAGCCAATATGCCCACAGCAAGCTCCCACAAACAGCAATGTGATAATGAGCAGATCATCTGTTTTTTAGTGATGTTGGTTGAGGGATAACTATCAGCCCCAGGACACCGGGGAGAACTCCCCCCTGCTCTTCTTCCAATAGTGGCCGTGGGATCTTTTACGTCCGCCTGAGAGAGCAGATGGGGCCTCGGTTTAACGTCTCATCCGAAAGACGGCACCTCCGACAGTGCAGCGCTGCCTCAGTACCGCCCCTCCGACAGTGCGGCACTCCCTCAGTACCGCCCCTCCGACAGTGCGGCGCTCCCTCAGTACCGCCCCTCCGACAGTGCGGCGCTCCCTCAGTACCGCCCCTCCGACAGTGCGGCACTCCCTCAGTACCGCCCCTCCGACAGTGCAGCGCTGCCTCAGTACTGCCCCTCCGACAGTGCGGCGCTCCCTCAGTACCGCCCCTCCGACAGTGCGGCGCTCCCTCAGTACTGCCCCTCCGACAGTGCGGCGCTCCCTCAGTACCACCCCTCCGACAGTGCGGCGCTCCCTCAGTACTGCCCCTCCGACAGTGCGGCGCTCCCTCAGTACCGCCCCTCCGACAGTGCGGTGCTCCCTCAGTACTGCCCCTCCGACAGTGCGGCGCTCCCTCAGCACTGCCCCTCCGACAGTGCGGCGCTCCCTCAGTACTGACCCTCCGACAGTGCGGCGCTCCCTCAGTACCGCCCCTCCGACAGTGCGGCGCTCCCTCAGTACCGCCCCTCCGACAGTGCGGCGCTCCCTCAGTACCGCCCCTCCGACAGTGCGGTGCTCCCTCAGTACCACCCCTCTGACAGTGCGGCGCTCCCTCAGTATTGGCACTGGGAGTGTTGGCCTGGATTTTGTGCTCAAGTCTCTGGAGTGGGACTTGAAACCACCCACTGAGCCAAAAAGAAAAGAAGGAAGTGCAGGAATAGAGAAAGCAGGAAATAGAAAGAGAGAAAAAAGACCAGATTGGAGGAATTGGCCTATCAGTCCCAAGCTAGGGGAATAAAAAGAACAAAAGATATTTAGAGAGAATATTTTAGCCGTGATGTTTGCTGAGGTAGATCCAATGGGAAAAAAATAATTAACCTATTTATTTTCTCCATTCATCCCCTGAAGGTGCACACTACACGTCACATCTGAACCCCATCCACTGTTATAATGTAGGTATCCTACATTATAACAACAACTTGCATTTATACAACACCTTTAACCTAGTAAAACGTCCCAAGGCGCTTCACAGGGGCGATTATCAGACAAAATTTGACACCGAGCCACATAAGGAGATGTTAAGACAGGTGAGCAAAAGCTTGGTCACAGAGGTCGGTTTTAAGGAGCATCTTAAAGGAGGAGAGAGAGGCGGAGAGGTTTAGGGAGGGAATTCCAGAGCTTAGGGCCCAGGCGGCTGAAGACGCGGCCGCCAATGGTGGAGCAATGGAGATCAGGGGATGCGTAAAAGACTAGAAGGAATTGGAGGAACACAGAGATCTCGGAGGGTTGGAGGAGGTTACAGAGATAGGGAGCGACGAGGCCTGACAACAGTGACTACATTTCAAAAGTACTTCATTGGCTGTAAAGCGCTTTGCGATGCCTTGAGGCCGGGAAAGTGGCGATATAAATGCCAGCCTTTCTTTTCTTTCATCCAATTGCTAACCCGCGACTCTTGGTGGAAATTTTAAATTGGACCGGGGGCCAACGTAGGTCAACAAGCACAGGGTGGGGGAACGGGTGAACGGGGAGTCGGGATACGGGGCAGCAGAGTTTCGGAACGAGCTGAAGTTTGCGGAAGGTGGGAGCATTGGCACAGCCGGAGTCTGGAGGTAACAAAGGCACGGGCTCTGTGATTCACTCAGCGCTGCTGTTGCTCGGCCCCCTTCCGTACTCCAGAAGGAAGAGTGAGAAATGTAGACGGTTGCTAAGTCTGCAGCTGTCTCCACCCCTCAGCGTTTCTTCTGCCAATCAATAGCTGGCATCAGGCCTTCTAATTTACAAATTTCCCCAGGGCTCAGACACCCATTAGCGAGAGCAGCTGCCCTCATTTATTTTGCTGCACTGCCTGACATGTTCAAGCCTGGCTATACACCCCCCGCCCCCGCCCCCTCCACCCCCCTCGTTATAGAAACATAGAAGATAGGAGCAGGAGTCGGCCATTCGGTCACTCGAGCCTGCTCCGCCATTCAATGCGATCATGGCTGATCATCCAAACTCAGTACCCTGTCCCTGCCTTCTCCCCATATCCCTTGATCCCTTTAGCTTTAAGAAATATATCTAACTCCTTCTTGAATATATTTTATGACTTGTCCTCAACTACCTTCTGTGGCAGAGAATTCCACAAGTTCACCACTCTCTGGGTGAAGAAATTCTTCCTCATTTCTGTCCTAAATGGCTTACCTCTTATCCTTAGAATATGACCCCTGGTTCTGGACTCTCCGACCATCGGGAACATTCTTCCTGCATCTAGTTTGTCCAGACCTGTCAGAATTTTATATGTTTCGATGAGATCCCCTCTCATTCTTCTATACTCCAGCGAGTATAAGCCCAATCGACCCAATCTCTCCTCATATGTCATTCCTGCCATCCCAGGTATCAGCCTTGTGAATCTTCGCTGAACTCCTTCCATGGCAAGAACATCCTTCCTCAGATAAGGCGACCAAAACTGCACACAGTACTCAAGGTGTGGTCTCACCAAGGCCCTGTACAACTGCAGCAGGACATCCCTGTTCCTATACTCAAACCCTTTTGTTATGATCCCCAAGATGTCCTCCTCACATCGAAAAGCATGTGAGCCTTTAGGTTGCCAAACCTCAAAAAAGGCGAATGGAACGCTGGCCTTTATATCTGGAGGACTAGAATACAAGGGGGCAGAAGTTATGCTGCAGCTGTACAAAGCCCTGGTTAGACCACACCTGGAGTACTGTGAGCAGTTCTGGGCACCACACCTTAGGAAGGATATATTAGCCTTGGAGGGAGTGCAGCGTAGGTTTTACCAGAATGATACCTGGACTTCAGGGGTTAAGGTACGAGGAGAGATCACACAAACTGGGGTTTGTATTGCCTGGAATTTAGAAGGTTAAGGGGGTGATCTGATCAAAGTTTTCAAGATATTAGAGGGAACAGATAGAGAGAAACTATTTCCGCTGGTTGGGGGGGCAGAGTGTAAAAATTAGAGCCAGACCTTTCAGGAGTGAAATTGGGAAATACGTCTACACACAAAGGGTGGTAGAAGTTTGGAACTCTCTTCCGCAAACGGCAATTGGTGCTAGATCAATTGTTAATTTTAAATCTGAAATTAATAGATTTTTGTTAACCAAAGGTATTAAGGGATATGGGGCGAAGGCGGGTAGATGGAGTTCGGTCACAGATCAGCCACGATCTGATTGAATGGCGGAACAGGCTCGAGGGGCCTCTTCCTATGTTCCATGATTAGCCGGGAGTCTCCAGGAATTAAAGGTTAATCTCCAGGACACTGCTGCGAGCAACACCCAGGAGAAAAAGAAAAATCATAGGGGCGTTGAAAAAATTGTGTTTATTTTTTCTTTGTTGTAATAATATTGGAGATGGGGAGAAAAGTCTGACTGAGGAGAGTCAAGAATCGTCCAATTGGGTAACAAAGAGTCTGTTCGTTTTCCGATTGGCCAAGGGAAGGCGGGGCGCCGGGAGGATGGACGTGGCGGGCGAGCAATGGCGGGAGCGTGAGGACGGGGTGGTTGGAAACGGGAGGTCATATGATGAACCCTCCATTAACGCGTCCAATCAGAGTTGAGTCCTGATGCGGACAAGGTGTTACTGACTGTGCTTGTTCCTGTAGTGTTTGCCTGAGATATTTTTCTTATTCGTTCATGGGATGTGGGCGTCGCTGGTAAGGCCGGCGTTTATTGCCCATCCCCAGTTGACCTTGAGAAGGTGGTGGTGAGCCGCCTTCTTGAACCGCTGCAGTCCTGTGTGGTGAAGGTGCTCCCACAGTGCTGTTAGGGAGGGAGTTCCAGGATTTTGACCCAGCGACGATGAAGGAACGGCCCGATATACGTCCAAGTCAGGATGGTGTGTGTGACTTGGAGGGGAACTTGGAGGTGGTGGTGTTCCCATGTGCCTGCTGCCCTTGTCCTTCTCGGCGGTAGAGGTCGCGGGTTTTGGGAGGGGCTGTCAAAATGATTTGTTCCCTCCACAGTCGTATAGCTTGTCAGCTGTCTAGGCTCAAATGGTCACTGGGGAAATGTACTGAAGGGCGTGTAGTACCTGCAAAGCTTGGCTCAGTTGGTAGCGCTCTGAATCAGTAAAGGTTGTGAGTTCAAGCCCCACTCCCATATTTAAACCCATAATCTAGGCTGATATTGCAGTACGATACTGAGGGAGTGCTGCACTGTCGGAGGTGCCATCTTTTGGATGAGACGTTGAACTGAGGCCCCGACTGCCTGTTTAGTTGGAGGTAACAAAAAAGCTCATGGCACTAATTGAGTTGGAGGAGTGAGGTGTTGACCAACAATTGTTCCTCAACCAACTGGTCATTTATCTCAGGGTCCACCTACCTTCCTTTCACCAACTTCCTGGGCCATGGGAGCCTTCTCCTCCTTGCCAGATTATACATAATTCTCTCACCCTCTGCTATTCTGCTCCAACCATTCACACTTCCTCTGGTCCCATCTTCGAGTTTCTATATTCTTTTCCTGTCCCCCTTTCCCTGGGTCTGTACATGCTTAAAAAATTGTCCATCTCTAACATCTCCCAGTTCAGGCGAAAGGTCATTGACCTGAAACGTTAACTCTCTCTCTCCCCACTGATGCTGCCGAGTTTCCAGCATTTTCTGCTTCTGTTTATCTCTGGGATCTTGCTGTGTGCAAATTAGCTGCCACGATTGCCTACATAACAGAACACTTCAGCAAAGATAATTCATTGGCTATGTGTGGATTTTGGGTAAGGACGAGATTGGGTACAGCTTGATAGAAAGACCTGGGGCTGGATTTTGCCAATGGGGAGCTTTTGGAGGCGGGACTCCCACTTGTCGGGTTTTAGTCCCGCCTCCATCAACTTCTGACCAACCCACGCTATTTTCCTTTGATTGACCTTGTTAAGCCCGCCCAGCGGGCTTAGCAGGCCAATTAAGGGGAAGCCGGTTACAGAGAACGTCAGCGTATGACGTTTCATCTGTCAAAAATTTTTGACAGATGAATTGTCATCGTTTGACAGCTCTGTCAAGCTGTCAAACACTGACATTCTCTGTAGTTTGATGAGTCCTTGTATTTAAGACTCATCAAACCTCTTTCTTTAGCAGAAATTAGATGCTTGTTGCATCGGAGAATGCAGCAGCCATCTGTCACCTCTGCCGCGGAGATGCGAGACTCTCCACATCCCCACCGATTGAAGCCTGCAGGAAGAAGCAAAGGTAAGTAAACTTTTTCTAACACTTACCTTCACAGCGCACTTTTTCACCCATCCGACCCCCGCAGACCCACTGCTTGCCTCGGTGACCCTGGCGGGGTTTCCCGACACCTGGAAGCCCGCGCCTCTGGTGGTAAAATGGGGATGGTTAACATAGAAACTAGGAGCAGGCCATTCGGCCTCTTGAGCCTGCTCCGCCATTCGATGAGATCATGGCTGATCATCCAAACTCAGTACCCTGTACCTGCCTTCTCCCCATATCCCTTGATACCTTTAGCTTTAAGAAATATATCTAACTCATTCTTCAATATATTTAATGACTTGGCCTCAACTACCTTCTGTAGTAGAGAATTCCACAGGTTCACCACTCTCTGGGTGAAGAAATTCTTCCTCATTTCTGACCTAAATGGCTTACCCCTTATCCTTAGATTATGACCCCTGGTTCTGGACTCTCCGACCATCGGGAACATTCTTCCTGCATCTAGTTTGTCCAGACCTGTCAGAATTTTATATGTTTCGATGAGATCTCCTCTCATTCTTCTATACTCCAGCGAGTATAAGCCCAATCGACCCAATCTCTCCTCATATGTCATTCCTGCCATCCCAGGTATCAGCCTTGTGAATCTTCGCTGACCTGCTTCCATGGCAAGAACATCCTTCCTCAGATAAGGCGACCAAAACTGCACACAGTACTCAAGGTGTGGTCTCACCAAGGCCCTGTACAACTGCAGCAGGACATCCCTGTTCCTATACTCATAACCTTTCGCTATGAAGGCCAACATACCATTTGCCTTCTTCACCGCCTGCTGCACCTGCATGCTTACCTTCAGCGACTGGTGCGTTAAGTGGCTGTATTCCCCTTCCTGCCTCCAGGGGACGGGACCCAGCACAGGTCAGCTACCTGCCTCCTGGGACAATGGGACAGAGGCAGACAGGATAGGTACCCACTCCCAGATTCTGCTATTATTCCCAGCAGTCCCACCTCCAAAGGGCTGGTAAGATCACACCCTTGCATTTATACAGCATCTTTCATAATCTCAGGACATCCCAAAGCACTTTACAGCCAACATTGTAATGTAGGAACCACTGCAGCCAATATCATGGGGGTATATGGGGCCTCAATTTAACATTTCATTTCAAAGACAACACTTGCCAACAGTGCAGCAGTCCTTCAGTATTACACTGGAGTATCAGCCGGGATTTATTGTGCTTAAAGTTTCATGGAGTGGGATGTGAACCCACAACTTTCTGACTCAAAGGCAAGAGTGTTACCCACTGAGCCACGGCTGACATTGATGCAATTCGACCGTTGAATAGCCTGTCTGCCTGGTCAGCTAGAGGCAGCTAAAGGGCAGTTAGAAAGATTAACTGTAATCATCTGGCAGTGTTCTCTGACTATATATGCTGTGTCCATATGCATCTCTTCACTTCACCTGACGAAGGAGCAGCGCTCCGAAAGCTTGTGATTTCAAATAAAACTGTTGGACTATAACCTGGTGTTGTGCAACTTCTCACATTTGTCCACCCCAGTCCAACACCAGCATCTCCACATCATAGCTAGAGGCACGGCTGCCCACGATGGGGCGAGGGAGAAGCGGATCCACAGGAGGACAACAGATTTCTCAGCGGGGGGCAGGGATTGTCCTATTTGAACCTGAGCTGAGCTTCCGACCCCATCTCCTCTCCATCACCAAGACCGTCTCCTTCCACCTCCCGCCTCCTCTCCTGATCTGCTGCTGAAACCCTCATCCATGCATTTGTTACCTTTACCTCTACACACAAAGGGTGGGAGAAGTTTGGGAACTCTCTTCCGCAAACAACAATTGCTGCTGGGTCAATTGTTAATTTTAAATCTGAGACTGATAGATTTCTGTTAACCAGGTTTTGAGGGATATGGAGTTAGGTCACAGATCAGCCATGATCTCATTGAATGGCGGAACAGACTCGAGGGGCTGAATGGCCCTCCTCCTCTTCCTATGTTGCTATAACTCCAGTATTTTTTTTAAAGTTCTTACTAAATTAGCATTTGCAAAAAAAAAATTAAAATACTTGTAATAATAAATTGCGTGCAAGCAAAAAAAAAGCCAAGTGCAATGCCACTGGAATGTTAACCTGGAGGCAATGTTGCATTGAGTGCAAATGGATACAATGTACAGACTTGGTCGAATGCTGAATGAATGAGGTCATGCTGATTAATCTTTATGTAAATCGCTGATCGGTCCTCTCAGCACCGCGATGGTGGTATAGTGGTGAGCATAGCTGCCTTCCAAGCAGTTGACCCGGGTTCGATTCCCGGCCATCGCAGTCCTTTTTAATTACAATTTTATCTTTTTAACTCAAACATTTAACCCTGTGTGTGCATTTTATAAAAGAAATAATTTAGTTCTAGACTAGATTTCAAATTTTTCCTCTCCTCCGATTAGCTTTATAAGACCTGTTATCAGTAAATTAAATATTTTTTCCCTTTTTCTGGAGTGGCAGCGGCATTGGCCAATCAGCGCAGTGATTGACAGGGTAATCCCTTCATGGGGGCGGGGCCATGGGGGGACACCCATCCAGCGGCCAATCAGAGCGCGGGGGGGGTGCAGGCCGAGGCGCCACGTGGGGGCCAAGGCGGATCTGGAGTTTGCGCAGAAGGCGGCCGGTAGCCGGCAGGGTTCCAGTTTGCAAAAGTTTGGGGGGAATTAGAAGATTATTCACTCCTTTTTAAGCCCAGCCAAACCTGGGAAACGGGGCTGGAAACGGCTCAGCATCGTTGGAAAGAAAGTAATTTTTAAAAATTAGAAATAGAAATGGAATATTGAACAATCAGCTTAAAATAATCTATTTTTACCTATTTTGTACTCATGGCATTGATTGATCTTGAGGTGCAGTCCTGCCTTCAGTACCTCACCCCGGTGGTAATTGTCATTAATGTTATCTGTTATTAGAAATAGACTCTTGTATCATAGAATCTTACAGCACAGAAGGAGGCCATTCAGCCCATTGTGCCTGGGCTGGCTCTTTGAAAGAGCTCTCCAATTTCTCCTCACACTCCCCTTGGTACTTCCCCATAGCCCTGCAAATTTTCCCCTTCAAGTTTTTATCCAATTCTCGTTCTGGCTGTGCAGATAAGATCATAATTGCTGAGTAAATAAAATTCTCATCTCCCCTCTGGTTCTTTTGCCAATTATCATAAATCCGCGTCCTCTGGTTATTGATTCGCCTGCCAGCGGAAACAGTTTCTCCTTATTTACTCCATCATAATTTTGAACACCTCTATTAAATCTCCCCTTAACCTTCTCTGCTCTAAGGAGAACAATCCCAGCTTCTCCAGTCTCTCCACATAACTGCAGTCCCCTCATCCCCTGGGACCATTCTGGTAAATCTCCTCTGCACCCTCTCCAAGGCCTTGACATCTTGGACACAATACTCCAGCTGAGGCCTAAACAGTGATTTATAAAGGTCTAGCGTAACTTCCTTGCTTTTGTACTCGATGCCTCGATTTAAAAAGCCTAGGCTCTCGTATGCTTTTCTTAAACAGCTTTATCAACTTGCCCTGCCACCTTCAAAGCTTTGTGTATGTCTCTCTGTTCCTGCATCACCTTTAAAATTATACATGAGAACATCAGAAATAGGAGCAGGAGTCAGCCATTTGACCCTTCGAGCCTGCTCTGCCATTCAATAAGATCATGGCTGTTCTTCTACCTCATCTCCACTTTCCTGCACTATCCCCATATCCCTTAATATTCAAAAATCTATCGATCTCTGTCTTGAATATACTCAACAACTGAGCCTCCACAGCCCTCTGAAGTAGAGAATTCCAAAGATTCACCACCCTCTGAGTGAAGAAATTTCTCCTCATCTCAGTCCTAAATGGCCGACCCCTTATTCTGAGACTGTGACCCCTGGTTCTAGACTCCCCAGCCAGGGGAAACATCCTCCCTGCATCTACCCTGTCAAGCCCTGTAAGAATTTTGTATGTTTCAATGAGATCACCTCTCATTCTTCTAAACTCCAGAGAACATAGGCCTAGTCTACTCAATCTGTCCTCATAGGACAATCCCCCCCCCCCCCCAATCCCAGGAACCAGTCTGGTGAACCTTTGTTGCTCTCCCTCTATGGCAAGTATATCCTTCCTTAAGGTAAGGAGACCAAAACTGTACACAATACTCCAGGTGTGGTCTCACCAGCGCCCTATATAATTGCAGTAAGACATCTTTACTCTTATACTCAAATCTTCTTGTAATAAAGGCCATTTAGTTCATACTGTCTCGCCTCATTCTTCCTTCCAAAATACAATTGCAGTTACATAGTGTATTATCAAGGCAAAATGCTTCAAGAAATGAATTAGCTTGAAATGCCTTGACTGTGATGAAGACACTTCACCTATGAGCCCAGACAATAAATATTATTGGGTTATCTAAACACACACATTAAAACGGAGCCTCAGTTCCTGTTGGAAGCACTAGACAGTGATCAGGAACGATTTCCTTCGCTCCACCATTGGCCGTGCCTTCAGCTGCCTGGGCCCTAAGCTCTGGAATTCCCTCCCAAAACTTCTCCGCCTCGCTCTCCTCCTTTAAGACGTGCCATAAAACCCGCTTCTTTGACCAAGTTTTTGGTCGCCTGTCCCGATATCTCCGGATGTGGCTCGGTGGAGCATCGCAAGCTGCGGGTCCCCATACTTGCATCACTAATGCACTCCCGCGGGAAATTCGCTTTGTCCCGACTTTCTGTGGGGAGACCCACGAGTTTGTTGTACAGGTTAAGCCTGTTTAAGGTGCAACAAAGGTTCACTGGACTGATTCCTAGGATGAGAGGGCTGTCCTATGAGGAGAGATTGAGTAGAATGGGCCTATACTTTATAGAGTTTAGAAGAATGAAAGGTGATCTCATTGAAACATACAAGAAACTGAGGGGGATTGACAGGGTAGATGCTTAGAGGTTGTTTCCCATGATTGGAGAGTCTAGAACCAGGGGGCATAGTCTCAGGATAAGGGGTTGGCCATTTAGGACTATGAGGATGAATTTCTTCACTCAGAAGGTGATGAATCTTTGGAATTCTCTACCCCAGAGGGCTGTGGTTGCTGAGTCTTTTGAGTATATTCAAAACTGAGATCGACAGACTTTTGGACACAAAGGGAATCAAGGGATATGGGGATCGGACGGGAAAGTGGGAGTTGAGGTCGAAGATCAGCCATGATCTTATTGAATGGCGGAGCAGGCTCGAGGGGCCGCATGTAGGGCCGACTCCTGCTCCTAATGTTCTTATAAGCCGCTAACGATTAAGTAAACGAAGGAATTGTATTAGTGTGCCATATGTGTTCACAGTGCGACTTTCAAGGTCATGTTTCAAAGAGCATTTCAAGGCTTTTTTTTTAGGCGTTTTTATTAAAAATAACCGTCTCCCAAGTGCACAATAAACGTACATATAACCCTGTTGTACTAATGGGGCGCAATGGTTCAAAAATGAATACCTGGGCGCAGCGTCTGAGCTGCAAAGCAACATAACACATGCTGCAGATCGCCTTCGAGCAGCTGCCCCGGAAGTGTTTTGTGTATTTGCAGCCCCTCCCCTGCTTAAAATGAAATTCTTTGCGGCCCCACCTTTACACGGAGAAACGGATCCCACGGTCGCGTTTGATTTCAGACCGGAACGAGAACACACCACGGGCAGCATGAGAGAAAAGCGAGGCAAAAGGTCAGAGTCATAGCGGCACGGAAGGAGGCCAATTCGGCCCATCGAGTCCGTGCCGGCTCTCTGCAGAGCGATCCGGTCAGTCCCATTCCCAAAAGTAGCTGACTGACTCAGTCACGGGAATTAACAAGTAAATTCCAGCCCCCAAAATAGACAGGAAGACGGGAAAGGGACGAGGAGATTCACCGCAGTAGCTGGAGATTGCAACAAAATAAAAATATTAACTTGGAAACGCACCGCATGTGACTCAGCATCTCAGAGAAAGGTCAACATGTTCTCAGGAATGACCCACGAATGGCAGAAATTAGATGCTGTTAGCGTGCGTGCGTGAGGAGAAGGGTAGGTTAATGCTTCGGCTGCAGACGCTGGTCAGCTTTTTTTGGGGGGGAGCCGCAGCAGCAGGGGGCTGCCGATGGAAGTCAGGGTCACACGACACCAAAGGCCGTCCAGTCCAACCGGGGAGGAATTTTTTTAACAGATTTCTAAACCACGGAATCTTGCAGCAAAGCTCAGGAAACTTTGGGAAGCGAAGCTGGTTGGAGCAGTTGGGGAATATCTCTACAATAATGGCCAAGGAGCTGGGAGACACAAAACTAAAGGTGCCACAGCACCGCCAGTGGCAGGAGGGTGTAATTACAGCGTGACACATTACATGAGAAATTCCCACTATAGATGCTGGATGGACCTGCTGTGCGTTTTCTCTCCGTTTCAGATTCCCAGTTCTGTGAACCTTCCGTGAAAATACATTTGATTAATATTCTGTTTAAAACGGAGCACAAGCAGACCGATATCGCGATTGTAAGAGAGTGGGAGATTAAACGACCAGGTTAGGCTCACACGAGTGGGGATGCAACTTAAATCCTCGCCGGCATCATTCACTAGAATGAATATTTTTATTTTTATATGTTGGTTTGTAACATGCCCAAAGGCCAGATGTTTGGTGGATCGAAACCATCATGGCCCCAGCGTACAAGAGGGAGAACGAGCTTCTTCCGATGACTGCGTTTAAGATCAATTCTTCTTTGATTTGGCCGTGTCGTATTTCCTCTTGCTCGAGTACCACAGCAGCAGGGGGATGCCGATGGAAGGCAGGGTCATGACGCCAAAGGCCGCCCAATCCAACTGGAGAGGAATTAAAAAAAAATAAAAGTCACATTTAAATAATAGAACCTTAAGAGCAAAAATAAATCTTGCATTTCTCCAGCGCCTTTCATGACCTCAGGACGTCCCAAAGTGCTTTACAGCCAATGAAGTACTTTTTGAAGTGTAGTCACTGTTGTAATGTAGGAAACACGGCAGCCAATTTGCGCACAGCAAGCTCCCACAAACAGCAATGTGATAATGACCAGATCATCTGTTTTAGTGATGTTGATTGAGGGATAAATATTGGCCCCAGGACAGCGAGAACTCCCCCTGCTCCTCTTCCAAATAGTGACGTGGGATTTTTACGTCCACCTGAGGGGGCAGACGGGGCCTCGGTTTAACGTCTCATCGGAAAGACCGCCCCTCCGACAGTGCGGCGCTCCCTCAGTACCGCCCCTCCGACAGTGCGGCACTCCCTCAGTACTGCCCTCCGACAGTGCGGCGCTCCCTCAGTACTGCCCCTCCGATAGTGCGGCGCTCCCTCAGTACTGCCCTCCGACAGTGCGGCGCTCCCTCGGCACTGCCCCTCCGACGCTCCCTCGGCACTGTCCCTCCGACAGTGCGGCGCTCCCTTGGCACTGCCCCTCCGACAGTGCCGCGCTCCCTCGGTACTGCCCCTCCGACAGTGCGGCGCTCCCTCAGTACTGCCCCTCCGATAGTGCGACGCTCCCTCAATACTGCCCCCCAACAGTGCGGTGCTCCCTCAGTACCGCCCCTCCGACAGTGCGGCGCTCCCTCAGTACTGCCCCTCCGACAGTGCGGCGCTCCCTCAGTACTGCCCCCCAACAGTGCGGTGCTCCCTCAGTACCGCCCCTCCGACAGTGCGGCGCTCCCTCAGTACTGCCCCTCCGACAGTGCGGCGCTCCCTCGGTACTGCCCTCCGACAGTGCGGCGCTCCCTCGGCACTGCCCCTCCGACAGTGCAACGCTCCCTCGGCACTGCCCCTCCGACAGTGCCGCGCTCCCTCGGTACTGCCCCTCCGACAGTGCCGCGCTCCCTCGGTACTGCCCCTCCGACAGTGCGGCGCTCCCTCAGTACTGCCCCTCCGACAGTGCGACGCTCCCTCCATACTGCCCCCCGACAGTGCGGCGCTCCCTCAGTACCGCCCCTCCGATAGTGCGGCGCTCCCTCAGTACCGCCCCTCCGACAGTGCGGCGCTCCCTCAGTACTGCCCCTCCGACAGTGCGGCGCTCCCTCAGTACTGCCCTCCGACAGTGCGGCGCTCCCTCGGCACTGCCCCTCCGACAGTGCGACGCTCCCTCAGTACTGCCCCTCCGACAGTGCGACGCTCCCTCAGTACTGCCCCTCCGACAGTGCGGCGCTCCCTCAGTACTGCCCTCCGACAGTGCGACGCTCCCTCCATACTGCCCCCCGACAGTGCGGCGCTCCCTCAGTACTGCCCCTCCGATAGTGCGGCGCTCCCTCAGTACTGCCCCTCCGACAGTGCGACGCTCCCTCAATACTGCCCCCCGACAGTGCGGCGCTCCCTCAGTACC
Source organism: Squalus acanthias (assembly GCA_030390025.1). NCBI lineage: Eukaryota > Metazoa > Chordata > Chondrichthyes > Squaliformes > Squalidae > Squalus > Squalus acanthias. Next base: position 49,288,495 of record CM059447.1, on the reverse strand, counting down.
GCCCCTCCGACAGTGCAGCGCTCCCTCAGTACCGCCCCTCCGACAGTGCGGCGCTCCCTCAGTACTGCCCTCCGACAGTGCGGCGCTCCCTCAGTACTGCCCTCCGACAGTGCGGCGCTCCCTCAGTACTGCCCTCCGACAGTGCGGCGCTCCCTCAGTACTGCCCCTCCGACAGTGCAGCGTTCCCTCAGTACTGCCCCTCCGACAGTGCGGCGCTCCCTCAGTACTGCCCTCCGACAGTGCAGCGTTCCCTCAGTACTGCCCCTCCGACAGTGCGGTACTCCCTCAGTACTGCCCTCCGACAGTGCGGCACTCCCTCGGCACTGCCCCTCCGACAGTGCGGCGCTCCCTCAGTACTGCCCTCCGACAGTGCGGCGCTCCCTCAGTACTGCCCTCCGACAGTGCGGCGCTCCCTCAGTACTGCCCTCCGACAGTGCGGCGCTCCCTCAGTACTGCCCCTCCGACAGTGCAGCGTTCCCTCAGTACTGCCCCTCCGACAGTGCGGCGCTCCCTCAGTACTGCCCCTCCGACAGTGCGGCGCTCCCTCAGTACTGCACTGGAAGTGTCAGCCTGGATTATGTGCTCAAGTCCTGGAGTGAGGCTCGAACCCACGACCTTCTGACTGAGAGGAGAGAGAGAGCTACCCACTGAGCTCAACTATTAATAAAAGGGTTGACTGCGTTAAAGAAAGCTCAACATGTTTAACCTGATTTGCCTCAAGGAATGGCAGAAAAGACCGATACTCACATAATGAGGCGAGAAGCGCCTATCGAACTCTCGCTGTGCCAGGATGCCACCCTGCCCAGGTGCGCTCGTGTAACCCACCTGAAGATAAAGAGACGAGAAGCCCATTACCAGGTTGTTAGCAGACCACCTCCTTCCTCCTCTGGTTCACAACACGTTTTGAGTAAGCACGGGACACAATAGCACAGTACACGGAACAGACTTTATTGATGTACAGCACAGGTGATCGGCCTAACTGTATAGAGAGCCGCTTTTCGGTGTCTGTATCTTTCGAGTTCTCGGAAGAACTATTGAAAAACCATGCTCCTTTATACACCATATTCTGCCGACATCAAAGGGTACACGTCGCAGATAAGGCCGCATCTATTCCCAAATCCGTTCATGTAAGCAGTTGTAGTTATTTACTCCAAAGCTACTTCCCTTAAACAAGACTTCCTGACGTAACTGCTCTTAACCTCTTTGAAGAACAGGCTTTATTAACTGTTAGATTTAAGTGCACTCGCACAGCAAACAGAGTTAGCTTGCTGGAACAAGCAAATAATTAGGAAGGCATGTTGGCCTTTATTGCAAGGAGGTTGGAGTACAAGAGTAAGGAAGTCTTGCTACAGTTGTACAGGGCTTTGGTGAGACCACACCTGGAGTACTGTGCACAGTTTTGGTCTCCTTATCTAAGGAAGGATATACTTGCCTTGGAGGCGGTGCAACGAAGGTTCACTAGATTGATTCCTGGAATGAGAGGGCTGTTCTATGAGGAGAGATTGAGCCTACACTCTCTGGAGTTTAGAAGAATGAGAGGTGATCTCATTGAAACGTAGAAGATTCTGAGGGGGATTGACAGGGTAGATGCTGAGAGGCTGTTTCCCCCTGGCTGGAGAGTCTAGAACTAGGGGTCACAGTCTCAGGATAAGGGGTCGGCCATTTAAGACTGAGATGAGGAGGAATTTCTTCACTCAGAGGGTGGTGAATCTTTGGAATTCACTACCCCAGAGGGCTGTGGATGCTCAGTCGTTGAGTATATTCAAGGCTGAGATCGATAGATTTTTGGACTCTCGGGGGAATCAATGGATATGGGGATCGGGCGGGGAAAGTGGATTTGAGGTTGAAGATCAGCCATGATCTTATTGAGTGGCGGAGCAGGCTCAAGGCTCACATGGCCTACTCCCGCTCCCAATCTTATTGTTCTATACTGTTGTTAATGGTTCCCTCTACCGATGTGTATTACCCTAGCCCCTAAAGTTAGATCGTAATCACGCATGGCTGACTTTATTACTGTCACTTATTTCCTTGCACAAGCACTTTTCTTAGATAATACTGGGACACTAAAAGCATAAGACAAGCCCAGCTTTCCTCACGACACTTCAAAGCCATCCTGTTTATATTGGAAAGCCTGTTGCTCTGAGATACAAAGAAGTTCGATTATTAACCCTTAACTCCCCAAGGTGTCTAACATACAACTCTCCAGGATGTCCAACACTGGTCAGTGGAAACAGTTTCGCCCCATCTACTCCACCCAAAACCTGTCAATGAATTTTGAACACCTCTATTAAATCACCCCTTAACCTTCTCTGCTCTCTTAAGGAGAACAATCCCAGCTTCTCTCGTCTCTCACCCCTGGTTTCATTCTAGTACATCTCCTCTGCGACCTCTCCAAGGTCGTGACATCCTTCTTAAAGTGCGGTGCCCAGAATTGGACACAGTACTCCGGCTGAGGCCTGACTGGTGATGTGCAAAGTTTTAGCCTAACTTTCCAAACTGAGTCCATCACTCACCACCACCTGACTGCCTTCCTGGGCAAGGTAGGAGATCGTTGCAGAGGTGAAGTTGAAGTATCCAGCTTTCAGTGGTCGCAGCACCACCGTGTGCGTGACGTTACTGGCTCTGAGCGGAAGTGCGTTAAGGAAGCAGAGACACACACACACACACAGTCCTAATCTTAAGCTTTTAATATAATTTTTTTTTTTTTAAAAAGACAGCCTCAATTTTTTGAAAGACTTCCACGACCCCGGGACGTCCAAAGTACTTTTGAAGCGTAGTCACTGTTGTAATGTTGGAAACACGGCAGCCAATGTGCGCACAGCAAGATCCCACAAACAGCAATGTGATAATGAGCAGATAATCTGTTTTCAGTGATGTTGGTTGAAGGATAAATGTTGACCCAGGTCACCGGGGAGAATTCACCCCCTTGCTCTTCTTTCAATAATGCCACGGGATCTTTTACGTCCACTTGAGAGGGGGCAGACGGGGCCTCGGTTTAACGTCTCATCTGAAGGACAATGCAGCACTCAGTACTGGCACTGGGAGTGTCGGCCTGGATTATGTGCTCAAGTCTCTGGAGTGGGACTTGAACCCGCGATCCCTCTAGACTCGGAGGAGTGACTGCTACCCACTGAACCACATCGGACACCGGACTTGCAGACTACAAGTCTCACTCACCAGGGTCAAGGTCAACACCCAGAGCCACTCAATGGGATTATAGCTTCTGTGGCAGCCACAGATACCTGGGAATGAACCTGGAAGCGCTGGGATGAGAGATATATAGGCACAAGTAAGGAGTGTGATGGAATACTCTCCACTTGCCTGGATGAGTGAGTGCAGCTCCAACAACACTCAAGAAGCTCAACACCATCCAGGACAAAGCAGCCCGCTTGATCGGCACCCCATCCACCACCTTCAACATTCACTCCCTCCACCATCGGCGCACCATGGCTGCAGTGTGCACCGTCGACAAGATGCACTGCAGCAACTCGCCAAGGCTTCTTCGGCAGCACCTCCCAAACCCGCCACCTCTACCACCTAGAAGGACAAGGGCAGCAGGCGCGTGGGAACACCACCACCTCCAAGTCACACACCATCCTGACTTGGAAATATATCGGGCCGATCCTTCATCGTCGCTGGGTCAAAATCCTGGAACTCCCTCCCTAACAGCACTGTGGGAGCACCTTCACCACACGGACTGCAGCGGTTCAAGAAGGCGGCTCACCACCACCTTCTCAAGGGGCAACTGGGGATGGGCAATAAATGCCGGCCTTGCCAGCGACGCCCTGATCCCATAAACGAATAAAAAAAAACACACTAATAAATCTTAAACCCACTACGGTTGCGAGAAGGATACGGAGCAATACGGTCCCATTTCACAGTCAACATTCCGGACACGATTCCAAAGTCCTCTGGTGGGAAGGAGTCATCGCTGAGCTCCACATCGAGTGCGGCACTAACGGAAACAGATACGATCGAGATTATTCCATCAAAGGGGTCAAGATGAACAAAGGCAGAACGCCGAACCCGACGTGCTTCCCCCTCCCTCCACCCAGTCCTTCAGCCAAGTTGTCGTCCTTAACATGCAAGCCCCAGGCAGCGAGCGCATTTCTGAAGCAACTTCCACAACCTCAGGATGTCCCAAAGCGCTTCACAGCAAATGAAGTACTTTTGATCTGTAGCCAATTTGTGCGCAACAAGATCCCAGAATGTGATAACGACCGGATCATCTGTTTTAGTGATGTTGGTTGAGAGATAAATATTGGGCCAAGGACACCGGGGAGAACGCCCCCTGTTCTTCTTCCAATAGTGGCCGTGGGATCCTTTACATCCACCCAAGAGAGCAGACGAGGCCTCGGTTTAACGTCTCATCCGAAAGATGGCATCTCCGACAGTGCGGCGCTCCCTCAGTACCGCCCCTCCGACAGTGTGGAGCTCCCTCAGTACCGCCCCTCCGACAGTGCGGCGCTCCCTCAGTACCGCCCCTCCGACAGTGCGGCGCTCCCTCAGTACCGCCCCTCCGACAGTGCGGCGCTCCCTCAGTACCGCCCCTCCGACGCTCCCTCAGTACCGCCCCTCCGACAGTGCGGCGCTCCCTCAGTACCGCCCCTCCGACAGTGCGGCGCTCCCTCAGCACCGCCCCTCCGACAGTGCGGCGCTCCCTCAGCACCGCCCCTCCGACAGTGCGGCGCTCCCTCAGTACCGCCCCTCCGACAGTGCGGCGCTCCCTCAGCACTGCACTGGGAGCGTCAGCATAGATTTCTGTGCTCAAGTCTCTGGAGCGGGGCTTGAGCCCACAACCTTCTGACCCAGCAGCGAGGGTACTGCCCACTGAGCCACGGCCGACACAAGACAATACACTTCCTACCTGGATCCGACGTTGTAGATGTTGTACTGCAGCGTCAGGTCTCGACCCTCCACTGCGTATTTGTTTAACAGGGATTTGGAGGCCAACAGCCGCGCTCCTTCGTCACCGCTGACAGCAGCGGAGAGCACAACGCACAAACTGATCAGGAGCAACCTCATCTGTGGGGAGGGGGCAAACAAAAAATACAAACATAGAATTACACAAGAGTCGACAGCACCGTCTCTCGCTGGATGCAGGCGACCAGTTCGAAAAACCCAACGTTTTTGTTGACGTTTCTTCACACATCACGTACCTATCACACACCCGAGACACGTTGAAGGGAGCATCCGAAGCTGTTATGAATGAATAGTGGCCGTGGGATCTTTTACGTCCACCTGAGAGGGCAGACGGGGCCTCGGTTTACGTCTCATCCGAAGACGGCACCTCCGACAGTGCGGCGCTCCCTCAGTACTGACCCTCCGACAGTGCGGCGCTCCCTCAGTACCGCCCCTCCGACAGTGCGGCGCTCCCTCAGTACTGACCCTTCGACAGTGCGGCGCTCCCTCAGTACCGCCCCTCCGACAGTGCGACGCTCCCTCAGTACCGCCCCTCCGACAGTGCGGCGCTCCCTCAGTACCGCCCCTCCGACAGTGCGTCGCTCCCTCAGTACCGCCCCTCCGACAGTGCGTCGCTCCCTCAGTACTGCCCCTCCGACAGTGCGGCGCTCCCTCAGTACCGCCCCTCCGACAGTGCGGCGCTCCCTCAGTACCGCCCCTCCGACAGTGCGGCGCTCCCTCAGTACCGCCCCTCCGACAGTGCGGCGCTCCCTCAGTACCGCCCCTCCGACAGTGCGGCGCTCCCTCAGTACCGCCCCTCCGACAGTGCGGCGCTCCCACAGTACCGCCCCTCCGACAGTGCGGCGCTCCCTCAGTACCGCCCCTCCGACAGCGCGGCGCTCCCTCAGTACCGCCCCTCCGACAGTGCGGCGCTCCCTCAGTATGGCGCTCCCTCAGTACTGCCCCTCCGACAGTGGCTGCTCAGTCGTTGAGTATATTCAAGACTGAGATCGATAGATTTTTGGATATTAAGGGAATCAAGGGATATGGGGATAGTGCGGGAAAGCGGAGTTGAGGTCGAAGACCAGCTATGATCTTACTGAATGGCGGAGCAGGCTCGAGGGGCCTACTCCTATTTCTTGTTTTCTTATGCCTTCACCACCCTTTCAGGCAGAGCATTCCCGATCCTGACCACTCGCTGCGCAAAACAGTTTTTCCTCGTGTCGCCTCTGGGTCATCCGCCAGTCTCCTTAAATTGGAGTCCTCTGGTTCTCGACCCGGCCGCCAACGGTAACGGTTTTTTCCTCTCTCTATCTACTCTGTCTAGAGCCCCCCCCCACCCCTCTCACGATTCTGAACACCCCATTTTGCCTGGTCACGCTCCCCGTGAAGCGCCCTGGGATGTTAAAGGCGCTGGATCAATGCAAGGCACTGCGGTTGCATTCTCGCCCTCGCGTTATAAAGGCCAGCAGTCCATTAGCCTTTTTGATTATTCTCTGTTACCTGTCCATGGCATTTTAATGATCAATGCAGCTGAACCCACTACCCCATAGGTCTGTCTGTGAGTGTGCAATGCACCCCTTTCTAAAATTGCTGCATTGAATTTAGATGCTTCCCCCACCCCCTCCACCTTGCAAAATGCAGCAATTCTGGGCTCTCTGGGGGCAAGGAAATTAGGAAGGCAAAGAGAGCATGGAAAAATTTTGGCAAGTAAAATCAAGGAAAACCCAAAGATGTTTAATAAATACATTAAGAGCAAGAGGATAACTAAAGAGTTGGGCCTATTAGGGACCATAAAGGTAATGTGTGGAGGCGGGAGACGTCGGTAGGGTTCTTAATCAATACTTTGAGTCTGTTTTCACAAAAGAGAGGGGCGATGCAGACATTGCAATCAGGGAGGAGGAGTGTGAAATATTAGATGAAATAAACATAGCGAGAGAGGAAGTATTAAGGGGCTTAGTAGCTTTAAAAGTGGATAAATCCCGAGGCCCGGATTAAATGTATCCCAGGCTGTTAAGAGAAGCAAAAGAGGAAATAGCAGAGGCTCTGACCATCATTTTCCAATCCTCTCTGGCTACAGGTGTGGTGCCAGAGGACTGCTAACGTTGTACCTTTGCTTAAAAAGGGAGAAAAGGATAGACTGAGTAATTACAGGCCAGTCAGCCTAACCTCGGTGGTGGGAAAATTATTGGAAAAAGTTCTGAGGGACAGGATAAATCTTCATTTAGAAAGACATGGATTAATCAAGGACAGTCAGCATGGATTTAAGGGAAGGTCGTGTCTGACTAACTTGATTGAATTTTTTGAGGAGATAACAAGGAGGGTCGATGAGGGTAGTGCATTTGATGTAGTCTACATGGATTTTAGCAAGGCTTTTGACAAGGTCCCACATGGCAGACTGGTCACGAAAGTGAAAGCTCATAGGATCCAGGGCAAAGTGGCAAGTTGGATCCAAAATTGGCTCAGAGGCAGGAAGCAAAGGGTAATGGTCGAAGGGTGTTTTTGTGACTGGAAGGCTGTTTCCAGCGGGGTTCCGCAGGGCTCAGTACGAGGTCCCTTGCTTTTTGTGGTATATATCAATGATTTAGACTTGAATGTAGGGGGTACAATTAAGAAGTTTGCAGATGATACTAAAATCGGCCGTGTAGTTGTTAATGAAGAAGGAAGCTGTAGACTGCAGGAAGATAGCAATGAACTGTGGGCAGAACAGTGGCAAATGGAATTCAATCTGGAGAAGTGTGAGGTAATGCATTTGGGGAGGGCTAACAAGGCAAGAGAAGTGTAGAGGAACAAAGGGACCTTGGAGTGCATGTCCACAGATCCCTGAAGGTAGGACAGGTAGATAAGGTGGTTAAGAAGGCATACGGAATGCTTGCCTTTATTAGCCAAGGCATAGAATACAAGAGCAGGGAGGTTATGCTTGAACTGTATAAAACATTAGTTAGGTCACAGCTAGAGTACAGCGTGCAGTTCTGATCACCACATTACAGGAAAGATGTGATTGCACTAGAGAGGGTACAGAGGAGAGTTACGAGGATGTTGCCTGGACTGGAGAATTTTAGCTACGGGGATAGATTGGATAAGCTGGGCTTGTTTTTCTTTGGAACAGAGGAGGCTGAGGGGTGATTTAATTGAGGTGTATAAAATTGAGGGGCCTCGATAGAGTGGACAGGAAGGATCGATTTCCCTTAGCAGAGAGGTCAATAACCAGGGGGCAGAGATTTAAAGTAATTGGTGGAAGGTTTAGAGGGGATTTGAAGGGAAATTTCTTCACCCAGAGGGTGGTGGGGGTCTGGAACTCACTGCCTGAAAGGGTGGTAGAGGCAGAAACCCTAATCACATTTAAAAAGTACTTGGATGTGCACTTGGGATACTCTAACCTGCAGGGCTACGGTCCAAGAGCTGGGAAGTGGGATTAGGGTAGATGGCTCTTTGTTGGCCGGCACAGACACGATGGGCCGAAATGGCCTTCTTCCGTGCTGTAAATTTTTATGATTCTATGAAGTAGGCAGGCAAGGCCGCCCTTTCACCCCTGACCCTTCACCCCTGCCGGTTCCCCCAGTGCTTACGTGTACATCGCCTTGACTGGTTTTCCCCTGGCTCTCTCTATCAAAAAAAAGCCTCAGCCGGGGCCCAAACCACCCGCTCCCTCCTTCCTCCTTCCTCCCGTGCAACGGATCGCAGAGACTCCGTCAAAAGTCATTTGTCAAAAGGGAATGATATTGAAATTAAAGCCGCTCGACGCGCACTTACCCTCTCGAACCCGGAGCCGGCGGTGGGTGAAAAGGGAGACGCGCATGCGCCAGCCTTGTCCTGCGTCGTACGTCATGACGCCATCTCCTCCCCTGACCAATCGTTAAATCGCCGGCCAAAGAAAAAAAACTTGCCCGGCTTTCACATATTTAAAACAAAACACTCAGTTCTCTTTTTAATCTTCTTAGTCGGGCTAAAAATATATATATATATATGTATGTGTATAAAATAATCTCTCAGTTACATTTCAAAAAATAAAGAGACTACAAGTCCCAGACTGCATTGCAAAAAAAAATAGATAAGGGATGGGTCGGCGCCTCTGTGCGGGCGCGCAATGCTCTTCTGGGAAATGTAGTTCGACCTCGGACGGCTGCCATGACGGAGAAGGGAGAGTGGGCGGGGAAGGGAACTACGTTTCCCGACGTGCATTGGATTGGAGGCAAGGGCGTGTGTCACGTGTGTGTGGGTCACGTGCCTCTCCTACCCTCTCCTACCTCCTCCCCCTCCCACTCCCCTCCTCCGCCCAAGCGCCGCCTTTTTGAAGCCTAGCCAATCAGAAGGCGCCGCCGCGGAATTAATGAATGGAATGGGGAGAGGGGGAAGGATTACGGTGTTGGGCGGGGCATTTGATTGGCAGTTGGAGATGGAGTCGCTGCTGGTGTGGCGGTTGGTGACGTTGGTGCACGCGCTGCTTTTGAATGGGGCTGTGGTGGTGGCGGAGGCGCGAAGCAGCGAGGTGTTGGAGCTGGCGGACGCCGGTTTGGTGGCCGAGTTGGCCGGCTGGGAGTTGGCGCTGGTGCAGTTCTACGCTCCCTGGTGAGGCGGCGCCTCCAGCCCGGCCACCCCGGCTTACGCGAGCGGCCACTTTCTGCAGGCTTTGCGGCCTAAATTGAAAAAAATAGATATTTTTTGGAAAAAACATTTTTTGCCCCCATCCTCCAATTTGAACCGCCTAAAAGGATAGAAATGTTTTTTTTTCCCCTGAGTTAATTTTTTTTTCACCCAATCCTTTTCCTTCATTTGCAATAACGTTTTGAGGTTAAAAATGTTTTTTTTTGTTGGGGGCGGGGATCTGAAGTGCACAGCAGGGAGCATCAGGTCCCCAGCTGGTGTTAAAATGCTTTTATTTGTGCCCATCCCCACCATGAGTTAGGCTGATTCCATCCTGCGGGTTTGACTGGTTCTGCTGGTTTTTGGCCTCAGTGCCCTTGGTTAGGGCGATTTGGGGGGGGTGGGATCAATCAGGGGCTGCTGCTCCTCATTGGTTTGTGTCAGTAATTTTGCCCCCTCCCAAAATGAGTTAGACTGATTCCATCCTGATGCGTTTGACTGGTTCTGCTGGTTTTTGGCCTCAGTGCCCTTGAGTTAGGGAGATTGGAGCAGGCGGAATCAATCAGCGAGCTAGTTTTGATTCGGGCCCCTGTGCGGGCAGGGTTGGGCTTCTGGGTGTGGGGACGCCCACGACAGACATGCCCTGCTGATTTAAGCTCCTACCTTCAGCTCAGTTGTGATGTCCCTCAGAAAGAAAGACTTGCCTTTCTACAGCGCCTTTCACGAACACCGGACACACACAGCGCTTTACAGCCAATGAAGTACTTTTTTAAATTTCAAGTGTAGTCACTGTTGTAATGTAGGAAACGCGGCAGCCAAATTGCGCACAGCAAGCTCCCACAAACAGCAATGCGATAATGACCAGATAATCTGTTTTTAGTGATGTTGGTTGAGGGATAAATATTGGCCCCAGGACAACTCCCCTGGCTCTTCTTCGAAATAGTGGCCATGGGATCCTTTACCTGAGAGGGCAGACAGGGCCTCGGTTTAACGTCTCATCTGAAAGACGGCACCTCCGACAGTGCGGCGCTCCCTCAGTACTGCCCCTCCGACAGTGCGGCACTCCCTCAGTACCGCCCCTCCGACAGTGCGGCGCTCCCTCTGTACTGCCCCTCCGACAGTGAGGCGCTCCCTCAGTACTGCCCCTCCGACAGTGCGGCGCTCCCTCAGTACTGCCCCTCCGACAGTGCGGCGCTCCCTCAGTACTGCCCCTCCGACAGTGCGGCGCTCCCTCAGTACTGCCCCTCCGACAGTGCGGCGCTCCCTCAGTACTGCCCCTCCGACAGTGCGGCGCTCCCTCAGTACTGCCCCTCCGACAGTGCGGCGCTCCCTCAGTACCACACTGGGAGTGTCAGCCTGGATTTTTGTGCTCAAGTCTCTGCAGTGGGGCTCGAACCCACAACCTTCTGACTCAGGCAAGAGTGCTACCCACTGAGCCACGGCTGACACTGACCGGCTGCTGCGTTACTGCAGGGCAAGTTCTCTCGGGAAGCGTCGGAGTTCTGCCTTGCGTCTCCAGAGTTTCAGGACCCCTCTAGGACGCGGGAGTGCATGCAGGGCACATTTCACGTGTCTGGGCATATATCGACTGAGCTGATATTCATTGCTGTTCAATCCCCCTTGTCTTCCCGAGGGAAGGATATACTATGTGATTTCCCAGCTCCTGTGCAGCAAGTAGAAGGACCCAATTATAGGGCTTTGGTGAGGCCACACCTGGAGTACTGTGTACAGTTTTGGTCTCCTTACCTAAGGAAGGATATACTTGCCTTAGAGGGGATGCAATGAAGGTTCACTGGACTAATTCCAGGGATGAGAGGGGATTGTCCCATGAGGACAGATTGAGTAGAATGGGCCTATATTCTCTGGCGTTTAGAAGAATGAGAGGTGATCTCATTGAGTGCTTGATAGGGTAGATGCTAAGAGGTTGTTTCCCCTGGCTGGAGAGTCTAGAACTAGGGGGCACAGTCTCAGGATAAGGGGTTGGCCGTTTAGGACTGAGATGATGAGAAATTTCTTCACTCAGAGGGTTGTGAATCTTTGGAATTCTCTACCCCAGAGAGCTGCGGATGCTGACTCATTAAGTATATTCAAGGCTGAGATCAATAGATTTTTGGACTCGAGGGGGATCAAGGGACAGGGTGTGAAAGTGGAGTTGAGGTGGAAGATCAGCCATGATCTTATTGAATGGCGGAGCAGGCTTGAGGTTCCCTTTGGCATACTCCTCCTGTTTCTTGTGTTATTAAAAATGGAATTATTGATCCGGAACCCTACTGCACCACCTCCAAATGTGCGTTGAGGCAAAACCAGATTGTCGCTGTAGGTTTTTTCGGGAGCGGGTGGCTGAGGGAGGCTAGCTATCTTCACCTGTGTTGCTGCTGTGCTGTGCTCAGTCATAGTTCAGGTGCCCCATTTTGTTTACTGCGTGGCCGTGAGCCTGTGGGTCTGTAACATTTGTGTCGTTCACCTTCAATCAGAGAAACAAGCGCTCAGACAGCAGGGAGGTGACTAAGGGGACATCCGTCAGTAAATATTGTGTTCGGGATTAATCGAGAAGTAACAGCGACGCGTGGACATGAATAAATTTAACTTTTTTTCATGCTGGAAAACGTTGTGAATTTTGGATAGAAATATTGGCCTTTATTTCAAGGGGGATGGAGTATAAAAGTAGGGAAGTCTTGCAACAACTGTACAGGGCGCTGGTGAGACCACACCGAGGGTACTGTGTGCAGTTTTGGTCTCCTTATTTAAGGAGGGATATACTTGCATTGGAGGCAGTTCAGAGAAGGTTCACTTGGTTGATTCCGGAGATCAAGGGGTCGTCTTATGAAGAAAGTTGAGCAGGTTGGGCCTATACTCATTGGAGTTTAGAAGAATGAGAGGTGATCTTATTGAAACATAAGATTCTGAGGGGGCTCGACAAGGTAGATGCAGAGAGGATGTTTCCCCTCGTGGGGGAATCTAGAACTAGGGGTCATAGTTTCAGAATAAGGGGTCGCCCATTTAAGACGGAGATGAGGAGGAATTTCTTCTCTCAGCGGGTCGTGAATCTTTGGAATTCTTTTCCCCAGAGAGCTGTGGAAGCTGATCATTGAATATATTCAAGGCTGAGATAGACAGATTTTTGAGCAACAGGGGAGTCTTGGGTTATGGGGAGCGGGCAGGAAAGTGGAGTTGAGGCCAAAATCGGATCAGCCATGATCTGATTAAATGGCGGAGCAGGCTCGAGGGGCCGAATGGCCTGCTCCTGCTCCTAGTTCTTATGTTCTTAGACCGAGTCCTCAAATTATTCGACTGTGTGGGGCATTGCAGCTCAGCCCGACCCTGTCCCCCTGCTTTCCAGCAGGATTTTGGAATGGCGATCCGGACCTCGAGCACTAGCCCGGAGTGCCGAGACCAGCCGGAGCTACCGGCCCCAACCCCTCACCCTCTCCGACAAATTGCTGAGTCGATTGATGGCAGCCGGCAATTGTAGGGGGCCCGACTATCTGAGTCGGTGCCCCCCTGGGTTAAGGAGGAGGAGAAGGAAAGCTGTTCAGGGGTCACACTCTTGATTGTGATTCGCTGGAGTGTGTGTTTATCTAGATGTCAAATGATGGGAGCGTGGTTGGGTTAGGTGTGATTTCCACCTCCCCCCAAGGCTGAGTAACCCACTGAAGCTCCATTGTCTTACGGTTTGTACCTGAAGAATGACCAGTTTGGGAAAACTACCAGGGAGGACTGTGTGTGTAAGTGTAAAAAAAGAGACTTGCATATCTATAGCGCCTTTCATAACCTCAGGACGTCCCAAAGCACTTTACAGCCAATGAAGTACTTTTTGAAGTGTTGTAATGTGGGAAACGCGGCAGCCAATTGCGCACAGCAAGCTCCCACAAACCGCAATGTGATGATGACCAGATCATCTGTTTTTAGCGATGTTGGTTGAGGGATTAATATTGGCCCCAGGACACCGGGGAGAACTCCCCCCTGCTCTTCTTCGAAAATAGTGGCCGTGGGATCTTTTACATCCACCCGAGAGGGCAGACGGGGCCTCGGTTTAACGTCTCATCCAAAAGACATACCTCGAATTGAAACTTACTGAATGCTGTCTCGTTACTTGTTTTAACATTTTTTTTAAATTAAATTGCAAAGTTTCGAGAGTTGGCGCGATTTTAACCCCGAGCGCTTGCTGAACCACTCTGGCCCTTTCCTGCAGGTGTGGACACTGTAAGCGCCTTGCGCCTGAATACGAGAAGGCAGCCACCCAGCTTAAAGGCTCTGCCACCCTGATCAAGGTGAGTGCGTCTTTGGGAGCTGGTGCCTTGACGGTAGCCGATTGTGAATTCGGGCCGGTGGAATGCTTTGGGTCGCAAAGGTTATTTTTGCAGCTGATAATTGCACGCACTGGGGGAGGGGGAAAGAGTGCTTTGTGCATTTAAGGCTTAATTAAAAGGAAATTCTCACGACAGAAGGATCAAATAATCCCACAGCTTTTAGAATGAATGAATCGCATTTCTCCAACGCCTTTTACGACCACCGGACGTCCCTAAGCTCTTTACAGCCAATGAACTACAGTCACTGTTGTAATGTGGGAAACGCGGCAGCCAATTTGCGCACAGCAAGCTCCCACAAACAGCAATGTGATAAATGACCAGATCGTCTGTTTTTTTTCGTTATGTTGATTGATGGAGAAATATTGGCCAAGACACCGGGGAGAATTCCCCAACTCCTCTTCGAAATAGTGCCCGTGGGATCTTTTACGTCCACCTGAGGGGGCAGATGAGGCCTCGGTTTAACGTCTCATCCGAAAGACGGCACCTCCCACCGTGCGGCGCTCCTTCAGTACCGCCCCTCCGACAGTGCGGCGCTCCCTCAGTACTGCCCCTCCGACAGTGCGGCGCTCCCTCAGTACCGCCCCTCCGACAGTGCGGCGCTCCCTCAGTACCGCCCCTCCGACAGTGCGGCGCTCCCTCAGCACCGCCCCTCCGACAGTGCGGCGCTCCCTCAGCACTGTCCCTCCGACAGTGCGGCGCTCCCTCAGCACTGCCCTCCGACAGTGCGGCACTCCCTCAGTACCACCCCTCCGACAGTGCGGCGCTCCCTCAGCACCGCCCCTCCGACAGTGCGGCGCTCCCTCAGTACCGCCCCTCCGACAGTGCGGCGCTCCCTCAGCACCGCCCCTCCGACAGTGCAGCGCTCCCTCAGCACTGCCCCTCCGACAGTGCGGCACTCCCTCAGTACCGCCCCTCCGACAGTGCGGCGCTCCCTCAGTACTGCCCCTCCGACAGTGCGGCGCTCCGTCAGTACTGGCACTGGGAGTGTCAACCTAGATTTTGTGCTCAAGTCTCTGGAGTGGGGCTTGAACCCACAACCTTCTGTCTCAGAGGCGAGGCTGCTACCCACTGAGCCACGGCCTGCCATACAGTCATGGGGCCGTGTGCAACCTTTGGGATCGCCGGTTTCTTCCATGCTGGGTACTGTTTGAATTTTGAGCCTGGTGGATTTGGAAAGGGCTATTGCACCAATGATGGATGAATCCTAAATCAGTTGGTATTAGCAACAACAACGATTTGCATTTGTATAGCGCCTTTAACGTAGTAAAACGTCCCAAGGCGCTTCACAGGAGCGTTAACATAAAATTCGACACCGAGCCACATGAGATATTGGGACGAATGACCAAAAGCTTGGTGAAAGAGGTAGGTATTAAAGGAGGAGAGAGAGAGGTGGAGAGGTTTAGGGAGGGAATTCCAGAGCTTAGGGCCCAGGCAGCCGAAGGCACGGCCGCCAATGGTGGAGCGAGCCATCAACAGCCTAAGATGTATGCACGTTAACAGGGAACGTTGGTTTTTAAACTGTGTGCATGTGGCGCTCCATGGTATTGGGCTAAATCTGCCGCCCTGCCTCCCGACTTCAAACGGGTCGTAACGCGTTTTCTACTGGTCTGTGCGCAGGTTGACTGCATTGCAAACTCGGAAAGCTGTGGCAAATATGGGGTGAACGGTTACCCCACGCTGAAGATCTTCCGTAATGGAGAGGAGTCCGGGCCCTACGAGGGGCCTCGAACAGCGGGTATGTGCGCAGGGCGAGGGAGCAGCAAAGAAGGGGGTGGGGGCGGGTTATCAGTGTGGCCGATGCTTCTTGAAGGCTGGGGGATGGGTCCGTGACACATCCTTCCTGAGGTTATCTGGCTCTTTCCTTGGGATTTTAGTTGCAAAATATTTGTAAACCAACATGATTACAGAATCGTAAAGCACAGAAGGGGTACGGTAGCATCGTGGTTATGTTACTGGACGAATAATCCAGAGGCCTGGGGAATTTAAATTCAGTTAATTAACTAAATCTGGAATAAAAAGCTAGCATCAGTAATGGTGACCATGAAACTATCGGATTGTCGTAAAAACCCATCTGGTTCACTAAATTCCTTTTAGGGAAGGAAATCTGCCGTCCTTACCCGGTCTGGCCGGGTATCATCATCTTGGGCAGTCCCTCGGAACCGAGGATGACTTGCTTCCACATTAAAAATGAGTTCTCCAGGTGACTGATGCGGGACCTACAGTCTCTGTCACAGGTGGGGCAGACGGTGGTTGAAGGGGCGGGTGGGTGGGGTGCTTGGGTTGACGTGCGCTGCCTGCGCTTGGCTTCCGCTTGCTCCTGGCGAAGAGACGCGAGGTGTTCGGTGCCTTCCCGGATGTTTCTCCTCCACTTTGTGCGGACTTGGGCCAGGGATTCCCAGGTGTCGGTGGGGATGTTGCACTTTTTCAAGGAGGCTTTGAGGGTGTCCTTGAAGCATTTCCTCTGCCCACCTGGGGCTCTCTTGCCGTGTCGGAGCTCCGAGTAGAGCGCTTGCTTTGGGAGTCTCGTATCAGGCATGCGGACAGTGTGACCCGTCCATCGGAGCTGATCGAGCGCGGTCAAAGCTTCGATGCTGGGGATGTTGGCCTGAGCGAGAACACTGACGTTGGTGCGCCTATCCTGCCAATGGATTTGCAGGATCTTGCGGAGGCAGCGTTGGTGGTACCTCTCCAGTGCTTTGAGGTACCTGCTGTACATGGTCCATGTCTCTGAGGCATACAGCAGGGCGGGTATCACTACTGCTCTGTCGACCATGAGCTTAGTGCCGGGTTTGAGGCCCTGGTCTTCAAACACTCTCTTCCTCAGGGCAAATGTGACTCCAGAACCACAGCAATGTGTGACATGAATCTGTCATTCATGAAAGAAAGACTTATGAAATAATACTGAGTGGCCTGCGGGTAGCGCTGTCCAGGGAGAGTATAAATACTCGGGCACGGGCCCAGCTTGCGCAGGACATTCCTCAACAGGAACTAGTGAAGGACACAACTAGATCTCCATGTTGTAAAACAGTTGATTAAAGCTTTGTTTAACGCTTAGACCAAGTGCCTAGTAGTTTTCTTCGGTCAATGTGGTTGACTCTTAACTGCCCTCTGAAATGGCCAGGAGCGAGCCACTCCGTTGTATTGAAGGTGGCGGCTCACCACTACCTTCTCCAGGGCAATTAGGGATGTCCGCATCCCGTGAATGAATAAAAAAGGAGGCCGTTCGACCCATTCTGCCGGCTCTTTTGAAAGAGCTGTGCAATTAGGTCCCCGCTCTTCCCCCAGGGCCCTGCTCTATATAAAAATTGATTTTAAATAATAAGAATTTATCGATCTCTCTGCATCAGCTCATACCGCACGGTATACACGAGTACGTCGGGCTGGGCTAAGACCGATTGTGCAGACTGCTTTCGGGAGCAATCCGATTTCAGGCTGGAAACATGAAGAGCTTCATCCCCGAATTATATTTCACACCAATCAGTCCCAGGACTTCTGGGGAATGGGCCACTGAGTCTCGCTGGGCTGCAGTCCCGCTGGTCCCAGCCAGTCAACGGTGCCACACTCGAGTGCCCATGTTTCGCACGGGAGTCTGGCCAGTCCGTGTGTTGGCAGGCTACTTCATCACACTTGCTGCCAACCGCTCACACGTCGCGCACTAATAGAAACAGGCCGCGCAGAACGAAGCACAGCTTACAGGGAGCATTGCCCGGCCAGTACCCACCCCCACCGAGTGTGGTACAGCTCCGAATTCTCTCGCCAGACACAACCCGTGTTTGGAATGACAGACGCCACTTGTTCTCGGTGACTGCCTGCGCTGGCCCGAGGATTTGAACCCGCGCCAGTCTCGACGTTCGAATTTTCACGAGTGTTGAGGGTGATTGGGTTGCGTTGTGGCTAAAGCTCTCCGCTCTCTTCCCTGCTGTCCCGCAGATGGAATCGTGAGTTACATGAAGAAACAGGCTGGGCCCAGCTCAGTGGAACTGAAGTCAGCCGAGGAGTTTGAAAAGTACGTCCGTAACTTCGACGCCAGTGTTGTAGGTGAGATCCTTTAACTTCCCCTCGTCCAGTTAGTGTCTTACTGTCTCCTCCTCTCTCTCTATCTCCTTCCCTCTCTCTCTTTTTCCTTTCTCTCTCTCTGTCTGTCTGTCTCTCTCTCTTTTCGCCCCTCTCTCTTTTCTCCTCTCCCTCTCTCTCTCTCCTTTCTCCCTCTCTCTCTCCTTTCTCCCTCTCTCTCTCTCCTTTCTCCCTCTCTCTCTCTCCTTTCTCCCTCTCTCTCTCCTTTCTCCCTCTCTCTCTCTCCTTTCTCCCTCTCTCTCTCCTTTCCTCTCTCTCCTTTCCTCTCTCTCTCCTTTCCCCTCTCTCTCTCCTTTCCCCTCTCTCTCTCCCCATTCTCTTTCCTTTCCCCTCTCCTTTCTTCTCTCTCTCTCCTTTCCCCTCTCTCTCTCTCTCTCCTTTCCTCTCTCTCTTTCTCTCTCTCTCCCCTTTCCCCCTCTCTCCTTTCTCCCTCTCTCTCTCTCTTTTCCTCTCTCTCTCTCTCTTTTCCTCTCTCTCTCTCCTTTCCTCTCTCTCTTCCTCTCTTTCTCTCTCTCTCTCCTTTCCTCTCTCTCTTTTTTCCTCTCTTTCTCTCTCTCTCTCCTTTCCTCTCTCTCTCCCCTTTCCCCCCTCTCTCCTTTCCCCCCTCTCTCCTTTCCCCCCTCTCTCTCTCCTTTCGCTCCTCTCTCTCTCCTTTCACCCCTCTCTCTCTCTCTCTCCCTCTCTCCTTTCCCCTCTCTCTCTCTCTCTCTCTCTCTCTCCTTTCCCCTCTCTCTCTCTCTCTCTCTCTCTCTCCTTTCGCTCCTCTCTCTCTCTCCTTTCGCCCCTCCCTCTCTCTCTCCCTCCCTCTCTCCTTTCACCCCTCTCTCTCTCTCCCCCTCTCTCTCTCTCTCCTTTCCCCTCTCTCTCTCTCTCTCTCTCTCCTTTCCCCTCTCTCTCTCTCTCTCTCCTTTCCCCTCTCTCTCTCTCTCCTTTCCCCTCTCTCTCTCTCTCCTTTCCCCCCTCTCTCCTTTCCCCTCTCTCTCTCTCTCCTTTCCCCTCTCTCTCTCTCTCTCTCTCTCCTTTCCCCTCTCTCTCTCTCTCTCTCTCCTTTCCCCTCTCTCTCTCTCTCTCTCTCCTTTCCCCTCTCTCTCTCTCTCTCCTTTCCCCTCTCTCTCTCTCTCCTTTCCTGCCGTGTTTCCTACATTACAACAGTGACTACACTTCAGAAGTCCCTCATTGCCTGTAAATCGCTTTGGGGCGTCCTGAGGTTGTGAAAGGTGCAATAATTGCAAGTCTTTCTCTTAATATTCCCTCAACCAGGAGCACGAAAATTGGTCGTTCATCTCGGCGTTGATTGTGTGACATGGGTCACTGCACTCCACATAACTCGTCACATAAAGTGTTTGGAAATGGTTCTAAGATGTGATAACGTGCTATATAAATGCAAGTCTTTCTTTCTAGGCTCTAAAGTAACTTCAGTTTCAGGTTTGACTCAGTTGTAACTCTCGCCTCTGAGGGTCGTGGGTTCGAGTCCCACTCCAAGACTTGATCTAACCTGCCCGTTCAGTGCAGTACTGAGGGGAGTTCAACATTGTCGGAGGTGCCATCTTTTGAATGGGGCATTAAGCTGAGACTCTGCCTGTTCAGGTGGATGTGAACATAAGAAATAGGAGCAGGAGTCGGCCCTTCGAGCCTGCTCCGCCATTCAGTAAGATCATGGCTGATCTTCTACCTCATCTCCACTTTCCTGCACTATCCCCATATCCCTTGATTCCCTTAATATTCAAAAATCTAACGATCTCTGTCTTGAATACACTCAACGACTGAGCCTCCACAGCCCTCTGGGGTAGAGAATTCCAAAGATTCACAACACTCAGTGAAGAAATTCCTCCTCATCTCAGTCCTAAATGGCCGACCCCTTATCCTGAGACTGTGACCCCTGGTTCTAGACTCTCCAGCCAGGGGGAAACAACCTCTCAGCATCTACCCTGTCAATCCCTGTAAGAATTTTGTATGTTTCAATGAGATCACCTCTCATTCTCCTAAACTCTAGAGAATATAGGCCTAGTCTCCTCAATCTGTCCTCATAGGGCAATCCCCCCATCCCAGGAATCAGTCTGGTGAACTCCCTCTATGGCAAGTATATCCTTCCTTAGGTAAGGAGACCAAAACTGTACACAATACTCCAGGCGTGGTCTCACCAGGGCCCCGTATAACGAATAATTCTGTGAAATGCGGTCCGACTCGTGGATTGACGGCACTTTCTTTTCCCAGGGTTCTTCTCCGACGCCGGCAGTGGCTCGCGAGCCGAGTTCACCAAGGCCGCCAATTCCCTGAGGAACAGCTATCGATTCGCGCACACCCACAGCCCGGAGCTGCTGCAGCAACACGGCGTCGCTGGAGAGTGAGCATAAGCCTCGCGCGAAAACGGGCCGCCTTTCCGGATCTAACCAATGCCTCGTTGCTGCGTTTCACATGCCGTCTGGACCAGGGTGGCGTGAGCTGCAGTGGTACAGTCTGTTGTCCGGGCTCTCTCTCTCCCCCCCGGCTCCCTTTTAGCTGGTGCAGGATTTGTGGAAAGGGGAATTCGGAGACTGCCACACCCTGTGTTCCTCTCTTCCCCCCCCTTCCCCGCCCCGCCGCTTCCCTTCCCCAACGGGCACGTGCTGGGTGAGTATTAATGGGCTCGGCTCAGGCGTGAAGGTTGCTTCCACAGCTGAAGCCAGCGTGCATCAACCCCCCCCCACGGCACAAGCAGGCCTTTCGAGAGGAGCGGGGTGGAGAGCAACGATCTCGTGCAGCCGCGCAGCGCTCTGGAGGTCCCTCGCAGGTCGCTCACCAGCTTCCACATGGAAAAACGGCGCATGCGCGACGATTTGAATGGGCCATGCAGCCGGTTAAAGGGACCGCGCACGGGATAAAAAATTAGAGGGAACATTGGTGGAGAGTGGGGTGAAAAATAGCCTCCCTGCTCTGTAGAGGGTTAATTCAGTGATGCAGATATCACTTTCTTTCTGTTAAGTGCTGTTAGTGAAAAGCCCTTTCCCTTTTCTCCCTTCTTCGCTCTTCCACTCCTCTCCACACACTCTCTTCCACGCCTCCCTCTCTGTCCCTTCTACTCCTCCCCCTTCCATAACTCTCCTCTCTCTCCTCCTCTTTCTCTCTTTGCCATTTTCCTCCTCCTCCCGGCCCCCGCCCTCCCCCCCTCTTCTCCTCCCGCCCCACCCCCCCCCCCCTCCTCCTCCTCCTCCCACCCCCCCCCCCCCCCATCTCCCGGCCCCATCTCCCACCCCTCACCCCCATCTCCCGGCCCGCCCCTCCTCCCGGCCCCCCCCCCCCCCCTCCTCCTGGCCCCCGCCCCCCCCTCCTCCCGGCCCACGTCCCCCCCTCTTCAATCCAATCCATGACTCTTCTTCGTTTCAATTAAACTTAAATGGCATTGCGAGCAGGAGGAGGCCATTCAGCCCCTCGAGCCCATTCTGCCACTCAGTTAAATCGTGGCTGATCTGTACCTGAACTCCAGCTTTCCACTACCCTTTGTGTGAGAAGGAGTTTCCGAATTTCCCTCCCTCCTGGCTTGACCTTTAAGATTGTGCCCCTTGTTCTTGATTTCCCCCATCGGAGGAACTAGTTTCTCTGCATCTACCCTATTAAATCCCTTCTCTTTTTTTTAAAAGATTGAAACAAGCATTCGCTTGTCCAGATTGTTTTAAAATGCCTCTCTTGTTCTTTTAAAGGGCTGTGATTCTGTTCCGACCTCCGCGCCTGGGAAACAAATTTGAGGAGAGCGAGGTCAAAACTGGCGATTTGTCCTCCAGTGCCAAGATCAAGAAGTTTATTAAGGAGAACAGGTACACTTGTTTCAGAAGTTACGGGAGTTATATCAACCCGTGGTTTGGATCAGAGGAGGCTGAGGGGAGATTTAATTGAGGTGTATAAAATTATGAGGGGTCTGGATAGAGTGGATAGGAAGGACCGATTTCCCTTAGCGGAGAGGTCAATAACCAGGGGGCAGAGATTTAAAGTAATTGGTAGAAGGATTAGAGGGGAGTTGAGGAGAAATTTCTTCACCCAGAGGGTGGTGGGGGTCTGGAACTCACTGCCTGAAAGGGTGGGAGAGGCAGAAACCCTCACCACATTTAAAAAGTACTTGGATATGCACTTGAAGTGCCGGAACCGACAGGGCTACGGACCAAGAGCTGGAAAGTGGGATTAGGCTGGATGGCTCTTTATCAGCCGGTATGGACACGATGGGCCGAATGGCCTCCTTCTGTGCCGTAAGTTTCTATGATTTTAGCAACGAGATGTGGACCGTGGGAGGGAGTTGCTGCGATGATGACAGGTTGCCTCAAATGTCAAAGAAACTGGCTGAAGGGCCAAGACCCCTGGTGCAGGATACCGTCAGGGTTGAATAGAGTAGGGGGAAAACGAGACCAGGTACGTCGGGAAGTAGTGGTTCAGCTGTGATAAGAACAAAATAAAAGTTGGGGAGCACTCTCTCCACTTGAGTCAGAAGGTTGTGGGTTCACTTGAACTTCACAGACACTTGAGCACAAAATCCAGGCCGACGCTCCCAGTGCAGTACTGAGGGAGCGCCGCACTGTCGGAGGGGCAGTACTGAGGGAGCGCCGCACTGTCGGAGGGGCGGTACTGAGGGAGCGCCGCACTGTTGGAGGAGCGGTACTGAGGGAGCGCCGCACTGTCGGAGGGGCGGTACTGAGGGAGCGCCGCACTGTCGGAGGGGCAGTACTGAGGGAGCGCCGCACTGTCGGAGGTGCGGTACTGAGGGAGCGCCGCACTGTCGGAGGTGGAGTACTGAGGGAGCGCCGCACTGTCGGAGGGGCGGTACTGAGGGAGCGCCGCACTGTCGGAGGGGCGGTACTGAGGGAGCGCCGCCCTGTCGGAGGGGCGGTACTGAGGGAGCGCCGCACTGTCGGAGGGGCGGTACTGAGGGAGCGCCGCACTGTCGGAGGTGGAGTACTGAGGGAGCGCCGCACTGTCGGAGGGGCAGTGCTGAGGGATTGCCGCACTGTCGGAGGAGCAGTACTGAGGGAGCGCCGCACTGTCGGAGGAGCAGTACTGAGGGAGCGCCGCACTGTCGGAGGGGCAGTACTCCCTCAGTACTGCATGGGGAGTGTCGGCCTGGATTTTGTGCTCAAGTCTCTGGAGTGGGACTCGAACCCACAACTTTCTGACTCAGGTGAGAGAGAGCGACCCACTGAGCCACTGCTGACACTGTAGATCGTGTTGATCTGAATTTATTTCTTGTCTTCTGTAGCTTTGGGATCTGTCCCCACTTGACTCCCGACAACAAGGACCTAATGACTGGCAAGGACCTGCTGACTGCGTATTACGAGGTGGATTATAACAAGAACGCCAAAGGAACGAACTACTGGAGGAACAGGTACTGGGGGGGATGGTGGGCGAAATAACCTTCGGAGAAGCTTTGACATGGAGTTGGTGTTTCGGAGTGGGGGAAGAAGAGAGAATGGGGTTGAATAGATCCCCCCAATCACCAATTAGAAGCTGAATTGGGAGCAGAGGTGAGGCTTTTCCACATCTGGGGTGCATGTGCAGGAGAGTTTCCCTTCTCCGATCATTACAGAGGCAAGAGGTTATTTGTCACGCTGCCCAGGAGGTGGGATAACGGACAAGAACCCATCGAATCACTCGTTTTTTTCCCTGCTCCATTCCACTTGTCCAGTACCTCCACAGGGTGAGTGCTGTCCAAGCAGGCTGTTCCACTGTGGGGGGCATTACAGCCATAGAAAGAAGAAAGACTCTGGGCTGGATTTTGATACTGGGGTCGGGTTGGTGTCGTGAATCCCACTTTTTGGGTTGTAGACCCGCCTCCATCGAGATGTGGCCAACCCACTGTATTTTCCCTTGATTGACCTTGTTGAGCCCGCCCAGTGGGCTCAGCAGGCCAATTAAGGGCCACCCGGCAACAGGTGACGTCACAGATTGACATTTCATCTGTCAAGAGCTTTTGACAGATGAAATATCAGCGTTTGACAGCTCTGTGAAGCTGTCAAACACTGACAATCTGTCTTCTAACTTGAATCCTTCCTCTCAGGCTGAGTTAGAAATCATTCCAGCACAGAAAACAGAAGGTTGCAGTTTTTGACAGCACCACGGCCATTCTGCTTTCTGTGCCAGTGAGATTTCTGACGCCCGAGAACTGAAGGGCTGACGCCTGCAGGAGGAAGTTAAGGTAAGTAAAACATTTTCCCACACTTGGCACTTACCTTACACACTTACCTCTGCACACATCACTCACCTGCCCACCGGACATATCGACCCCTCCAACCCCTGCAGACCCATGGCCCGCCCCGATAACTTGGCGTGGTTGGCACCTGTCGGGAAGCCCACATTTCACCTTTTTAAAATAGGGATTAGGCAAAAAACTGCCTGTTAACTACCTGTTAACAGGCAGTTAATTGTCACTAATCCCTTCCTGCCTCGGGGAGTCGGGTCTCAGCACAGGTCGGGTACCCGCCGCCAGAGAAACTGGCATGGAGGCGGGTTGGGGGCAGGATGGGGTCGGGACCCCCGAATCTGCAGCTTTAACCCCTCACACGCCTCCAAACCCGACTCCATGGGTCAGTGAAAATCCAGCCCTTTCATTTCTAGAGCGCCCCATCTGCCCCCTCAGGTGGATGTAAAAGATCCCACAGCCGCAATTGGAAAAAGAGCAGGGGGTGGGGGGGAGTTCTCCCCGGTGTCCTGGGCCATTATTTCTCCCTCAACCAACACCTAAAACAGTGACTACACCTCAAAAAGCACTTCAGCGCTTTGGGACGTCCCGAGGTGGTGAAAGGCGTTGTCGAAATGCAAGTCTTTCCCGGCCCTGTAAATTTTCCAGTTCCCTTTTCAATCTGCCGGGGGCCCGAGGGCTTCCTCAGTCGAGGGTCTGGCGTGTGGCGCGGAAAGTATTTTCGAATGAAATCGCAGTCGGTCACTTCCTTTCCCTCCCCGATCTCAGGGTGATGATGGTCGCCAAGAAGTTTGTGGAGGCCGGCGAGAAGCTGAGCTTCGCCATCGCGCACCACCAAGACTTTGCTTACGACGTATCCGAGTTTGGATTGGATAAAATCTCCGGAGAGGTCCCCGTGGTGGCAATTAAAACGGTCAAGGGCGAGAAATATGTTATGCATGAAGAATTTACGTAAGTTTTTCTTTTTCGACGCCGTTCCCTTCCTCCCTTTTTTTTTAAAATACAAGAGCAGGTCAGAGGCTGGGTATTCTGCGGCGAGTGTCTCACCTCCTGACTCCCCAAAGCCTTTCCACCATCTACAAGGCACAAGTCAGGAATGTGAGGGAATACTCTCCACTTGCCTGGATGAGTTGCAGCTCCAACAACACTCAAGAAGCTCGACACCATCCAGGACAAAGCAGCCCGCTTGATTGGCACCCCATCCGCCACCTTAACCATTCACTCCCTCCACCACCGGCGTACCGTGGCTGCAGTGTGTACCATCTACAAGATGCACTGCAGCAACTCTCCAAGGCTTCTTCGGCAGCACCTCCCAACCCCGCGACCTCTTCCACCGAGAAGAACAAGGGCAGCAGGCGCGTGGGAACACCCCCACCTCCAAGTTCCCCTCCAAGTCAAACACCATCCCGACTTGGAAATATATCGGCCGTTCCTTCATCATCGCTGGGTCAAAATCCTGGAGCTCCCTCCCTAACAGCACTGTGGGAGCACCTTCACCACACGGACTGCAGCGGTTCAAGAAGGCGGCTCACCACCACCTTCTCGAGGGCAATTAGGGGATGGGCAATAAATACCGGCCTTGCCAGCGACGCCCACATCCCATGAATTTTTTAATAGCCATCTGGTTACGTGGCAGCAATTAGGCTTGGTCACCTGAAGGGACACAGCTTCGCTGTAACAGCGCAACAGTACGCTTTGCGTTCCATGGTCTGTAAGATGCCTGGTGTGCTAGTAGCAAGTATGGCCCCACCACTTGTACTGTCCATGCTTATCCCGGACAGCCGCCTATATCAGGCAACTGGCGATGATTATTTGCCATTACCATAGGCAGTGATTGCGACGTTACTAGAACCAGGAGGAGGCCATTCAGCCCCTCGAGCCTGTTGCGCCATTCAATTAGATCATGGCTGATCTGTATCTTAACTCCATTTGCCCGCCTTGATTCCATGACCCTTAATCCCCTTACCCAACAAAAATCTATCAATCTCAGTTTTGACATTTTCAATTGACCCCCCCAGCCTCAACAGCTTTTTGGGGGAGAGTTTTCCAGATTTCCACCACCCTTTGTGTGAAGAAGTACTTCCTGACATCACCCCTGATTTAAGGAGATTGGCAAAAGAACCAAAGGCGACGTGAGGAAAAACTTTTTACGCAGCGAGTGGTTAGGATCGGGAATGCGCTGCCTGAAAGGGTGGTGGAGGCAGACTCAATCGTGGCTTTCAAAAGGGAATTGGATAAGTACCTGAAGGAAAAAATTTTGCAGGGCTAGGGGGAAAGGGCGGGGGAGTGGGAATAGCTGGAGTGCTCTTGCAGAGAGCCGGCACGGGCTCAACGGGCTGAATGGCCTCCTTCTATGCTGTAACCATTCTATGATTCTGTGAGGAGGAATTTCTTCACTCAGGGTTGTGAATCTTTGGAATTCTCTACCCTAGAGGGCTGCGGAGGCTCAGTCGTTGAGTATATTCGAGGCTGAAATTGATAGATTTTCGGACTCTCGGAGTCGAGGGATATGGGGATCGAGCGGGAAAGTGGAGTTGAGGTCGAAGATCAGCCATGATCTTATTGAATGATGGAGCAGGCTCGAGGGGCCGAATGACCTACTCCTGCTCCTAATTCTTATGTTCTGGACTCTCCCACCAGAGGAAATAGTTTCTCTCTATCTACCCGATCAAATCCTTCAATCATCTTAAACACCTCGATTAGATCACCCCTTAATCTTCTAAACTCGAGGGAATACAAGCCCAGTCTGTGCAATCTGTCCTCATAATTTAACCTCTTTATCCCCGGTATCATTCTGGTGAATCTGAGCTGCAGCAGTTTGAAATATCAGAACATATGTAGACTCTCGGTGAAAAGCAGGTCACAGCGCTGTGATTTCAACTCTTTAAAGTTAACACTGACCGGATTTTAAGACAACTAAACGTGTTATTGTATGGTGTCCCATCATGTGGATAGCTGCTGCCAATCCGATCCAAGATTTGGCAGATCGTGGACTCTGGTCTATGAGGGGCCCCAAAGGATATCTCTCGGGTTTGTGTGTGGGGGGGGGAACATGTGATTCTGAAGGGGGGAGAGGTCTGGGCTGCGAGGGGTGTCGTCGTAACTCCGGCTGATGAGGCCTTTTCCCCGTTCTCTTGCAGCCCTGACGGGAAGGCCTTTGAACGTTTCCTGCACGATTACTTCGCTGGGAGATTGAAGCCGTACCTCAAGTCTGAGCCCGTGCCCGAGAAGAACGACGGGCCTGTCAAGGTGGGTCCAGACTGGTATGAACAGCGGGGCATACGGGATACTTTCCTTTATTAGTCGATAAGAGCAGGGAGGTTATGCTTGAACTGTATCAAACACTAGTCAGGCCGCAGCTCGAGTACTGCGTGCAGTTCTGGTCACCACATTACAGGAAAGATGTGATCGCATCAGAGAGGGTACAGAGGAGATGCACAAGGATGTTGCCAGGACTGGAGAATTTTAGCGATGAGGAAAGATTGGAGAGGCTGGGGTTGTTTTCTGCCGAGGTGTGATAAAGGGTGTGATAAAGGGCAGTTGGAAAGATTAACTGTAATCATCTCTTCACTTCACCTGACGAAGGAGCAGCGCTCCGAAAGCTTGTGATTTCAAATAAAGCTGTTGGACTATAACCTGGTGTTGTGCGACTTCTCACATTTGTCCACCCCAGTCCAACACCGGCATCTCCACATCTTTGTTTTCTTTGGAACAGAGGAGGCTGAGGGGAGATTTAATTGAGGTGTATAAAATTATGAGGGGCCTGGATAGAGTGGACAGGAAGGACCTATTTCCCTTAGCAGAGAGGTCAATAACCAGGGGGCAGAGATTTAAAGTAATCGGTAGAAAGATTAGAGGGGATTTGAAGAGAAGCTTCACCCAGAGGGTGGTGGGGGTGGGGTCCGGAACTCGCTGCCTGAAAGGGTGGTAGAGGCAGAAACCCTCACCGCATTTAAAAAAGGACTTGGATATGCGCTTGAAGTGATGTAACCTACAGGGCCATGGACCAAGAGCCGGGAAAGTGGGATTAGGCTGAATAGCTCTTTTGACAGGCACGATAAACCGAATGGCCTCCTTCTGTGCCGTAAACCGCTATGATTCTCTCCGTTCACTAAACTAGGCAGTGGTTCTAACTGAGCTGCGAGAAGCTCAAGCTGAAAGAGTGTTGCTGGTAAATGTTTAACACCACATAGCAACAAGTGTGCCAAGGCCCAATTGACAGGGCCCCAATAAAGTTGTAACGGATAGGGGGAGAAGATGAGGTAAATGGAGTAGTGATTAGATGACGAGCTTGGGGCCCTCCCTATCTCTGTAACCTGTTACAACCCCCCCCCCCCCCCCCCCCCCCGGAGATCTCTGCGCTCCTCCAACTCTGGCCTCTTGCGCACCCCCCGATTTTCATCGCGTCACCATTGGCGGCTGTGCCTTCAGCCGCCTGGGCCCCAAGCTCTGGAATTCCCTCCCTAAACCTCTCCGCCCCTCTCTCCTCCTTTAAGACGCTCCTTAAAACCGACCTCTTTGACCAAGCTTTTGATCACCTGTCCTAATATCTCCTTATGTGGCTCAGTGTCACATTTCGTTTGATAATCGCTCCTGTGAAGCGCCTTGGGACAAAACCACAAAAAGCAGGACAAATCCAACCCGGCCAATTACCGCCCCATCAGTCTACTCTCAATCATCAGCAAAGTGATGGAAAGTGTCGTCGACAGTACTATCAAGCGGCACTTACTCACCAATAACCTTCTCACTGATGTCCAGTTTGGGTTCCGCCAGGACCATTCAGCTCCCGACCTCATTGCAGCCTTGGTCCAAACATAGACAAAGGAGCTGAATTCCAGAGGCGAGGTGAGAGTGACTGCCCTCGACATCAAGGCAGCATTTGACCGAGTGTGGCATCAAGGAGCCCTAGTAAAACTGAACTCAATGGGAATCGGGGGAAACTCTCCACTGGCTGGAGTCATACCTAGCACAAAGGAAGATGGTTGTGGTAGTTGGAGGTCAATCATCACAGCCCCAGGACATCGCTGCAGGAGTTCCTCAGGGCAGTGTCCTCGGCCCAACCAACTTCAGCTGCTTCATCAATGACCTTCCCTCAAACATAAGGTCAGAAATGGGGATGCTCGCTGATGACTGCACAGTGTTCAGCGCCATTCGCAACTCCACAGATAATGAAGCAGTCCATGCCCGCATTCAACAAGACCTGGACGACGTTCAGGCTTGGGCTGATAAGTGGCAGGTAACATTCGCGTCACACAAGTGCCAAGCAATGACTATCTCCAACAAGCGAGAGTCTAACCACCTCCCCTTGACATTCAATGGCATTACCATCGCCAAATCCCCCACCATCAACATCCTGGGGGTCACCATTAACCAGAAACTTAACTGGACCAGCCACATAAATACTGTGGCAACAAGAGCAGGTCAGAGGCTGGGTATTCTGCGGCAAGTGTCTCACCTCCTGACTCCCCAAAGCCTTTCCACCATCTACAAGGCACAAGTCAAGAGTGTGATGGAATACTCTCCACTTGCCTGGATGAGTGCAGCTCCAACAACACTCAAGAAGCTTGACACCATCCAGGACAAAGCAGCCTGCTTGATTGGCACCCCATCCACCACCTTAAACATTCACTCCCTCCACCACCGGCGTACCGTGGCTACAGTGTGTACCATCTACAAGATGCACTGCAGCAACTCGTCAAGGCTTCTTCGGCAGCACCTCCCAAACCCGCGACCTCTACCACCTAGAAGGACAAGGGCAGCAGGCGCATTGGAACACCACCACCTCCAAGTTCCCCTCCAAGTCACACATCCCGACTTGGAAATGTATCGGCCGTTCCTTCATTGTCGATGGGTCAAAATCCTGGAACTCCCTCCCTAACAGCACTGTGGGAGCACCTTCACCACACGGACTGCAGCGGTTCAAGAAGGCGGCTCACCACCACCTTCTCAAGGGCAACTAGGGATGGGCAATAAATGCTGGCATTGCCAGCGACGCCCTGATCCCATAAACGAATTTTTAAAAAGGCTCTGTGTAAATGTAGGTTGAAATCGAGACTTTGTCCCACTCGGTGGCCCTAACTCATTCCTTCCTGAGCTTCCAAAGCCACCGCTCTGAGGCCCTGAAGTGAGACGGTGGGATACTGGCATTTGAAGACTCAATGCTTCCGTCTGACCTTTGTCCCTGCGCTTTTACAGCAGGGACATTATCTCAGGAAATTTGTTTTGAAGTGCCAGCCCTGTAGCTGTGCAGATTGGGTCTGGGCTGTAGGAAGTGTGGAAGCAGATTCAATAGTGACTTTCACAGGGAAATTGGATATATATTTGAAAAGGGGAAAATTGCAGGGCTGTGGGGAAAGAGCAGGGGAGTGGGACTAACTGGATAGAAATTTCTAAGAGCTGGCACGATGGGACGACAGCATCCTTCTGTACTGTGTGATTCTACGATTCCTGAGAGAGTGAGTTCACTGGGGGTTTTCCCCTCTCATGTCCAGGTGGTTGTAGCCGAGAGCTTCGATGACATAGTGAATGACGAGTCGAAAGATGTCCTGATTGAGTTCTACGCCCCTTGGTGTGGCCACTGCAAGAACCTGGAGCCAAAGTACAAGCAGCTGGCGGAGATGGTGAGTGTTGGCCTTGCTCTCTCGATTTACCCATTGGTCGCTTTCTCCTGAAGGCGCTGACTCCTCCTGGGATCCGTTTCCATGTTGCGCAGGAGGCCAATCGGCGCCCGCGAGGCCGGGTACCCTTGCCCTGGCACAGATCAGACACCTGGGCACAAACCGCGGATTAGCCGGGGCTCATTGGGCAGCACCCTCACCTCCGAGTCAGAAGGTCGTGGGTTCGAGTCCCCACTCCAGAGACTCGAGCGCACAATCCAGGCCGACACTCCCAGTGCAGTACTGAGGGAGCGCCGCACTGTCGGAGGGCGGTACTGAGGGAGTACCGCACTGTCGGAGGGGCGGTACAGAGGGAGCGCCGCACTGTCGGAGGGGCGGTACTGAGGGAGTGCCGCACTGTCGGAGGGGCAGTACTGAGGGAGCGCCGCACTGTCGGAGGGGCGGTATTGAGGGAGCGTCGGAGGGGCGGTACTGAGGGAGTGCCGCACTGTCGGAGGGGCAGTACTGAGGGAGTGCCGCACTGTCGGAGGGGCAGTACTGAGGGAGCGCCGCACTGTCGGAGGGGCAGTACTGAGGGAGTGCCGCACTGTTGGAGGGGCAGTACTGAGGGAGCGCCGCACTGTCGGAGGGGCAGTACTGAGGGAGCGCCGCACTGTCGGAGGGGCAGTACTGAGGGAGCGCTGCACTGTCGGAGGGGCAGTACTGAGGGAGCACTGCACTGTCGGAGGTGCCGTCTTTCGACTTTAAACTGAGGCCCCCGTCTGCTCTCTCAGGTGGACGCAAAAGATCCCACGGCCACTATTGGAAGAAGAGCAGGGGGGAGTTCTCCCCGGTGGCCTGGGGCCAATATTTATCCCTCAACCAACATCACTAAAAACAGCTGATCTGGTCATTATCACATTGCTGTTTGTGGGAGCTTGCTGTGCGCAAATTGGCTACCGCGTTTCCCACATTACAACACTTCAAAAAAGTACTTCATTGGCTGTAATGCGCTTTGGGACGTCCTGAGATCGTGAAAGGCCCAAGTCTGTATTTTCTTTTTAAATCTTGCCCTGTTTGACTCAGCATTGTAACTTTAAGTAGTAAATTTGCCAATTCACTTGTGGGCTTAACAGACTAATAAATGCAGCCTGGAAACTTCAGGCCTGAAAATTTTAAAGCAGATTTAGCCTTTTCGCACATCGCAAGGTAAACTGTGTACAATTTTGCTCTCCTTACCTAAGGAAGGATATACTTCCCCTACAAGTAGTGCAGCAAAGGTTCACTCGACTGATTCCTGGGATGGGCGGGATTGTCCTATGAGGAGAGATTGAGTAAAATGGGCCTATATTCCCTAGAGTTTAGAAGAATGAGTGGTGATCTCGTTTGAAACGTATAAAATTCTTAAGGGGCTTGACCGGGTAGATGCAGGGAGGCTGTTTTCCCCTGGCTGGAGAGTCTAGAACCAGGGGTCACAGTCTCCGAATAAGGGGTCGGCCATTTAGGACTGAGATGAGGAATTTCTTCACTCAGAGGGTGGTGAATCTTTGGAATTCTCTACCCCAGAGGGCTGTGGAGGCTCAGTCGTTGAGTATATTCACGAAGGAGATCGATAGGGGATCTCATTGAAACGTATAAAATTCTGACAGGGCTAGACAGACTGGATGCAGGGAGGATGTTTCCCCTGGCTGGGGGGGGGGGTCTAGAACTAGGGGTCGCAGCCTCGGAATAAGGGGTTGGCCATTTAGGACTGAGATGAGGAGAAATTTCTTCACTCAGAGGGTTGTGAATCTTTGGAATTCTCTACCACAGAAGGCTGTGGAGGCCAAGTCACTGAATATATTTAAGAAGGAGATAGATAGATTTCTAGACACAAAGGGCATCAAGGGGTATGGGGAGAGAGCGGAAATATGGTATTGAGACAGAGGATCAGCCATGATCATATTGAATGGCGGAGCAGGCTCGAAGGGCCGAATGGCCGACTCCTGCTCCTATTTTTCTAAGTTTCTATGATAGATTTTTGGTTACTAAGGGAGCCAAGGGACATGGGATAGGGTGGGAAGGTGGAGTTGAGGTAGAAGATCAGCCATGATCTTCTTGAACGGCAGAGCAGGCTCGACGGGCCAAATGGCCGACTCCTGCTCCTAATTCTTATGTAAAGTCAACCGTCGAACTGCTTTGCGTTACAGGTCATGAGCGAACCTAATATAGTGATCGCCAAGATGGATGCTACGGCCAATGACGTACCTTCTCATTATGACGTGCGAGGGTAAGAACATCACTGGACAGCAGCTCGCTGCATCTTTAAATGTGCAAAGTTTATTTATTAAAAAGGTTTGTTACACGGTACCACGGGAACGTACCTTTGGGCTGTGGGTGTGGTCGCAAACACTCTGGGAATAACGTGCTGTTTTGGAGGTGGGTCATTGTAATCTGTTGGTGCATTAGGGCCTGAGTGGGTCCCCATTGCTTGTAGGGGCTGTAATTAAAGGCACAGATCGATTATTAAATAGAGTAAGCTCGTTGGCATTCTATATAGTATGATATAATATAATGAGCTAGAGTACTGTTGGGGTTTTTTTTAAATATTCGTTTTGGGATGTGGGTGTCGCTGGCAAGGCCAGCATTTATTGCCCATCCCTAATTGCCCTTGAGAAGGTGGTGGTGAGCCGCCTTCTTGAACCGCTGCAGTCCGTGTGGTGAAGGTGCTCCCACAGTGCTGTTAGGGAGGGAGTTCCAGGATTTTGACCCAGTGACGATGAAGGATCGGCCCGATATATTTCCAAGTCAGGATGGTGTGTGTGACTTGGAGGGAAACTTGGAGGTGGTGGTGTTCCCATGCGCCTGCTGCCCTTGTCCTTCTAGGTGGAAGAGGGCGCGGGTTTGGGAGGTGCTGCCGAAGAAGCCTTGGCGAGTTGCTGCAGTGCATCTTGTAGATGGTACACACTGCAGCCACGGTACGCCGGTGGTGGAGGGAGTGGGTATTTAAGGTGGTGGATGGGGTGCCGATCAAGCGGGCTGCTTTGTCCTGGATGGTGTCGAGCTTCTTGAGTGTTGTTGGAGCTGCACTCATCCAGGCAAGTGGAGAGTATTCCCTCACACTCCTGACTTGTGCCTTGTAGATGGTGGAAAGGCTTTGGGGAGTCAGGAGGTGAGACACTCGCCGCAGAATACCCAGCCTCTGACCTGCTCTTGTTGCCACAGTATGTGGCTGGTCCAGTTAAGTTTCTGGTCAATGGTGACCCCCAGAATGTTGATGGTGGGGGATTCGGCGATGGTAATGCCGCACACTCCAGAAGGACACGCAGTTGTGCCAGATAGTACAGCAGGGGGTAGCGTGAGAAAGGAATTTGAGTATAGATGAGGTCTTTTGCAATGCAGATTGGAAGAGATAAGATGGCAGCTGTATCAACAGCATACAACAACAAATTTTATTTATAGAGCGCCTTTAATGTAGTAAAACATCCCAAGGCGCTTCACAGGCGCGTTATAAACATTTGACACCGAGCCACATACGGAGATATTCGGGCAGGTGACCAAATGTTTGGTCAAAGAGGAAGGTTTTAAGGAGCGTCTTAAACGAGGAGAGAGAGGCGGAGAGGTTTCGGGAGGGAATGCTCAAGAGGCCAGAATTAGAGGAGCGCAGATATCTCGGAGAGTTGTAGGGCTGGAGGAGGTTAGATCGGGAGGGGCGAGGCCACGAATAATTTGAACACAAGGGTGAGAATTTTTAAATCGAGGAGTTGCCTAACCCGGGAGCCAATGTAGGTCAGTGAGCACAGAACATGACGACGTATGGGACCCACATTTGTCCTACCTAATTAAACCTATAAAGATGCAACACACTGGAGCTGCGGGGGAACTTTTAATCTTGCGTATGCAGTCAAGACGACCCGGTTGCGATCTCCTGAAGGAATCCTTGATATGCGAGTTAAATTGGTGCCTATATCTCATCTACACTGCATGCAAGGGATTGTCTTTTATTCTCTCATTGAGTTGATTTAATAGAGTATTCAGCAGACATTTCCTAGTCCTTGAACTTGTATTAGAGGTAAAGGATGTATGACAATATCTTATAATAACTCCAGATACCAGCAATGCGAGTTTATACCTGTCGGGGAAAGGATGAACAGGCTGGGTCTCTTTTCTCTTGAAAAAAGAAGGCTAAGGGGTGACCTAATAGAGGTCTTTAAAATTATGAAAGGTTTTGTTAGAGTGGATACAGAGAGAATGTTTCCACTTGTGGGGAAGAGCAAAACTAGAGGCCATCAATATCAGATAGTCAGCAAGAAATCCAATCGGGAATTCAGGAGAAACTTCTTTACCCAGAGAGTGGGGAGAATGCGGAACTCGCTACCACAGGGAGTGGTTGAGGCGAATAGTATAGATGCATTTCAGGGGAGGCTTGATAATGAGGGAGAAGGGAATAGAGGGTTATGCTGATAGAGTTAGACGAGGAAGGATCGAGTGGAGCATAAACGCCGGCATGGACTGGTTGGGCCGAATGGCCTGTTTCTGTGCTGTATATCCTATGTAAGGGCACTAGGGATTTATGACAATGTACTGTAATAACTCCACATCCATTCTTGACAAACTGTCGGTGTGACTGGCCCTTTTAATTGTGTAGATTTCCAGGAAGGGCCATGGAACCTCCGGGTGAAATCCATGCATTACCTGCTGTGATTCCCCATCAGTTTCCCCACGCAGTTCACCCAAGATGTGAGCGTTTTCCTTGGTGTGAATCTAATCTTCCTGCTGTGGCTTCTTGGTCTGGCGATGACAGCTGTACAACGCTGAAGTTGCCATTGGATCTTTCCGAAGCTCCCATCAAATCTGCTCCTCAGTCTGTGCTGATCTCCATCTCGACTCGGGTTATCGTTGGGAGTGTAACATTTGGCCTGAATCCTCTGTGCTAGCAATCGGCAAGGATTCCTGCAGCTAATCCCCCAAAAAAATCCCTTAAACTTCAGAGGGAAGATGATTCCGTAACCGGTTGCACAAGCCAGGCTGGTATTTCCTCGCGTATCGAAGATTAAGGGGTGATCTAATCGAGGTGTTTTAAGATGGTTAAAGGATTCGACAGGGTAGATCGAGAGAAACTATTTCCTCTGGTGGGGGGAGTCCAGAACAAGGGGGGCGTCACCTTAAAATTAGAGCCAGGCCGTTCAGGGGCGATGTCAGGAAGCACTTCTTCACACAAAGGCTAGTGGAAATCTGGAACTCTCTCCCCACAAAAAGCTGAGTCTGAGGGTCAATTGAAAATGTCAAAACTGCGATTGATAGTTTTTTGTTGGGTAAGGATATTAAGGGTTAAGGCACCAGGGCAGGTGGACGGAGTTAAGATACAGATCAGCCGTGATCTGATTGAGTGGCGGAACAGACTCGAGGGGCTGCACGGCCTCCTCCTGTTCCTAGAAGTATGTGAGCAAACCTGCTCCCTCTGTTGCTCTGTAGAAAGGATGGCGACCAACACTAAAGAGAATGCTTATAAAACGCTCAGTGGATTTATCTTTGTCTTCATTCGTTTGCAGGTTCCCGACGATTTATTTTGTTCCTGCAGGAAGCAAACAGTCTCCAAAGAAGTATGAGGTACAGTGCTTAACTTTTTGCGGGGGGGGGGGGGCCTGGGGAAATAGGGAGAAGAGGACATTCTCCGCTCCCAGCCACTGGGGAAAGTGCCACTGCTGTCTGGAGATTGAGCTGAATCCCAGCTGTAGATGGTGTAGTTAGAAAGACTTGCCTTTTATTTAACGTAGTAAAACGTCCCAAGGCGCTTCATAGTAGCGTAAATCAGACAAAATTTGACACCGAGCCACATAAGGAGATATTAGGACAGGCGACCAAAAGCTGGGTCAAAGAGGTCGGTTTTAAGGAGCGTCTCAAAGGAGGAGAGAGAGGCGGAGAGGTTTAAGGAGGGAATTCCAGAGCTCAGGGCCCAGGCGGCTGAAGGCGCGGCCGCCAATGGTGGAGCGATGGAAATCGGGGATGCGCAAGAGGCCAGAATTGGAGGAGCGCAGAGATCTGAGGGTTGTAGGACCCCGGAGGAGGTTACAACAGTGACTACACTTCAAAAAGTACTTAATTGACTGTAAAGCGCTTTGGGACGTCCTGTGGCTGCAGAGATGCACGTTCTTTATTGAGCACATGCCTTGATACTTGCAGCAGCGCTTGTGGGAATGACACCCACTGTAAGATGTCGGTACTTTTGATTCTTATTCACTTTGGCCTTTGTTGCTTAGGGGGGCCGCGAAGTCAGCGATTTCCTGAACTACTTGAAGAAGGAGTCGACGAGCCCGCTAGTTACAACGGGAGAGGACAAGCGAATGGAGAAGGAACTGTGAACGAGATGGTGGGGGGGGGGGAGGGGGGCGGGTAGGGAGTCGAAATCAACGCAGACCGATATTAATACAACCACTTTTCTTTTTAATCGGCGAGAAATTGCAACCGGAGATTGCCGGTGCTGACTGCAGCACTTCGGCAAGTACCGTTGCGATAATTTACCGAGATTAGTCACCACTTCGCCAACATCCGAGCGCTCGGGATAGCGGGCCACTGTTTGGCCGCGGGCAGATTTTCCCGCGAGCATTACCACCAACACAATCCGCCTCTTGTCCCCAAGCCAGGAAACGAGTACAATCGTCAGCAGATGAAAGAGAAAAGCCGCCTTGATGGTTTGGACTGCAACGACCCTGTTGTTCCTCTTTCAGATGCTGACGGCTGCTCGTGTGTTCCAGTGCTTTTCCTCCACTTTAAAAAAAAAATGTAGTTCCTTTTTCAGCAGTGATGATTTTTCTTTTCACGTTCGGTTCATGGAGGACCAGTTTTTAATTTTTTTTAAATTTTTTTTATGGGCTGTGGGCAAGGCCGGCATTTATTGCCAATCCCTAATCGCCCTTGAGAAGGTGGAGGTGAGCCTCCTTCTTGAACTGCTGCAGTCCGTGTGGTGAAGGTGCTCCCACAGTGCTGTTAGGGAGGGAGTTCCAGGATTTTGACCCAGCGACGATGAAGGAACGGCCCGATATATTTCCAAGTCGGGATGGTGTGTGACTTGGAGGGGAACTTGGAGGTGGTGGTGTTCCCATGCGCCTGCTGCCCTAGGTGGAAGAGGTCGCGGGTTTGGGAGGTGCTGTCGAAGAAGCCTTGGTGAGTTGCTGCAGTGCATCTTGTAGATGGTACACACTGCAGCCACGGTACGCCGGTGGTGGAGGGAGTGAATGTTTAAGGTGGTAGATGGGCTGCCAATCAAGCGGGCTGCTTTGTCCTGGATGGTGTCGAGCTTCTTGAGTGTTGTTGGAGCTGCACTCATCCAGGCATAAATGATCACACAAAAATAAAATCCGTATTTGAGCTGCCTTAATGGAAGACCTACTTCTATTTCTGCCCACTGGCTCAGCGCCTAACATGGCCTGAAATTGGGGCGTGTTTTCCCAGATTCCTCCTCGCCCCTCAGTCCCGTCCAGGCCCTGCCCAGTGTGAGCATGATTTTTTCCCCCCTTGGCCGAGTAAATAATGAGAGATTTTGCATTGTCGCTTAGCCAAGATTAAAATAAGTCCTTGGAACACGACAGCAGTATTTATTAAAAAGAAACCGAAGCAGTATTTTAGAACGTCACTATATCGAATTTACCCCTCGTCCCCTGGCCTGTCTTTTCCACCCTCCCCCCCCCCCCCCCCCCCCCCCCCCCCCAGAGTTTGGCTCACTGTTGTGGTCCTACTGGAACAGTAGCCTGCAGGTTATGGTTGATCAGCGGCAAGCTGCAGCTTGTCAGGATTGCTCTTGCTGCTATTTTCTTCGCTGCCTCACTTTGTACAGTTTACCTCCTCCTCTCATCTCTCTTCCCTGACCTCCCTTCCCCCCCAAAAGTGCTGCTACTGTCTCAACTCATCCAGTTGGCCTTGATCGTCATCGGCCTAGGCCGTGCTACCAAATGCCTGCCGGGACAGGCCAGCTCCGTGCTACTTCTATCCCCCGGGGCTGCTCCATCCCCGTTTCGATAAACGCCTGCTGCTATGAGATTACTGGCGGGGAATGATAACCCGTACAAGGATCCCAGTGAATGGGAGGAGATTTGCCGCCTGCTTCTGAACCCAACGCGTTTCGGTTACATGTGGAGGCAAAACCTCGTCCGTCTGCCCCAACACAACACTAATTATTCTTGCACAGTGACCTGGTTATTAAATGCAACCTGTCAGGATCACGTTGCAACCTTTTATTGGGGGGGGAGTGGGGGAGGGGTTTGCCTCCTGACAATGTCCAAAGGGACGGAGTGGTGCGGAATAGGAATAATGGGAAATTGTATTTTCAATAAATCGATTGAATCCTTCTTTCGTTGTCCTGTGTTTCTTGCCAATGTGTAGTTTCGTCGTCAAAGAAAGACTCGCGTTTCTCCAGCACCGTTCACCACCTCAGGACGTCCCAAAGTGCTTTTTTGAAGTGTAGTCGCTGTTGTAATGTAGGAAACGCGGCAGCCAATTTGCGTACAGCAAGCTCCCACAAACAGCACTGTGATAATGACCAGATCATCTGGTTTAGGTGTTGGTTGAGGGATAAATATTGGCCCCAGGACACCAGGGAGAACTGCCCCCCCCCCTGCTCTTCGAATGGTGCCATGGGATCTTTTACATCCACTGTAGAGGGCAGACGGATCCCGATTTGCCGCCCCATTCCCGATTGTAGCCTACAAGGAGCTGGCGTGTGTGCCTTTTATAAGCAAGTTAATGCACCACGTTCCTGGCTTAGCTGGTTATGGCAGAGCAGGAGGTTTGATCGACAGGTTATGATATGTTAACTGATTTCAGCTAGTGTGATGGTAATGGAGGTATTGCAATTGGCTTTGGGGAGGGGGGGTGGGGACATCAGACAGATTATTCATCGGCCCATGTTGATGAACATTGGGCCTGACTGCAATGCCCCTGTGGTTGAATAGCCTGCCAACACTGATTGTTTAAGCTCGCACTTGGGGAGTGACGTGCCAGAGGGCGAGTGGTGCCCATTGAGCCACATTTTCCCTTCATTCTCGGGATTTTTTTAATTCATTCATGGAAGGCCAGCATTTATTGCCCATCCCTCGTTGCCCTTGAGAAGGTGGTGGTGGTGAGCCGCCGCCTTGAACCGCTGCAGTCCGTGTGGTGCAGGTGCTCCCACAGTGCTGTTAGGGAGGGAGTTCCAGGATTTTGACCCAGCGACGATGAAGGAACGGCCGATATATTTCCAAGTCAGGTTGGTGTGTGACTTGGAGGGGGGAACTTGGAGGTGGTGGTGTTCCCATGCGCCTGCTGCCCTTGTCCTAGGTGGAGGAGGTCGTGGGTTTGGGAGGTGCTGCCGAAGAAGCCTTGGCGAGTTGCTGCAGTGCATCTTGTAGATGGTACACACTGCAGCCACGGTACGCCGGTGGTGGTGGGAGTGAATGTTTAAGGTGGCGGATGGGGTGCCGATCAAGCGAGCTGCTTTGTCCTGGAGGGTGTCGAGCTTCTTGAGTGTTGTTGGATGTGGGTGTTGCAAACAAGGCCCCGCATTTATTACCCCTCCCTCATTCCAATGAAGGGCTTGCTGGACCACGTCAGAGAGCAGTTAAGTGCCGACCATGATGGTGTGGGAGTGGAGTCACATATAGGACAGCAGACCGGGTACGGACTGTACATTTCCTTCACCAAAGTGCATTAGTGAACTAGTTCGGTTTATACTGCTTTTTTTTGCAGTCATTTAAAAAAAACGCTGGTGCCATTAAAAATGACAAGTGTCAGTCAGCTCGCGCTGAAGTCTCGAGTGGGATTTGAACCCACAACCTTCTGACTCCCGAGAAAAAGACTTGCATTAAAATAGTGCCTTTTACATCCTCAGGACACCCCAAAGCGCTTTACAGCCAATGAAGTACTTTTTTTTTTTTAGTCACACTTGTTGCGTACAGCAAGGTCCCACAAACAGCCATGAGATTAATCATCTTAGGCGGAACCGAGGATGACTTGCTTCCACACTAAAAATGAGTTCTCAGGTGACTGATGAGTCCAATGCGGGACCTACAGTCTCTGTCACACGTGGGGCAGACGCTGGTTGAAGGGGCGGGTGGGCGGGGTGCTTGGGTTGACGTGCGCTCCTTCCGCTGTTTGCGCTTGGCTTCCGCTTGCTCCCGGCGAAGAGACTCGAGGTGTTCAGCACCTTCCCGGATGCTTCTCCTCCACTTTGTGCGGTCTTGGGCCAGGGATTCCCAGGTGTCGGTGGGGATGTTGCACTTTTTCAAGGAGGCTTTGAGGGTGTCCTTGAAGCGTTTCCTCTGTCCACCTGGGCCGAGTAGAGCGCTTGCTTTGGGAGTCTCGTATCGGGCATGCGGATGATGTGGCCCATCCATCGGAGCTGATTGAGCGTGGTCAGAGCTTCGATGCTGGGGATGTTGGCCTGAGCGAGAACACTGACGTTGGTGCGCCTATCCTGCCAATGGATTTCACAGAATCACTGAATCCCCACAGTGCAGATAGAGGCCATTTCGGCCCATCGAGCCTGCACCGACACATATCCCACCCTATCCCCATAACCCCACGTATTTAATCCCCCTAACACTAAGGGTCAATTTATCATAGCCAAATCAACCTAACCCGCACATCTTTGGACTGTGGGAGGAAACCGGAGCACCCGGAGGAAACCCACGCAGACACGGGGAGAATGTGCAAAC
The DNA here is from genome assembly GCA_030390025.1 of Squalus acanthias. Taxonomy (NCBI): domain Eukaryota; kingdom Metazoa; phylum Chordata; class Chondrichthyes; order Squaliformes; family Squalidae; genus Squalus; species Squalus acanthias. The sequence goes on along the minus strand of CM059447.1, from coordinate 49,247,205 downwards.
TCCACACAGACAGTCACCCGAGGCCGGATTCGAACCCGGGTCCCTGGCGCTGTGAGGCAACCGTGCTAACCCCTATGCCACCGTGTTGCCCAATTTGTGTTGGATTTGTAGGATCTTGCGGAGGCAGCGTTGGTGGTACCTCTCCAGTGCTTTGAGGTGCCTGCTGTACATGGTCCATGTCTCTGAAGCATACAGGAGGGCGGGTATCACTACTGCTCTGTAGCCCATGAGCTTGGTGCTGGGTATGAGGTCCTGGTCTTCAAACACTCTCTTGATAAATGACCTACAAATGTGCTACTGCCTGAGCCATGGCTGTCACTTTATAACTGGGGTTATGAATAATGATCAGGACAAGGAACTGTGGCTAATTTTATCCTTTTCCTAGTGTGTATATATAAGAATTAGGAGCAGGAGAAGACCATTCGGCCCCTCGAGCCTGCTCCGCCATTCAATAAGATCACGGCTGATCTTCGACTTCAATTCCACCTTCCCGCCCGATCCCCATATCCTTTGATCCCCTTAGAGTCCAAAAATCAGTCTCTCTCAGCCTTGAATATACTCAACGACTGAGCATACACAGCTCTATGGGGTAGAGAATTCCAAAGATTCACAGCCCTTTGAAGAAATTCCTCCTCATCTCAGTCTTGAATTGTTCACCCCTTATCCTGAGTCAATGTCCCCCAAGTTCTAGACACTCCAGCCAGGGGAAACATCCTCCCAGCATCTACCCTGTCAATCCCCCTCAGAATCTTATATATTTCAATGAACACCTCCATTAAATTTCATCTTAACCTTCTCTGCTCTGAAGAGAACAATCCCAGCTTCTCCAGTCTCTCCATGTAACTGAAGTCCCTCATCCCTGGTATCAATCTGGTAAATCTCCTCTACACCCTCTCCAAGGCCTGGACATCCTTCCTAAAGTGTGGTGCCAGTGTACATAAATGCAAGTTCACTCTTGTGCATATGCAATGAAAACCAGCCATTGAACCAGACTTCCCCTTGAACTACAATTCCCCATTGAACTACAATTCCCAGAACCCCTTGCGAGAGGGGCGCGGCCGCGGGGTCCGCCGGGAAGCGCTCCCCCTCAACCGTCGGCACACGAGGCTGGCCGCAGCGCCAGCCCCACGTGATAGCCGGTCCCGCCTCCCGGCTCTGATTGGCCTAACGTGCGCTGAGGTGTGGCGCCGATTGGCCGAGGCCGGGCTGTCCATCAGGCGGCGGGTTCGGACGCGCGGGCGGCGCCACCCCACGTGGCTGGGGGGGAAGGGGAGATGCTGAGTCCGCCTCCCCGGTGCGCTGATTGGCCGAGCCTGGGAGCGGCGCTCACGCTGATTGGCCGAAGCGGCGCGCCCTGAGCGGGGATTGGCTAAAGGCGGCTGTCGGTCAGGCGAGCGGCGGCTGTGCAGAAGCTTCCAGCAAGAAGAAGGAGAAAAAGAAAAACGAGGGCGACGATGTTGGGGCGGCAAGTGCTGGTGCTGAGTGAGTGTCGGCCTGCCGGGCCCCGCTTCCAAATATCGCACCCGGGCTTCAGCTTCAGGCCTTTCTTTAACCCCATCATTTGATGTCTTTTTTCTTGTCTCCTCAGGTCAGAACGTGAAGCGGGAGTCGGGACACAAAGTGCAGCAGGGCAACATCAATGCGGCTAAGGTGAGGCCCGAGGGCCTGGGAGTGAAGCCTGAGGGACTGGGCTCGGAGTGAAGCCTGAGGGACTGGGCCTGGGCTGAAGCCTAAGGGACTGGGCCCTAGGCCTGGAGTGAAGCCTGAGGGACTGGACCCCTAGGTCTGGAGTGAGGGGCTCTCGGAGGGTGTTAGTCCGCTCACAGCCACTCCCCTCCTCCTCTGTTCTCTCTTCTCCCCCCCCCCGGAGGGGTGGGGTCCTGAGAGGGGGCGTGGCTATATTGGGACTCAGCACCATTTGGGGGTTTGGGTATAATGGGATCAGTGGGACTCAGCACCGGTTTGGGTATAATGGGACTCAGCACCATTTTGGGGTTTGGGTGTAATTGGACCAATGGCACTTGGCACCATTTTGGGGTTTGGTCTATAATGATGCTCTGCACCATTTTGGGGTTTGGGCTGTAATGGGACTCTGCACCATTTTGGGGTTTGGGCTGTAATGATGCTCTGCACCATTTTGGGGTTTGGGCTATAATGGGACTCTGCACCATTTTGGGGTTTGGGCTATAATGGGACTCTGCACCATTTTGGGGTTTGGGCTATAATGGGACTCTGCACCATTTTGGGGTTTGGGCTATAATGGGACTCTGCACCATTTTGGGGTTTGGGCTATAATGGGACTCTGCACCATTTGGGGGTTTGGGCTATAATGGGATCAGTGGGACTCAGCACTGTTTGGGTATAATGGGACTCCGCACCATTTTGGGGTTTGGGTGTAATTGGACCAATGGCACTTGGCAACATTTTGGGGTTTGGGTATAATGGGACTCCGCACCATTTTGGGGTTTGGGTATAATGGGATTCGGCACCATTTTGGGGTTTGGGTATAATGGGACTCCGCACCATTTTGGGGTTTGGGTATAATGGGACTCCGCACCATTTTGGGGTTTGGGTATAATGGGATTCGGCACCATTTTGGGGTTTGGGTATAATGGGACTCCGCACCATTTTGGGGTTTGGGTGTAATTGGACCAATGGCACTTGGCAACATTTTGGGGTTTGGGTATAATGGGACTCCGCACCATTTTGGGGTTTGGGTATAATGGGATTCGGCACCATTTTGGGGTTTGGGTATAATGGGACTCCGCACCATTTTGGGGTTTGGGTATAATGGGACTCCGCACCATTTTGGGGTTTGGGTATAATGGGATTCGGCACCATTTTGGGGTTTGGGTATAATGGGACTCCGCACCATTTTGGGGTTTGGGCATGATGGGATTCCACCAGTTTGGGTATAATGGGACTCTGCACCATTTTGGGGTTTGGGTATAATAGGAACCAATGGGGCTTGGCACCATTTTGGGCTATAATGGAGCTCTGCACCATTTTGGGGTTTGGGTATAATGGAACTCCACCATTTTGGGGTTTGGGTATAATGGGACCAATGGGACTCGGCACCATTTTGGGGGTTGGGTATAATGGGACTCGGCGCCATTTTGGGGGTTGGGTATAATGAGACCAATGGGACTCGGCACCATTTTGGGGGTTGGGTATAATGGGACTCGGCGCCATTTTGGGGGTTGGGTATAATGGGACCAATGGGACTCGGCGCCATTTTGGGGGTTGGGTATAATGAGACCAATGGGACTCGGCACCATTTTGGGGGTTGGGTATAATTGGACCAATGGGGCTTGGGTATAATGAGACCAATGGGACTCGGCACCATTTTGGGGGTTGGGTATAATTGGACCAATGGGGCTTGGCACCATTTTGGGGGTTGGGTATAATTGGACCAATGGGGCTTGGCACCATTTTGGGGGTTGGGTATAATGGGACTCCACCATTTTGGGGTTTGGGTATAATGAGACCAATGGGACTCGGCACCATTTTGGGGGTTGGGTATAATGGGACTCGGCGCCATTTTGGGGGTTGGGTATAATGAGACCAATGGGACTCGGCACCATTTTGGGGGTTGGGTATAATTGGACCAATGGGGCTTGGCACCATTTTGGGGGTTGGGTATAATTGGACCAATGGGGCTTGGCACCATTTTGGGGGTTGGGTATAATGGGACTCGGCACCATTTTGGGGTTTGGGTATAATGGGAACCAATGGGACTCGGCACCATTTTGGACTATAATGGGGCTCAGCACCGAGTCTGATTATATCCAAGCCCCAAAATGGTGCTGAGTCCCATTATACCCATGCCCCAAAATGGTGCCGAGTCCCTTTTATAGCCCAAAATGGTCCCATTATACCCAAACCCCAAAATGGTGCCGAGTCCCATTATAGCCCCCAAATGGTGCTGAGCCCCATTGATCCAATTATACCCATTTTGGGGCTTGGGTATAATCGGACTCCGCGCTATTTTGGGGTTCAGTATAATCGGACTCGGCACCATTTTAGGGTGTGGGTATAATGGGACTCCAGCATTTTGGAAGTGCACAATGGGCAAGAACATGCAGGGCTGTTCTTGGGTGTGATATTCTTCCTCCCCCCCCCTGCCCCCGGGGCTTTGACTAGCCCACAGCGCTCACCAACAAGACTGACACGTGAATAATGGCCACTTGGAAAAAGCCAACTCGTGGGTATGGAGCTATACCCCAGCAGAGAGTAAAACCGCGACAAAAATCTGTCTGATTTGCGGTTATCCATATTCTGCAGCACCTGATCCTTTTGTGTTTCTCTTTTTCAGACGATCGCAGACGTTATTCGAACATGCCTGGGACCAAGAGCTATGATGAAGGTACAGGAAGTATTGCTGTTGTATTGGACTTGAGTTGAGGGATATGGTGCAGCAACTGTAGGGACACTAGTTTTAAAAAAAGTTAGGAGTAACTGAAAGTCGGGCTGTACTTATTCATCCAAGACTAGTGGAATAAGCTACCAGGGAAAGTAATTGAAGCGCTCATTATAAACATCTGATTAGTAAAAGGGTTAGCAAAGTCATTTTGAAGTGATTATTTCCAGTTTAATTCATGCATTGTACACTTTATATCTGTTCTGTAAGTGTGCTCGATATTGTGGAAATTCACTTGTGCTCCGTACTGCTACAGTCACCGATTCCTTCCCCTGCCACCTCCCATCGACAAACTGCTCCAGTTGGGTGAGTGTGTCGCGTGGCGAGGCCCTGCTCAATCCAGATAAGGAAGGGCCCACGTTGAGGCCCTGGTCTGTGCGGAGTTAGCTGTTGGAGCAGCAGTGAGGGTGCGCAGCTGCACAGACCAGAGATTGAGTTAGTCTCGGCATCCCCGTGCAGTGCGCTCGTGAGAAACGAGATTGGGCTCGGCTTTCAGGACCTCAAGCAGCTCATTTGGAGTCATGCACGAAGACACTTGAGAGCTGCTGCTGCTCTTCGAACTGTGCCCTGATATGAGTTTCTTCCTTTTGGGGAGTGGAGGTGTAATTAAATTGGTGGAGGGACAGTTTCAGACTGCAAGTGGGGGGGGGGGGCAGGGGAAGCAGGAACTGGGTGTATTGTAGTACAATATTGAAGTTAATATGTAATTTCCTGCCCCCCCCTCCCCCAGATGTTGCTGGATCCCATGGGCGGCATCGTTATGACAAACGACGGCAATGCCATTCTGCGAGAGGTAGGTGGAATCTGTCTGCAACTTAACCCAATCGGCAGTAGGTCATGGATTCAGGTGGCCTGCTGCTCACTCGATTTCCCCTTCACTCAAAAAATATCAGGCGAATGAATTCCCCTTTCTCTGCCTCCCTTCCCTTCACAAAATGACCCTAGGGTAGGCGCGTTGGGCTTAAGGCCACAGGCAGCCCTTGAAGCCCAAGCAACTACATTCTACGTGTCTGTATTCCTCATTTGCTGGCTTGTTTCACCTTGAGTTTTGTGGCCCTGGTGGTTTGGATAGGGCTCATTGGTTGATGCACGCTAAAACAGAACATCAAGGTTGGTTCATAAATTAATGGGGACATTGATTTAAACTGTATAGCTGGCTCTGAAGCTCCATCACATGAACCTGTGTGGCCCAGGACGATAATTGGACAGCTCTTCCAAAGAGCCGGCACAGGCACGATGACCGAATGGCCGCCTTCTGTGCTGTCTGATTCTACGAAGAGCTTTAAAAGCCTTGGCCTCGGGGTGTGGAGCTACAGCGAGCTGAGGTTCCCAGGTGTACAGCTCGGGTTCCTGCTCTTGCTCACTATCCAGTGAACCCTGCTGGAGGGGGTCGGGTGAGGAGACCTCGTTCCGGCTGTGCTGCAGCGTTGCACAGGATAACTCTCTCGTCGGGTATGCTCAGATTAGGGCTACTTCGTGGTGAAGCCAGTGGGCTCCACCTGAGCAAGAGTCGGCACCTCCGGGAGAGCAGAGAATGAGAACTTGGGGAAAACTTCAAGAAAGGACAGTGTTCCCAGCCAAGAAGGGAAGGAGTTAGTCCGCTTTCTATAACTGCTGTAACGCAAGGCTGTTTTTCTGCTAACTATCCTTTTCATGATCTGTTTCTGGTCATGCAGATCCAAGGAATTACTTGGGGTGGGAGAGGGCAAATCTTTTCTAAATTGCATTTTATTGCACTTAATTCTCGAATCCTGATCTGAACAGAAAATGAGTTTAAAAAAAATAAAGATTCTCCAACAGTTTTTATTGAAATGTTATTGGTTACCTGTACAAACTTTAAAAACCTTATACACGTCAATATGACCGTGCGAGGGAGTCGAACACTTCCCCATTTTGGACATCCACTCTCTGGTCAAGTGCAGCACCGTTGGATGCAGAGTTGAGCTCTCCTGCTCTGCCCTGACCGTGCGCCTCAGATCCAACCTTCGAAAAACACTTGCCCACCGGACAACTTGACGTCTTCCCACACCAGCCATGCAGTGGCTGAATCGGGGCTAGTTTTGTGCTGCGGAGTGCCAGAAACTGAGTGGAGACTCCCCAAACTAAAGACCTTTCCAGACTTCGGTTCCGTCAGTCTGGCCTGGATTTAACCAGTGTCCGAGAGGTGAAAGGGCTTGACTCCCTGCACGGCCCTGTCCCCTCTCCCTGATTTATTCTTCTTCCTGACCAAGCGGCGACGTTGACCAACCTTGTGGCCTGTCCGCTGATTTCGGATGATTCTGCCCTGACCACTCATTTCTTCCGTTGAATCTCTCAGATCCAGGTGCAGCACCCGGCAGCCAAGTCCATGATTGAGATCAGCCGCACCCAGGACGAAGAAGTTGGAGATGGGACCACCTCTGTCATCATCCTTGGTACGTAAGATTGCAGTTGATGCTCAAGGGCCTTTTGACTGCCTGGGCTCATTGCTTCCTCGCCACCGATGAAATCGAAATTCCTAGTATGTGCACAGAGGTGCTGGTGCATTACTGACCTGTGCTACAAACACCTGAATTGCATGTGTGGAAAGAGCCAGTCAGGACCTCGGTGGATCTGAATAGTGAAGTCCCAGATCCATGCTGCGTTAAGTGATCTCAGCGCAGTTAGCGGCCCCGGCACTCCCTTGCTATCCCAGACGGGGGGGGGGGGGGGGGGGGAGAACCAGCCAGTCGCTATCTGTTGACTTTTGCTGTAAATTGCGGGATCAGACTTGCCTGCAGTGCTCTCCTCTGGTGAAATAGTCTGCTCATACTCGCTGTCCAGGTGGAGAATGGGTGCGACATTGTTGAGCACAGACCGCTGCCCAGGGCCGCAATTCTGTGCATTTTACATTCTGCTGGTGGCGGGCCTGTGAATTGTACCCCTAGTGAGAGTCTCCTCCCAAGCTTGTAGCTACAGAGGTCCGATCAGGGTGCCTGACCCCTCGTGGTTCATGAACAGACTCCATCCACCCCTCTCGATAGAATGATCACGCCTAGCTGTACAGCATTTCGGGAAATTCCTCCTTCATTTGCTAGATTTAACGCTTGGTGCGTCTCAAAACTGCTAAACATCGCCCCGCGATCGTAATCTGGTGTCCAGTTCAAAAGCCGGCAGCATTCTGATGGCTGATGCAGCCGGTGGAGCTTTGGTGCTGACTGATCAAAAGCATAAAGCTGAAAATTGACCATCTGGCCCATCGCTACTCACCCTATCCATTAGACGGTGCAACCCCTCGTGCCCCACTCGTAATGCAAACTGCACGAGAGAGAGTTGGTGTAAGCAGAGCATTGTGTCAACTTCAACCCTGTTTATTTGGCTGCGTTTGCGTAATTCTTCAGTGAACTTGCTTGCTTTTAGCTGGAGAGATGCTGTCAGTAGCCGAGCAGTACCTCGAGCAACAGATGCACCCGTCTGTCATCATTGGCGCTTATCACCAGGCACTCGAGGACATGATTACCACCCTCAAGGAGATCAGGTATGGAGCCTCTGGTTCTTCTCCACGCACCTGGTGTTGAAATAAGACACAACTTGCAATTATATAAAAGAAAGAACTCTCATTTCTACAGCGCCTTTGACGACCCTGGGACATCACACAGGGCTTTACAGTCAATGAAGTACTTTTAGAAGTGTAGTCACTGCTGTAATGTAGGAAACGCAGCAGCCAATTTACACACAAATTCTGACATACAGTGGTGAGATAAATGCCCAGATCATCTGTGGTGTTGGTTGAGGCACAGATACTGGCCAGAACACTGGTTGGACTCCTCTGCTCTTCAGGTAATGCCGTGGGATCTTTTACATCTATCTAAATAGGCAGATGGGGCCTCGTTTTAACACCTCATCCAAAAGACAGCGCCTCCAACCATGCAGTGCTCCCTCCGTACTGCACTTAATGCAATATGCTGGATTGCCTCGTTATGTTATGGAACCTTAAATGGTTTGACACTCGTGGTCCCCGTGTCCTTATGAAAAATGTTTTCTGCCTGATGCTTGACGATAAGACTAACCTCGTCAGCCGTGGCTCAGTAAGTAGCACCCTCGCCTGAGTCAGGAGGTTGTGGGTTCAAGTCCCACTCCAGAGACTTGAGCACCAAAATCTAGGCTGACGCTCCCAGTACAGTACTGAGGGAGCGCCGCACTGTCGGAGGGGCGGTACTGAGGGAGCGCCGCACTGTCGGAGGGGCAGTACTGAGGGAGCGCCGCACTGTCGGAGGGGCGGTACTGAGGGAGCGCCGCACTGTCGGAGGGGCAGTACTGAGGGAGCGCAGTACTGAGGGAGCGCCGCACTGTCGGAGGGGCAGTACTGAGGGAGCGCCGCACTGTCGGAGGGGCAGTACTGAGGGAGCGCAGTACTGAGGGAGCGCCGCACTGTCGGAGGGGCGGTACTGAGGGAGCGCCGCACTGTCGGAGGGGCAGTACTGAGGGAGCGCCGCACTGTCGGAGGGGCAGTACTGAGGGAGCGCCGCACTGTCGGAGGTGCCGTCTTTCGGATGAGATGTTAAGCCGCGGTCCAGTCTGCCTCCTCGGGTAGATGTAAAAATCCCATGGCCACTATTGGAAGAGATGGGGGAGTTCTTGCCCGGTGTCCTGGGCCAATATTTACCCCTCGATTAACATCACTACGACAGATGATCCGGTCGTTATCACATTGCTGTTTGTGGGAGCTTGCTGTGCGCAGATTGGCTGCTGCATTTCCCACATTACAACAGTGAGTACACTTTTTTAAAAGTACTTAGTTTGGCTGTAATCAGCCGTGGGATATCCAGGTGGTCGTGAAAGGCGCTGTATAAATGCAAGTCTGTTTGAATTCTGAAATAGTTTTTTTTAATTCTGTGGCGTTCACCAACTGCCGGAAATTCCGTCGCCCGCCATGCTGAGGTGTTTTTTTTCACCCCTCTTTCTTCGCAGTACTCCTGTTGATGTCACTGACCGTGAAATGATGCTGAAAATTATCAACAGCGCCATCAACACCAAGGTGAACAACCTGCAGCTCGACCTGGCGTGCAACATCGCGCTCGATGCAGTGAAGACTGTGGTGTTTGAAGAAAACGGCCGCAAGGAGATTGACATCAAGAAGTACGCCAAGGTGGAGAAGGCAAGTGGCGGGGCCTCCAGCACGACTGGACAATTGCTGTTAATCCCCCTGCAACATCCAAGGCACCACCTGCCGAGCAGTGGTGCAGGATCGAGTGGCAGGCTACTGGCTTTAGTCAGGGCAGCTCCTGCCTGGCTCCAGTTCCACGTGTACTTACTACCCTTTGGCTTGTTCTTCATGTGTGAATCGGGACTGGGGATGCCGGCGGTCTGTTCAACTGTTGGAGGAGGGGAGAGAGTCCTGGCTGCTCGCGCACTTTCTGGTAGCGGGCGAGGTACTGCAGTCGGGAGCAGGAACTCTTTCTCCCCCCCCCACCCCATCTGCTGCTATGGCTGGGATCAAATCTGGCAGGGGGGGCCTGGTCTGAATGCCACCACGGCAGTGCGCTGGCCCTCTGGGTAGCAATCTCTACTTGTTGCCGTGGTGATTTGCCAGGTGCCGTTCCTTCATCATTCAGTCCCAGGGGGAGGGGGATTGAGGTGGCGCCAACTGGGTGCGTCCTGACTTCGCCCTCCCCTGAAAGTGCTGACCTTTGCTGGGGTACTGCTCCACAAGTGCTGTGCCCAAATAATTGGCCGTTCGTCGGGTGAGTTTTGAGAATGGGTTTCTGGGGTGTATTTAGCCATGGGGTGCTTCGCAACCAAACCGAGCTTTGTCCTCGTCTGGCATTCAAATGCATGGACTTTTCCAGCAGGTGGCACTGGGTTAGTGGGGTCCCTGTCTGGTTTTTCCTCTCCCTTGGGCTGGAGGTACTAAGATCGGTTTTGACATCCTTAGCATCACTCAGGCTGAACTCGAATCCCTCTGAACAGATCATCAATTGAATTTGAGTCTTTCTGGTCTAGCTGTGTAATGGGGGGTGTTAATGAAGTGACCGACATTGTGGAGAGTTAAACTCGGTTGTGCTGTGATCTTTCAAATGAAGCCCACTTCTTCAGGCTAACTGGTCATGTTAACATCTCCTGAAAATTCGCAGTCGTTAATGCGTTTATTGCATGGATCAAGATTCCAGAGCGGTGAGCGAATGGACGTGGATCGTTCAGGTGTTGTTTGCGGAGGTAGCATAACCGATTTCTCCTCCGTGTTGACAGATTCCCGGCGGTTTCATTCACGACTCGTGCGTGCTGCGCGGGGTGATGCTGAACAAGGATGTCACCCACCCGCGGATGCGCCGGCACATCAAGAACCCCCGCATCCTTTTGCTGGACTGTTCGTTGGAGTACAAGAAAGGAGAGAGCCAGGTACGGGGTTTGCGTTTTCATCTGCCATGGCTTGGCGTTTCACTGTTCCTGAGTGCTCGTGGTGGGCGGGGGGGGAGGAATACATTTCGGAGTGAGTATTGGCGCCACTGTCAGCCAGTGAGTCAAAGCCGGGGCAGGAAATACGGCAACGAGGCTTTTTACGGCAAACCGAACTCCTGACTGAAACTACAGCAGAGTCTCTTGATAAAAGCAGGATTATTTCTCCAGCAAAATGCAGTGAGTGAAGTGGAGTTGCATAATACGTTTTATGTGCGTAAAATCAATCCCAGTCACTGACTGCAGGTGTGATTGACGGGGCAAATTACCCAATCATCTCCAACCTGGCCGGGACTTGTGGTGCCACTCTACGCAGCCAATACATTTTCACCTGTTTAACTTTAGTGATTTACTTGTTTTGATGATCTGTGCTTCCTGTCCCGTGTTGTCGTTCTCTTTCTTCTCCTCCTCCCTCCCCCCCCCCCCCCCCCCAGATACTTGGGGCATAGCAGCCAAGCCTAATTCTGTCCTTGTCCAGCATGAAGAAAGCTGGAGGTCCCTGAATAGTAATCGGGGGGAGCTCCGTCTGACTTTTTTATCCCCTAAACTGCTGCAGTCGGGTAACTTGGAGATAGGTGGTTGAAGGTGGCATCTTCTAGTATGTATAGCTCAGTGCGTTGACTCGCCGAACTATAACCTGACGTGGTGTCTACTGTCTGGTATTCGTAATTTCCAAAAATTGTAAGTTTTGTGATCATTGATCATTCGTTATTGTTGCCTGCGCTCTGAATAATGAGCCTGTGTGTTCCAGACTGATATTGAAATCACTCGTGAGGAGGACTTCACCCGCATCCTGCAGATGGAGGAGGATTATATTCAGCAGATATGCGAGGAAGTCATCCGCCTCAAACCTGACCTCCTTTTCACTGAGAAGGGCATCTCAGGTACTGTGCACACTACCGAGTGGAATCTGTTGGCTTCAAATAGATCGAGATGGAGGCCCTCTCCAGAGTATCAGTCCCAAGCGTCTTCCCTGAACATCTTTAGGAACCTAAGCCATTGAGCCCTTCTAGCCTGTTCTGCCATTCAATGAGATCGTGGCTGATCTGCAACCTTACCCCATATACCTGCATTTGCCCCATATCCCTTAATACCTTTGGTTAACAAAAAATCTGTCCATCTCCGGTTTAAAATTAACAATTGATCTAGCATCAATTGCCATTTGCGGAAGAGAGTTCCAAACTTCTACCACATTGTGTGTAGAAGTGTTTCCTAATTTCACTCCTGAAAGGTCTGGCTCTAATTTTTAGACTCTACCCCCTAGTCCTAGAATCCCCAACCAGCGCAAATAGTTTCTCTCGATCTACCCTATCTGTTCCCCTTAATATCTTTAATGGGCTGGCTCGCCTTAATGTCTCGTCTGAAGGAAGATGCAATGTGGCACTCCCTCGGTGCTGCATCGGAATGTAACCCGGATCAAACCCAAACCTTCTGGCCCAGAGGCACGAGTGCTACTAACTGAGCCAAGCTGATGCTCCTCCTGTGAGAGTTCTTCCGTGCATTTGCCAAGCATTTGCGTATTAAAGCCCAGAACCATTCCCACCCTTCCCGCCTTGCTTTCTGTCCATCTTGTGCGCTTCTGTTGACCGCTGGGCTGTGTCGGTGTTTCGGGCCCCAGTTTCAGGATGGGTGGATGTGGCCGTGTGAGTCACTTCAAACCAGGCCACATACCTGTCTCGTCAGGGTGAGTCCAAAAGGTTTTGGTGAGGTTGGGTTAGTCTCCTTATTGCAGAGGGCAGCGAGCAAGATCAAGAACTCTTACCCACTTGTTTTTAAGCACAGCTCCGTTTCAAGGAATGGCTCTCAATTGCAGCACTAATTCAGATGAAAATGCTCCCAGATAGTCCAGCTCCTGAAACAGTTTTACAAATACTGGCGTACCTTCGATTGTCCGTATTTGCGTCTTGCACACCCAAATGTAAATGAATCAACCTGTCCTGTTCAGGTGGCAGCGCATACCCCACTTCACCGTGCGCTTCTGAGCTGCCATCGTAACCAGGGCCAGTGTCTCCCATGCTGATGCTGGAGACGCGAACAGGATACGAGCCTGCTGACTTACGGGCTCAGTGTTGAAATGATTAATCACTAGTTCAAAGTCTTTCAAAAAGAAACTAGCCCTTCTGGTCTCTGGGCAGGTTCGCTGGAAAATCGAATTATTTCAGGACACGCCAACACAACTTAATATCTGTCGTCCTTTTCCTCTCAGACCTGGCCCTACACTACCTCATGAAGGCAAATATTTCTGCTATCCGTCGTATCAGGAAGAGTGACAGCAACCGAATTGCCAGGTACAGTGACCTTGCTTCGATTGGAGAAGGTGGGGGGCTCTTGGTAGGTAGAGATTTGCGATAAATCATGGGGAGGGGGGTGTAGTGTTTCTGGAACTGTGAGAATATTAATGTTTTGTACGCCACTTGGCTTTATAACCTCCGGCAACTAGTATCGGGTGTAGCCGTGTCTGCCACCAGTGGTGTCAAATGCCGCTAGTTCTGGTCTCGCCCGCTAGCGGAAACCTCTTCTCTCTTTGTTTTTGCAGGGCATGTGGTGCTCGCATTGCTAGCCGGACTGACGAGCTTCGTGAGGAGGATATCGGCACCGGTGCTGGCCTGTTTGAGATCAAGAAGATCGGCGATGAATATTTTGCTTTCGTCACTGAATGCAAAGACCCCAAAGCTTGCACCATTCTCCTCCGCGGAGCGAGCAAAGAGATACTGGCGGTAAGCAGGGCGGTGGATCAATGCTGTCTTTCCAGGAGTGTTGGTGATTCGCGGATTGTTTGAGGGTTTTTTAAAAAAAAATTATATCTGGTTGGGACAGGCAAGATAGAAACAGACTGTTATCAGTGATTGTGGGGGGGTGGGGGGCACAGATACAAGATTAAATGTCGAGATTTAGGACAGAGGGGAGAAGAACCTTTTTGCAGAGTCACGAGGTTGTGGACCTACAACTGGAGTTAGTGTTTGAAGCAGAGACCATGTTGGTTTTTTAAGATCGGTGGTGGACAATGCTCCCTTGAGGCTGCACAGCTTTTAAATTGAGAAAACTGCGCATGCACAGATTTTGACTGGGCCGTGTGGCCCCCCAAAAAAATTATGGGGAACATTGGTGGTGGAAGGGAAACGGTGGACATGAGGTTGAACTGGCTGGGCCGAACGGCCTATTTCCATGTAATATTTATTGAGTTGTGTCTGATTTGGGGACTGTCTGGCTCGTGTTAAACGTTCCAATTGCCCCAGTTTTTCGCCACTTGCAAGTCAAAATATCCCAAGAGTCCAGCTGTCCATCAGAAATCGACGTCCATGCTAGCTCGTGCTCCTAGTGTGATCGTCCCTCCTGGAGTTTCTGCCAGTCACAGAAACCAGGCCGCCAGTGGTGGGGCGAAGGAGGCACAAGGGGCTGGAGTTGGAGGAGCGCCGAGATCTCAGCAGATTGTAGGGCTGGAGGAGGTTTGAGATGTGGAGGGGTTGGAAAACCAGGGTGAGAATTTAAAATTTGAGATGTTGCCAGACCGGGAGCCAGTGTAGGTCAGTAGTTGCTGTAGTGTAGTTCTGCTTGTAGTTTCAATGTTGGGTTCTGTGTTTCAGGAAGTGGAGCGTAACCTGCAGGACGCCATGCAGGTGACTCGCAACGTACTCCTGGACCCACACCTGGTGCCTGGTGGCGGAGCAGTGGAGATGGCCATAGCACACGCCCTGACTGAGAAATCCAAGACTATGACCGGAGTGGAGCAGTGGCCGTACCGTGCGGTGGCACACGCCCTGGAGGTCATCCCCAGGACGCTAATCCAGAACTGCGGGGCGAGCACCATCCGTTTACTCACCTCCCTTAGGGTAAGGCGTTCTCTTTCGACACAGGCGGCTAGAATGGCATCCTGACCCATGGGTAATGGGTGGGTGGCAGTGTGGTACGAGCTATGCGGGTCAGACGGTCCCAGGTTCAGTTATGGGTCTCTGCTGCGTTGGCTGATGTTAGCCACTGCTGCCCACAGGCAGTGCTCTGATGGGCCTTGGGACCCCTGGGCATGGAGGCGAAATCAGTCAGGGTTCCCACTCGTTTACTACATGCTTTTGTTAGCTCCTGCCCAGCCGGGTTATTGGGAGCCGAATGGGAAGATTCCTGGCTCGTGTGACTGGTCCTGTTAATCTACCAGGTTGACTGGTCTACCAGTGACTGTACTGCAGACGTGCCTGGCTCTGGTACCGGGTTAGAGTTTGCTGTTTTGGGGGGTGGGGGTTGACACCATTCCAATTTTGTATCAACAGAAATATCCCCTTGGTGCCAGTTCTACCCTAAAGATGCTTACCTCAATAAAGTGTGTGTGCTGGAAAAATTGGGATTTTTCTGTGCCCCGCTTTCCAAAACATTCATAATTATAAACGGGTAACAATAATGGCTATACGGCCTGCTACAGTTTTGAAAATACTGAGTTACGGCACAATAAAAAGGTATTTCCCACTGTCTCTTCCCTGCCCCATCCTGCTGTCCATACTATATGGGAAGTCCCTTCTGATTTGACTACATCTAGCGCCAGAATGACTATCTATTTTGTTCCGAGGCTGTTGTACCATCTAAAACAGCAACCCGCGTGTCGTCTTCACAGGCAAAGCACACACAGGAGGGCTGCCAGACCTGGGGAGTCAATGGAGAGACCGGAGCCTTGACAGACATGAAGGAGCTCGGGATCTGGGAACCTCTGGCTGTAAAAGCGCAGACTTTTAAAACATCGGTCGAGGTGAGTCTCGTCAGAGAGCTGAGCATGGCTGGGAGGGAGGGTAAGGGTTGTGATTTCTGGAATGAAAAGGTGCAGGTTTGTTAGCAGCCCTTCCCACAACTATTCAAGCACTGCAGTCGCTGCAGTTCACAGTAATTCATTGACTGATTTTCATCTCGATAAACCAAGAAAGCATATATTATTTTTTCTAGCTGTGAATATGAATATAATTGCACACTCCTGGAAGAATGAATTGTTGCGAACAGTACTTGTTTGTAACACGGTGGGACTGTTCAGATTTTGGCTGCGAGGATGTCCCAACTCGTGCCCGTGAAACGCAGACAACTCCGTCCTATTTGTTTATTTCGCCCTCTGGTTTGTCCTGTTTGAATTTCATGGACCTGGCGGTTTGCAAAGGGCTTTTCTTAGCACCATCACCTCCTGGCTGGGTAAATTGGAACGCCAAGATCTCTTGGTATCGGCAGTTTGAGGTATAATTAATGGGATCGGGGGTTTAAACGGTGTCCACAGCTCCGTGCTGTGCCCTAAGCCAAACGGTTTGTCCGCTCTGCTGCAAGCCCTGCTCTCCTGCAGTGTCTTGCCTCCATGCAAACCTTTAAATCAAATGCCTTCAACTGAGGATTTTTAAAAATTCATTCACATGATGCAAGCATTGCTGGCTAGGCCAGCATTTATTGCCCATCCCTAATTGCCCTCAGTGAGCGCCTTATACAACGGAGTGCTTTACTAGGCCTTTTCAGAGGGGCAGTTAAGAGACAACCACATTGCTGTGGGTCTGGAGTCACATATAGGCCAGACCGGGTAAGGACGGCAGATTTCCTTCCCTAAAGGACACTAGTGAACCCGATGGGTTTTTACGACAATCTGTTAGTTTCATGGTCACCATTACTGATACTAGCTTTTTTATTCCAGATTTATTTAATTAACTGAATTTAAATTCCCCAGCTGCCGTGGTGGGATTTGAACTCACGTCTTCGGATCATTAGTCCAGGCCTCTGGATTACTAGTCCAGTAACAACCACTATGCTACCATACCCTTGGATAGATTACTGTGCCGTAAAATGAGAGACTGTGGGTGTAGGTGGGAAACAAGTGACTTAACTGGACGAACAAGCTGCATTATCTGAGGGGGGGAGAATTGCTGCTGTTGTACGCCAGTTTTCACAGAATCACAGAATCCCCACAGTGCAGATAGAGCCCATTTTGGCCCATCGAGCCTGCACCGACACTTTTCCCACCCTATCCCTGTAACCCCACGTATTTAATCCCCCCCCTAACACTAAGGGTCAATTTATCATAGCCGAATCAACCTAACCCACACATCTTTGGACTGTGGGAGGAAACCGGAGCACCCGGAGGAAACCCACGCAGACACGGGGAGAATGTGCAAACTCCACACAGACGGTCACCCGAGGCCGGATTCGAACCCGGGTCCCTGGCGCTGTGAGGCAACAGTGCTAACCACTATGCCACCGTGTTGCCCAGAGATCAGTGTTCATGCAGAGAAAATTGTGCGCCTCATCTCGGCTTTGTGCCCGTTTAAAACTGACACATTGCAGCCTTGCGGAGGTCCTCCACCCTTCTGTGGCTCCTGGTTAACCTGGTGCAATGTGTGAGTGAGCCATTCGGATCGCGAGGGTCCCAGACTCAGTCCTCCAAACTGTGTGCCACGTCATCTGATCTCGACTGGCTGGGGCAACAGGCTGGTTGCTGCCTGTGGGATTGTATCCCACCCCTATCGAGAGAAGAGGAGTGAAAAGAGTCTCGAGAAAGCCCTGTGCAAGTGCATCCAGCTGTGCGCTGATCATTCTCACCCGTGCCTTTTGTTTCCCCTGCAGACTGCCATCTTGCTACTGCGCATTGATGACATCGTGTCCGGTCACAAAAGCAAGAAGGACGACAGTCGCGGAGGCGATGGGGATGCGTCGTACAACTAAAACGTGGGACCGAGGCACCGAGCGCAGCACCTAGAAGGACCACGACGCACAGCCGCCCCCACCCACCCCAACACTGTCCGCACTTGGGACAGGACCCCCCCCCCCCCCTCCGTATTTATTGTTTAAAGAAGGGAAAAGGCAGCAAAGTTTGACAAGGTGACGGGGGGGGAGGGTGCGAATAAGATTACGGTTACCTATTTGGATGTTTCCATGGCTGAACGGGCACCAACAGTAACTTTTTCATTCTTTTAGTTGTGAGTGTCGGCATTCAATAAAGATTACTCCAATGAGCGTGTTGCTTGTTTCTTTTTCTATTTAACACTTGCCTGGATGAGTGCTGCTCCAACAACACTCAAGAAGCTCGACACCATCCCAGGACAAAGCAGCCCACTTGATCAGCACCCTATCCACCACCTTAAACATTCACTCCCTCCACCACCGGCGTACCGCGGCTGCAGTGTGTACCATCTACAAGATGCACTGCAGCAACTCCCCAAGGCTTCTTCGGCAGCACCTCCCAAACGCGTGACCTCTTCCGCCTAGAAAGACAAGGGCAGCAGGTGCATGGGAACACCACCACCTCCAAGTCACACGCCAGCCTGACTTAGAAATATACTGCCGATCCTTCATCATCGCTTATTCAAAATCCTGGAACTCCCTCCCTAACAGCACTGTGGGAGCACCTTTACCACATGGACTGCAGCGGTTCAAGAAGGTAGGCTAACCACCACCTTCTCAAGGGCAACTAGGGGTGGGCAATAAATGCTGGCATTGCCAGCGACGCCCACGTCCCATGAATGAATTTTAAAAAAAATCTAGCTTTTACCCCCCCACCCCATTTACCCTCTCCTCTCCTGTAGGGCTCCCTGCGTTGGGTGTGGCGGATGAGGACGGGCTCAACGGGTAAGCAGCTGCTGACTCGGTGGAGAGTGGGTGCTTCAGTCATACCCTCTTGCGTGCAGACCAGTGGGCACTTAGAGTGGGTGCAAATGGGAAGGAGTAGAAATGGGAGTCACCAACACAATTTGGTGCAAAGGTGTACTGCCAACTCTAGTACTACACTGCAAAATGAGAGCCCTGTCATTCCCATACCTGTCCCCTGATGCTAATTGCATTCATTTGCTGTTACCACAAAGCCGGTAGTGGTGTATGATCAATGACGAGCTGTACGTTACTTAATATTCTGGCCTCCTATTTTGGCACAATCAGAATGCTAAAGCACAGCAGCAGGCCATTCAGCCCATCTACCAATCTGCACCATTGATTTTCTGCCAAGAGCCAGCTTGTGAAGAATTCCACTCCCCTTGGTCCCTTCTGTTTTTTATTTAAGCAGCTGTCCATAATTCCCTTTAGTATGGACCTCGCTTCAACAAAGCTTTGTGGCTGAGAATTCCGCGTGTTTTTTTTTCTCTTAACTGCTTAATTCTTTTACCGATGATCTTAAACGTGTGTCCTCTTCGTTACTGACCAGTGGAAACCATCTAGGTAGATGCTGCTGTAAGCAGAAAGCGGTGTGATAAAGAAGTTGGGGTAACACCCAAGTTTGGGTTGCAAAGGCAAATTGTGGGAAAACAGGGAAGTGAGATTTCGAGGGTATGGGGAAATCGAGTCATTGCATATCTCCTCCCGTACTTTAAGTATGACTGTAGAGTGTGTACAGTGCTGTATCTGAAGCTTAGAAGGAACAAGAGGAATTGGTCAGAGGAACATTGGCACAAGAACAACAACACAACGCTGGCTTTATACACAGGCATGGAGTACAAAAACCAGGAAGTTATGCTAAACCTATATAAATCACAAGTTCGGCCCCAGCTGGAGTATTGTGTCTAATTCTGGGCACCGCACTTTAGGACGGACGTGAAGGCTTTGGAGAGGGTACGCAAGAGATTTACTAGAATGAGGGATTACAGTTATGTGGATAGAGCAGAGAAGCTTGGGATGCTCTCCTTAAAGCTAAAGGTATCAAGGGATATGGAGAGAAGGCAGGTACAGGGTACTGAGTTTGGATGATCAGCCATGATCTCATCGAATGGCGGAGCAGGCTCGAGGGGCCGAATGGCATACTCCTGCTCCTATGTTTCTATGAAGGCTAAGAGGAGATTTGATAGAGGTGTTCAAAATCATGAGGGGTTTAGATAGAGTAAATAAAGAGAAACTGTTTCCAATGGCTGAATGGGTCGATAACGAGAGGGCACAGATTTAAGGTGATTGGCAAAAGAACCAAAGACAATAGGAGGAAAAACCTTTTTACGCAGCGAGTGGTTAGGATTTGGAATGCGCTGCCTGATAGGACGGTGGATACAGATTCAATAGTAGCCTTCAAAAGAGAATTGGATGAATACTTCAAGGAGAAAAAATTGCAGGGATATGGGGAAAGAGTGGGACTAACTGGATTGCTCCTCGAGAGCTAGCGCAGACACGATGGGCCGAATGGCCTCCTGCGTTGTACTATTCTATGATTCTATAAGTAATAGCAATAAAATAGAGGAAGGTTAGAGGGGTTGCTTGTTAGATGATGTGCTCTTTCAGGACTGGAAGAAGAGCCTCTACATATGGGAGCAGGATCCTTGAAAAGAACTTCAAGATAGATTCTAGTGAAAGAGTAACTCGGCAGAAGGAGCATCTCTGAGCTTAGAGGCTGCCTTGGAGGTCTAGGCCTTTCCTAGATCCATGTACAGCAGGTACCTCAAAGCACTGGAGAGGTACCATCAACGCTGCCTCCGCAAGATCCTGCAAATCCATTGGCAGGATAGGCACACCAACGTCAGTGTTCTCGCTCAGGCCAACATCCCCAGCATCAAAGCTCTGACCACGCTCGATCAGCTCTGATGGACAGGCCACATCGTCCGCATCCCTGATATGAGACTCCCAAAACAAGCGCTCTACTCGGAGCTCCGACACGGCAAGAGAGCCCCAGGTGGGCAGAGGAAATGCTTCAAGGACACCCTCAAAGCCTCCTTGAAAAAATGCAACATCCCCACCGACACCTGGGGAATCCCTGGCCCCAAGACCGCACAAAGTGGAGGAGAAGCATCTGGGAAGGCGCCAAACACCTCGAGTCTCTTCGCCGGGAGCAAGCGGAAGCCAAGCGCAAACAGCGGAAGGAGCGCACGTCAACCCAAGCACCCCACCCCACCCGCCCCTTCAACCACCGTCTGCCCCACCTGTGACAGAGACTGTAGGTCCCGCATTGGACTCATCAGTCACCTGGAGAACTCATTTCTAGTGTGGAAGCAAGTCATCCTCGGTTCCGAGGGACTGCCTAAAAGAGAAGAGGAGATCTAGGAATTTGAATCGGAGGAACATGGTCAAGAATGTTGACTGATCAAGCCATCACCGGTGTTGTCTTGCGAGAGACATGGAAACTGCCTTTGAAGTGGTGACAGAAACATGTCCTGTGGAAGGACGTGGAGGAGGTCGAGATGTGGTGATTCATCCATTGCACGGGGAGAGGGCTGGAAGCTACTGGCATTGAGATTAGAGAGTGTTGGTGTTGAGTGGAGTCTGTTAATATGAAGAAGTGGGAGAGAAGAGCCATTGATGTTCACAGCACAGGAGGAGGCCATTTGGACCATCGTGTCTGTACTGGATCTTTGCAACAGTGATCCAGAACTAAAATTTATATAACATTGTAGAATGTCTCAGTGCTTCACTGGGCATAGTTACAACAACTTGTATTTATATAGCGCCTTTAACGTAGTAAAACGTCCCAAGGCGCTTCACAGGAGTATCATAAGACAAAGAAATTTGACACCAAGCCACATAAGGAGAAGTTAGGGCAGGTGACCAAAAGCTTGGTCAAAGAGGTAGGTTTTAACGAGTGTCTTAAAAGAGAGGTAGAGAGGTTTAGGGAGGGAATTCCAGAGCTTAGGGCCTAGGCAACAGAAGGCGCGGCCACCAATGGTTGAGCAATTATAATCAGGGTTGCTCAAGAGGCCAGAATTAGAGGAGCGCAAGTATCTCGGGGAGGTTGTGGGGCTGAAGGAGATTACAGAGCTAGGGAGGGGTGAGGCCATGGAGGTGAAAACAAGGATGAGAATTTTGAAATCGAGGCGTTGCTTAACCGGGAGTCAATGTAGGTCAGAGAGCACAGGGGGAGATGGGTGAACGAGACTTGGTGCGAGTTAGGACACGGGCAGCCGAATTTTGGATGACCTCATGTTTACGTAGAGTGGAATGTGGGAGGCCAGCCAGGAGTGCGTTGGAATAGTCAAGTCTAGAGGTAACAAAGGCATGGATGAGGGTTTCAGCAGTGAATGAGCTGAGGCAAGGGCGGAGACGGGCGATGTTACGGAGGTGGAAATAGGTGGTCTTAGTTATACCGCGAATATTTGGTCAGAAGCTCATTTCAGGGTCAAATACGACACCAAGGCTGTGAACAGTGTGGTTCAGCCTCAGACAGATGTTAGGGAGAGGGATGGAGTCAGTAGCTAGGGAACGGAGTTTGTGGCGGGGTCCGAAAACAATGGCTTCGGTCTTCCCGATATTTAATTGGAGCAAATTTCTGCTCATCCAGAACTGGATGTCGGACAAGCAGTCTGACAATTTAGAGACCGTGGAGGGGTTGAGAGAGAAGTGGTGGTAAGGTAGAGCTGGGTGTCGTCAGCGTATATGTGGAAACTGACACTGTGTTTTCGGATGATGTCACCAAGGAGCAACATGTAGATGAGAAATAGGAGGGGGGCCAAGGTTGGAATCTTGGGGGACACCAGAGGTAACAAATGGATGGCGCGCCAAAGGAGATATTAGGAAAGATGACTAAAAGCTTGCTTAAAGACGTAGCTTTTGAGGGTCTTAAAGAAGGTGCTTAGGTAGGGAATTCCAGAGCGTGGGGTCTCGGCAGCTAAAGCCACAGGCGCTAATGGTGGGGACGAAGGGCATGTTCTGTCATCTCTTCCCATAACTGAAGCCTCTCGGGTCTGGAATCGTCACAGATCCAATTAAAACCTCCCTTGATCCCTTAACTGAACAAAGCACAGGGCTATTTTTCGGTTAGCGTGTTGGTTGAACGAACCTCACCATCAAACAATCTGCGATCTCTGGAAATGCACCACAAGTCAATGTCTGAACGAGAAAAGGCAAGTTAACGTTTCGGATAGAGCTGCGTACAGTTTTGGTCTCCATATTTAAGGAGGGATATACTTGCATTGGAGGCAGTGCAGAGAAGGTTCACGAGGTTGATTCCTGGGATGGAAGGGTTGACGTATGAGGAAAGGTTGAGCAGGTTGGGCCTATACTCATTGGAGTTTAGAAGAATGAGAGGTGATCTTATTGAAACATTTAAGATTCTGAGGGGGATTGACAGGGTGGATGCTGAGAGGATGTTTCCCCTAGTGGGGGTATCTAGAACTAGGGGCAGAGTTTCAGAATAAGAGGTCGCCCATTTAAGACGGAGATGAGGAGGAATTTCTTCTCTCAGAGGGTCGTGAATCTTTGGAATTCTCTACCCCAGAGAGCTGTGGAGGCGGGGTCATTGAATATATTCAAGGCGGAGACTGACAGACATTTGAACTACAAGGGAGTCGAGGGGTTTGGGGAGAGAGCGTGAAAGTGGTGTTGAGGACAAGATTGGATCATCCTTGATCTCATTGAATGGCGGAGCAGGCTCGAGGGGCCGATTGGCCGACTCCTGCTCCTGTTTCTTATGTTCTCTTCGTCACCATGTATAACACCTAACAGGTTAATAAGCCCATTATAAGAAGCAACAGAGCACCAGGGGTACAATGCTAGAGGGATAGAATTAAATAGCAGAGAAGTTATGTTGAACTTGTACAGAACCTTGGTTAGACCACATTTGGAGCATCGTTCTGATCTCCATACTATAAAAGCGATCTAGAGGCACTGGAGAAGGTGCTAAAAAGATTGATAATACCAGAACTGAGAGGCTATACTTATCAGGAAAGATTGAACAGGCTGGGGCTCCTTTCTCTTTTCAGGTCATCAGAGGTGACCTGATAGGGGTCTTTAAGATTATGAAAGGGTTCAACAGGGTAGACCGTAGAGGAGATGTTTCCACTTGCGGGGGAGTTCCCTCAATATAAGATAGTCACTAATAAATCCGATGGGGAATTCAGGAGAAACTTCTTGACCCAGAGAGTGGTGAGAATGTGGAACTCGCTACCGCAGGGAGTGGTTGAGGCGAATAGCACAGATGCATTTAAGGGGAAGCTGGATAAGCAGATGAGGGAGAAAGGAATAGAGGGATATGCTGATAGGGTGGGAGGAGGCTCATGTGGAGCAGTTGGACAGTGAT
This sequence comes from Squalus acanthias, assembly GCA_030390025.1. Lineage (NCBI taxonomy): Eukaryota > Metazoa > Chordata > Chondrichthyes > Squaliformes > Squalidae > Squalus > Squalus acanthias. The sequence goes on along the minus strand of CM059447.1, from coordinate 49,223,449 downwards.
CCATCCCTACTCCAGGGACAGTGCGGCCAAATTTAGGCCCTTCTACTACTGAGATTACCTAACCCAGGTCATACATGTATAATGGTGATCTGAGTGTGCCTTTACCAATCAGCCATTTAAAAAAAATTCATTCATGGGATGTGGGCGTCGCTGGCAAGGCCGGCATTTATTGCCCATCCCTAGTCGCCCCTCGGGAAGGTGGTGGTGAGCCGCCTTCTTGAACCGCTGCAGTCAAGGTACTCCCACAGTGCTGTTAGGTAGTGAGTTCCAGGATTTTGATCCAGCAACAGCCGCTATATTTCCAAGTCGGGATGGTGTGTCCATGCTGGTACACACTGCAGCCATGGTGCACCGATGGTGGAAGTGGATGGGCTGCCAAGTCCTGGATTGTGTCGAGCTTCTTGAGTGTTGTTGGAGCTGCACTCATCCAGGTCAGTGGAGTTCTGACGAAGGGTCACAGACCTGAAACGTTAACTCTGTTTCTCTCTCCACGGATGCTGCCTGACCTGCTGAGTGTTTCCAGCATTTTCTGTTGTCATTTCAGATTTCCAGCATCCGCTATTGTATTAGTATTCCATCACACTCCTGACTTGTAGATGGTGGAAAGGCTTTGGGGAGTCAGGAGGTGAGACATTCGCCACAGAATACCTAGCCTCTGACCTGCTCTTGTTGCCATAGTATTTATGTGGCTGGTCCAGTTAAGTTTCTGGTCAATGGTGACCCCCCCCACCCCCAGGATGTTGATGGATTTGGCAATGGTAATGCTGTTGAATGTCAAGGGGCGGTGTGGTGAAGGTGCCAAGGTCTTTTCCAGGTGATCTGTCCAGTTTCATTCTTATTGTGTTTCGTTACAACTGATCGGCTCGCTAGGCCATTTCAGAGGGCAGTTAAGAATCAACCACATTGCTGTGGATTTGGAGTCACCTATAGGCCAGACCAGGTAAGGACAACAGATTTCCTTCCCTAAAGGACATTTGGTAAACCAGATTTTTTTTACACCAATCTGATAGTTTAATACAAGCTTTTTAATTCCAGATTTATTTAATTAACTGAATTTAAATTCCCCAGCTGCCGTGGTGGGACTTGAACTCACATCTCTGGATCATTAGTCTAGGCATCTGGATTACTAGCCCAGCGACATTACCACTATGCTACCGTTCTGTGGAAAGCGAAACAGAGTTAACGTTTCAGGTCTGTGACCCTTTGTCAGAACTGGAAAAAGTTAGAGATGTAACAGGTTTTAAGCAGGTGCAGAGGCCGAGAAAGGGGGAGACGGGGAGGAAAGATCAAAAGGGACGGCCTGTGATAGGGTGGAAGGCAGGAGAGATTAAATGGTGCAAATGGGGATGGCAGAATCATCAACAGCTGCCATGTGAAAAAATAGGGGCAGGGGTTATGATCTGAAATTGTTGATCTCGATGTTGAGTCCGGAAGGCTGTAAAATACCTAATCGAAAGATGAGGTGCTGTTCCTCGAGCTTACGTTGAGCTTCATTGGAACAGTGCAAGAGGCCGAGGACACAGAGGTCAGAGTGGGAGTGGAGCGGAGAATTAAAGTGACAGGCGACCGGAAGCTCGGGGTCACCCTTACGGAGGTGTTCCGCAAAGCGGTCACCCAATCTGCGTTTGGTCTCCCCGATGTAGAGGAGACCGCATCGTGAGCAGCGAATAATAAATTGCAAGTAGTACAAGAAATCGCTGTTTCACCTGAATGACAACATTCAAGAAGCTCGACACCATCCAGGACAAAGCAGCCCGCTTGATTGGCACCCCATCCACCACCTTAAACATCCACTCCCTTCTTCGGCAGCACCTCCCAAACCCGCGCCCTCTTCCACCTAGAAGGACAAGGGCAGCAGGCGCATGGGAACACCACCAACTCCAAGTTCCCCTCCAAGTCACACACCATCCTGACTTGGAAATACATCGGTCGTTCCTTCATCGTCGCTGGGTCAAAATCCTGGAGCTCCCTCCCGAACAGCGCTGTGGAAGCACCTTCACCACACGGGACTGCAGCGGTTCAAGAAGGCGGCTCACCACCACCTTCTCAAGGGGCAATTAGGAATGGGCAATAAATGCCGGCCTCGCGCCCACATCCCATAAAAACGAATTAAAAATAAAACGATGCTGAGTGTTTCCAACATTTTCTGTTGCCATTTCAGATTTCTAGCATCCGCAGTATTTTGCTTATGGTGTTCCCAGGCGCCTGCTGCCCTTGTCCTTCGAGGTGGTCGTGGAAGGGCTGACTTTAAGAGCGCCTGCGCCTTTAAGAGCAACTGCGCCTTTAAGAGAGAGAGTCAGCTGGTGGCGGGTCAGCTGACGCGGCAGTGTAACAGACATGGCTGCGTTGGTTACATTGTTGCTCTCTGCCTGGCTTGTTACATTGCATCCGGCGCCGGCGTGGTGCGCCTACCGCAGACAGGTAAAGGTGGGGCTGGGCTGGGCTGGGTTGGGTTGGGAGGGCAGGGAGCCTAAAATCTACAGCACTGGGCAGACCGGGAGCTTTTCAACCCCAACCTCAGCCAGCTAGAGCAGAACCTGCGCCGCAATGGCAGTTGGAGGGTGGAGGGAAGAGACATTCCGAATTTATTTCAAACCAGCCCTGTTCGTATATTGTGCCCTTTTTAAAATCTTTATATCGAGCCAGAGTTGTGCACTCGCCTTGTCCCCCGAACCAGCTGGTTAGTATTTATCCGGGGTAATGAGTCTCACTCTGAATGAAATGCTTTAAATTTAATCCCCACCCCTTTCCGTTTGTTAAAGGGATTGTTGCATGGTGAAAATTTGCCTCCCCTCTCCCCCTCCCCCTCCCTCTCCCCACAAGGTCCCAGGTTTCATCGCCCAGTCTGTGCTGATTTCAAGTCAGAATAGATATGGTCGCCCTCAGTACCCTTGGGTTGATGACGTAGGGGAGAAGATCGTCCGGGGTTCCAGCTCCTGCCACTTAGACGGTGCTTCCTGTTGGGAAAATATGACTCCCTGGCTGGCGAGTCTGGAACTAGGGGGGGGGTCACAGTCTCAGGATAAGGGGTTTGGCCATTTAGGACTGAGAGGAGGAGGAATTTCTTCACTCAGAGGGTGGTGAATCTTTGGAATTCTCTACCCCAGAGGGCAGTAGATGCTCAGTCTTTGAGTATATTCAAGGCTGAGATCGATAGATTTTTTGACTCGAGGGGGATCAAGGGATATGGAGATCGGGCGGGAAAGTGGAGTTGAGGTCAATGATCAGCCATGATCTTATTGAATGGCAGAGCAGGCTCGAGGGGCCGAATGGCAGACTCCTGCTCCTATTCCTTATGTTCTGCTGTTAGAGCGGGACTGGGCTCTGTTTTAATGGAACGCCTGCCAGCAATCGCAGTTGTGACTCTGGTGTGTGAAGAATGGCTATTCGGTCATGGGGGGGAGGGAGGTTTTTGTCATTTGACAGGCGGGGAAGATTGTGGGGCGAGGGGATGGAATTTGTTCGGAGGGAGTTGCTTGTAACTGATGCATTGTGGGTTTTTTTTTAATGTGAATCCCACTGAACTCCCTCAGTTGTTGGCGGAGCTGTCTTGCTGTGTATGTAAAGGTTGGAGGTTTATGCCGCAGTTACCCAGTCCTGGCAGGATATCTGTTGGGCTGGTGCAGGGCTAAGGCTTATTTACAGATATTAAGCTCCTGTTGTAGGCTGACACTCCAGTGCGGTACTGAGGGAGGGGCAGTGCTGAGGGAGCGCCGCACTGTCGGAGGGGCGGTGCTGAGGGAGCGCCGCACTGTCGGAGGGGCGGTGCTGAGGGAGCGCCGCACTGTCGGAGGGGCGGTGCTGAGGGAGCGCCGCACTGTCGGAGGGGCGGTGCTGAGGGAGCGCCGCACTGTCGGAGGGGCGGTGCTGAGGGAGCGCCGCACTGTCGGGGGGGCGGTACTGAGGGAGCGCCGCACTGTCGGAGGTGAGACGTTAAACCGAGGCACCGTCTGCCCTCTCGGTGTAAAAGATCCCACGGCCACTATTGGAAGAAGAGCAGGGGGAGATCTCCCCAGTGTCCTGGCCAATATTTATCCCTCAACCAACAACATTTAAAAAATGTATTGACTGGTCATTTATCTCATTTGTTGTTTGGGATCTTGCTGTGCGTAAATTGGCGATCGCGTTTTTCTACATTACAACAGTGACTACAATTCAAGAGTATTGATTGAAGCGCTTTTGAGCCATCCTGAGAATGTGAAAGGCGCTATTGAAATGCACATTCATTCTATCTGCATTCTCGGATACGATCACACCTCGGGTACAAGGTCGGATAAAAGAAAGAGTTGCATTTCTACCGCGCATTTCACACATTCAGGACATCCCAAAGCGCTTTCCATCGAATGAAGTCCTTTTTGAAGCGCAGTCATGGTTATAATGTAGGAAATGCAGCAGCCAATTTGTGCACAGCAAGCTCCCACAAACAGCAATGTGATAAGGACCAGATAATGGTGTTGGTTGAAGGTTAAATATTGGCCCAGGACACCGGGGAGAACTCCTCTCTTCCCCCGCCCTCCTACTTTTCTTTGAAATAGTGGCCTTGGGATCTTTTGTTGGGGCCCCCCACCCCCTCCTCTCATGTTAACTCCCTTGCTGGTGTACATATCGTGATTGTGACTCACCCATTCTTGGGTGAGCCTTGGCTGCAAGAGTCAGTTTGAGAATGGAGGGCTTTGCAGTTGAATCTGATCCCATCCTTAGAACATAGGAATTAGGAGCAGGACTAGGCTATACGGCCCCTCGAGCCTGCTCCGCCATTCAATAAGACCATGGCTGATCATCGACCTCAACTCCACTTTCCCACCCGATCTCCATATCCCTTGATTACCCCAGAGTCCAAAAATCTATCGATCTCCGCCTTGAATATACTCAACGACTCAGTATTCACAGCCCTCTGGGGTAGAGAATTCCAAAGATTCACCACCCTCTGAGTGAAGAAATTCCTCCTCATCTCAGTCCTAAATGGCCGCCCCCTTATCCTGAGACTGTGACCCCTGGTTCTAGACTCCCCAGCCAGGGGAAACAACCTCTTAGCATGTACCCTGTCAATCCCCCCTCAGAATCTTACATGTTTCAATGAGATCACCTCTCATTCTTCTGACAGAGTATAATCCCAAACTACTCAGTCTCTCCTCGTAGGACAGCCCTCTCGTCCCTTGTCTGACATCCACTCCACTTCCAGCGGGACTAGCTGGGGTCAGGACTGGGCGCCCTCACCCTAACCCCGGGGGCCCTTCCGCCAACATCAGCCCCTCTATTGTGGCCGTGGGCGAGAGCGAACTCCACACGGGCATCGGACCGGAGAGACTGGAGAATCTGTGTGATTCGTTTGAACAGGGAGGGCTAAGAGCAGATCTAATGGAGGCGCTCGAAATTACGAGAGTAAGGGTGGGCGGAGGGGGTAAAATATTTCGACTGGTCTGTGAGTCGGTAACGAGGGCATAAAGGAAGTGGATAAACATATTTGAAAATGAAAATTTTAAAGGGTATGTGGGGGGGGTGGGGGAAATGGCAGAGGTGTGAGATAAGGGGAGCGATCTTTCAGTGAGAGGGCATAGGTGATGGGCTTAATGGGGAAAGGGCAGGGGAATGGGATTAAGGGGAGAGGACACGGGCGATGGGCAGAATGGCCTCTTTCAGGGCTGTACGATTCTGTGTTTTATATTTCCACATGAGGAAGTATGAAAAGAGGAATAAGTGACTGACTGACTGACCACCAGATGAGATCGTACCGCAAACACGTAGACCCCCCAAAAGCACGGAACCAGGCTTCACCCTCTCTCTTTCCCCCCCCCCCCCCCCCTCTCTTTTCCCTCCCCCCACCCCTCAGGAAGGTCCCTGCTCTGTACTCGGTTGGGGCTGCAACACTTGACCTCGAGTGCGTCCGGGTTAGAAATGTGGAGGGTTGGAGGAACGAGAGAATCAGCTCAGATTCCCAGTGTGTGTGGATGGCTGAGAGAACGGGAATCGGGCCTGATTGCGATGTCCCCTGTAGTCGAATAGCCTCCCCACACCGCATCGGCCTAGATATTCGAGAAAGTGTGAATAGCCACCTGGAGCTGTACAGAAGTGTACCTCGGCATGGGTCTGCACCTCTTTTATTCGTTGATGGGATGTGGGCGTCGCTGGCAAGGCCGGCATTTATTGCCCATTCCCTAATTGCCCTTGAGAAGGTGGTGGTGAGCCGCCTTCTTGAACCGCTGCAGTCCGTGTGGTGAAGGTGCTCCCACAGCGCTGTTAGGGAGGGAGTTCCAGGATTTTGATCCAGCGACGATGAAGGATTGGTGATATACTTCTAAGTCAAGATGGTGTGTGTGACTTGGAGGGGAACTTGGAGGTTGTGGTGGTCCCATGCGCCTGCTGCCCTTGTCCTTCTAGGTGGAAGAGGTGGCGGGTTTGGGAGGTGCTGCCGAAGAAGCCTTGGCGAGTTGCTGCAGTGCATCTTGTAGATGGTACACACTGCAGCCACGGTGCGCTGGTGGTGGCGGGAGTGAATGTTTAAGGTGGTGGATGGGGTGCCAATCAAGCGGGCTGCTTTGTCCTGGATGGTGTCGAGCTTCTTGAGTGTTGTTGCAGCTGCAACTCATCCAGGCAAGTGGAGAGTATTCCATCACACTCCTGACTTGTGCCTTGTGGATGGTGGAAAGGCTTTGGGGAGTCAGGAGGTGAGACACTTGCTGCAGAATACCCAGCCTCTGACCTGCTCTTGTTGCCACATTATTTATGTGGCTGGACCAGTTAAGTTTCTAGTCAATGGTGACCCCTAGGATGTTGATTCTGTGTTGAGAGAGTGGGAAGCTCTGCTGCCCCGTGTCCTAATTCACACGAGTCCCGTTCACCTATCACCCCCCCCACCGGCCCTGTGCTCGCTGACCTACATTGGCTCCCGGTCCGGCAACGCCTCGACTTTAAAATTCTCATTGTTGTCTTCAAATCCCTCCGTGTCCTTGCCCTCCTCCCTATCTCTCTAACCTCCTGCAGCTCCACATCCCTCCGAGATATCTGCGCTCCTCCAATTCTGGCCTCCTGAACATGCTCGGTTTCCATCGCTCCACCATTGGCGGCCGTGCCTTCAGCTGCCTGGGACCCGAGCTCTGGAATTCCCTCCCTAAACCTCTCCGCCTCTCTCTCCTCCTTTTAAGACGCTCCTTAAAACCGACCTCTTCGACCCAGCTTTTGGTCGCCTGTCCTAATATCTCCTTATGTGGCTCGGGGTCAAATTTTGTCGGATTAGCGTTCCTGTGAAGCGCCTTGGGACGTTTTACTACGTTAAAGGATAAATACAAGTTGTTGTCTCACTGGCTGATCATTGATGTTTCTCTCTGGTTTTTCCTCTCTCTCTCAGGTTTCCTTCGAGTATAATCCCGGGAGGAATAGTTCGGCCGCCTCTCCCGGTGATCCGAACGTGCTCCATGTGCGGGCGGTTGGCCGCAACGACACGATCCACTACCTGTGGAGCACGCTGGGGGCTCCCACTGTCCTGCTGGTCTACACCAGCAGCTCCAGCAGCTCGCTGCACATCAACTGGACCCGGCTGGCACTGAAGGACCCGTCCCACGCTGTGCGCATCGAGCCCGCCGAGGCCGTCATCTATTCCACTGCTGTTATTTTCTCCCGGGTAAGTACCGGGGGCCCAGGGTGAAGTTTAGGAACAGGAAGAAGCCATTCAGCCCCTCGGGCCTGCTCCGCAATTCAAGAGAGGCCTCCCGTTTAAACAGTGTCTTTCACGACCTCGGTGTGGTCACTGTTGTAATGTAGGGAACCCGGCAGCCAATGAACGCACAGCAAGCTCCCACAAACAGCAATAATGGCCGGATCACTTTTTTTGTGATGTTGGTTGAGGAGTTAATATTGGCCCCAGGACACCGGGGAGAACTCACCCTGCTTTTCTTCGAAATAATGTCCATGGGATCTTTTACATCCACCTGAGAGCAGACGGGGCCTCGGTTTAACGTCTCATCCTAAAGACCGCCCCTCCGACAGTGCGGCGCTCCCTCGGCACCGCCCCTCCGACAGGGCAGCGCTCCCTCAGTACTGCCCCTCCGACAGTGCGGCGCTCCCTCGGCACCGCCCCTCCGACAGGGCGGCGCTCCCTCAGTACTGCCCCTCCGACAGGGCGGCGCTCCCTCAGTACTGCCCCTCCGACAGTGCGGCGCTCCCTCAGTACTGCCCCTCCGACAGTGCGGCGCTCCCTCAGTACTGCCCCTCCGACAGTGCGGCGCTCCCTCAGTACTGCCCCTCCGACAGTGCGGCGCTCCCTCAGTACTGCCCCTCCGACAGTGCGGCGCTCCCTCAGTACTGCCCCTCCGACAGTGCGGCGCTCCCTCAGTACTGCCCCTCCGACAGTGCGGCGCTCCCTCAGTACTGCCCCTCCGACACTGCGGCGCTCCCTCAGTACTGCCCCTCCGACAGTGCGGCGCTCCCTCAGTACTGCCCCTCCGACAGTGCGGCGCTCCCTCAGTACTGCCCCTCCGACACTGCGGCGCTCCCTCAGTAACGCCCCTCCGACAGTGCGGCGCTCCCTCAGTAACGCCCCTCCGACAGTGCGGCGCTCCCTCGGCACCATCCCGAAGTAATGTCGAGTGGCACGGGACTGACGATGATGACAACTTGGATTTGTATCGTGCCTTTAAAAGGACCAATAATTTGATTTGATGTCCAATCTCTCTACACCTCCATCCCCCACCAGGATAGCCTGAGGGCGCTCCGCTTCTTCCTTGAACAGAGGCCCAACCAGTCCCCATCCACCACCACCCTCCTCCGCCTGGCTGAATTTGTTCTCACATTGAACAACTTCTCCTTTGACTCCACTCACTTCCTCCAAATCAAAGGTGTTGCTATGGGAACCCGCATGGGTCCCAGCTATGCCTGCCTTTTTGTGGGATATGCGGAACACTCTTTGTTCCAGTCCTACTCGGGTCCCCTCCCTCACCTCTTTTTCCGGTACATTGATGACTGTATCGGTGCCATTTCCTGCTCTCACCCTGAACTAGAAAATTTCATTTACTTTGCTTCCAATTTCCGCCCTTCCATCTCCGACTCTTCCCTTCCCTTCCTCGACTTCTCTGTCTCCATCTCTGGGGATAGGCTATTGACAAACATTCACTACAAGCCCACTGACTCCCACGTTACCTGGACTACACTTCCTCCCACCCCGCTTCCTGTAAGGACTCTATTCCATTCTCCCAGTTTCTCCATCTCCGCCGCATCTGCTCTGACGATGCCACCTTCCATACTAGTGCTTCCGAAATGTCTTCCTTTTTCCTCAACCGAGGATTCCCCTCTACTGTGGTTGACACGGCCCTTGACCGTGTCCGTTCTACCTCCCACACTTCTGCCCTCACCCCTGCCCCTCCCTCCCGGAACCACGATAGGGTTCCCCTTGTCCTCACCTTTCACCCCACCAGCCTCCACATTCAACGGATCATCCTCCGCCATTTCCGCCACCTCCAGCGAGATCCCACCACCAAACACATCTTCCCCCTCACCTCCCCTTTCAGCATTCCGAAGGGACCGCTCCCTCCGCAACACCCTGGTCCACTCCTCTATCACCCCCAACACTCCTTCCCCTTCACCCGGCACCTTCCCGTGCAAGCGCAGGAGATGCAACACATGCCCTTATACCTCCCCCCCCCCCCCCCCCCCCCCCCACCCCTTCCCACTGTCCAGGGCCCCAAACACCCCTTCCAGGTGAAACAGCGATTTACTTGTACTTCTTGCAATTTAGTATACTGTATTCGCTGCTCACGATGCGGTCTCCTCTACATTGGGGAGACCAAACGCAGATTGGGTGACCGCTTTGCGGAACACCTCCGTTCAGTCCGTAAGGGGGACTCCGAGCTCCCGGTGGCCTGTCACTTTAATTCTCCGCTCCACTCCCACTCAGACCTCACCGTCCTCGGCCTCTTGCATTGTTCCACGGAAGCTCAGCGTAAGCTCGAGGAACAGCACCTCATCTTTCGATTTAGGCACTTTACAGCCTTCTGGACTCAACAGAGTTCAACAATTTCAGATCATAACCTCGGCCCCCATCATTTTTTTCCCCACACTTTGTGTTTTCTGTTCTTCTCTCCCACATGGCAGCTGTCTTTCATTCTGCCAGCGCAATTTACACTTCATCTAGAGCCATCTTTTGTTTCTTAACCTGTCCCATTACCATCTCCTTTTGCCTTGAATATCTCTTAATGTCTCTTAACCTCTCCTGCCTTCTATCCTATCACAGACCTTCCTTTTTGTTCTTTCATCCCCCTCCCCCCTTTCCCAGCTCCTACACTTGCTTAAAAATCTGCTCCATTTCCTGCTTTTTTCCAGGTTGATGACGAAAGGTCATCGGCCTGAAACGTTAACTCTGTTTCTCTCTTCACAGATGCTGCCTGACCTGCTGAGTATCTCCAGCATTTTCTGTTTTTTAATTTATTAATAATTTGATTAGTTTGAGTTTGAAGGGGCTCTGGCCAAGATGCCGGGCTGCAGTCTTTGTGTTAAGAGATTGCACTGAGCACAGCCAGTTTTTAAAATTTGTTTACCCTGTCTACCTGAAGTCCTATAACGCACAATGCCAAAACCACCTTATATCTTATCACCTGTCCAATGCAGGATGTTTCTTCCCTTATCGGAGAAATGTTGACCAAACCTTTGCAATGGTGCCTGTACAAAGGTAAATCTAAGCTTATCGAAAGAGATTTCAGGCTGTATGTACATAAGACAACTGGAGTCAGTCAAATCATTAACCAAAGGTTATGAAGCTGAGGTAATTATTGCCAGAGGGAGGAGCCTGGATATAGCCGGGGAATGATACCAGATTCCTGCCCGTGTCCACTATCCCGTTGTTGGTGCTGTTTAATTTTAGCCATTGCCAGTTAATGTGAGTGAAGCTGTGTTTTCCAAGGCAGCTTCAAGCTCTCTCCTTTTGCCTCACCTTAGTGGGCATTCTTCGTGCTAGAAATTTGACCGCGGAGGGCATCACAGCCAAGCTTGATCCTGTCCTCTGCCGAAAATTCTCATCCTCGTTTTCAAATCCCTCCGTGGCCTTCCCCCCCCCCCCCCTCCCTATCTCTGTAACCTCCTCCAGCCCCTACAAACCCTCTGAGATCTCTGCGCTCCTCCAATTCTGGCCTCTTACGCATCCCCTGATTTCCATCGCTCCACCGTTGGCGGCTGTGCCTTCAGCCGCCTGGGCCCCGAGCTCTGGAATTCCCTCCCTAAACCTCTCCGCCTCTCTCTCCTCCTTTAAGACGCTCCTTAAAACCGACCTCTTTGACTAAGCTTTTGGTCACCTGTCCCTAATATCTCCTTATGTGGCTCGGGGTCAAATTTTGTTAGATAACGCTCCTGTGAAGAACCTTGGGATGTTTTGCTATGTTGTTGGCTACAGTTGCACCTTTTGAGGAGGGGAAGGGGGGGGGGTCACTGATCGGTGAGCGGGAATCCCGGCTGGTTTATTCCCAATTTGTTTGCCCCTCCCTAACCCTGAGGCCCCTCAGAGAAGACGACGTGGGACCTGCTGATCACTGCAATCCAGTAGAAGTCTGTATGATGCCTTCAGCATAGTCCATCTGAAGTAGCTTTTCTTCTCCCCCCCCCCCCCCCCCCCCCTTGGCCCCCTGGGAGTTTCGGGGTCAATTGTATGGCTCCGCAACCCCCCCCTGGTTCAGGTGCATGAGACACACTCATTTCCACCCCACCCGAAGTAGGTGCACCCATGCAAAGACATCATCAGGCTTGGTTGTGCCGCCCCCCACGGTCAAATAGCCCGGGAATTTGAGCCAGCCCCTTCCTGGGCAGAGCATTAGGCAATCACGCTGAGATATTTGGCTGGGTTTGGGATGAGATCCTGGGCAGGGGGAGCGGTTCGGTGTTTCAGCCTGTTTTTTTTCAATTTCTCCCCGCCTTCCAGGTATTTGAGTACGATGACGTGAACGACACAGCCGACCTCTCTCGGGTGCCAGACAGCAGCTTCTACCCCACCTATCAGCTGGAGGGCTTCACCTGGGACGATGCCAATGCCACCTTGAACCGCAGCACGCTGACGGCCCAGCTCCGGGGCCGCAACGCCACGGGCCAGCTATTCAGCAACGGCAGCATCACATTCCGGGTACGTGTGGATTGGCAGCAGGGGGGGGGTGGGGTTTGCGGGGTCTCATCGTGTGTGTAGTCACCGGGAACGGCGCGGCGCCTGGCTCTAATGCTGCTGCGTCAGTGCGTCGCTCTCCGCTGGTCCCTATTGCAAGTGAACACCGGTTCCACCCACTGGCTCTGTTGGGTAACTGTTGCCCGGTGTGTTACTGGCGGAGATCCTGCAGTAAAGTCCCACAAGGCTGGAATGTGGTGCTCCCCCATGCTGAATAGTCGGTATGTCCCAGACTCTAAGGGATGCAACAGAAGAGGTCGATCTGACCCCAGAAGAGATCAGCGTCGAGGGAGCTTTACTCTGTATCTAACCCGTGCTGCACCTGCCCTGGGAGTGTTTGATGGGGACAGTGTAGAGGGAGCTTTACTCTGTATCTAACCCGTGCTGTACCTGCCCTGGGAGTGTTTGATGGGACAGTGTAGAGGGAGCTTTACACTGTATCTAACCCGTGCTGTACCTGCCCTGGGAGTGTTTGATGGGACAGTGTAGAGGGAGCTTTACTCTGTATCTAACCCGTGCTGTACCTGCCCTGGGAGTCTTTGCTGCTGAATGTGGGACATATATTTTCCAGAGCCCCCAGTAACTGACTTGTGATTGCTGCTCCCCATTTCTTTCAGATCGCAGCTTTCGAAGCCTCGGGTCGCGATCCCGTTCTCCCCCGCCTGCTGCACACTGCTAACAGCTCGAAGCTGGAGTTTGTCATCGACGGGATCGAGCCGCGCGGGAACAAGTCCCGCTTCGGCCTGGAGCTGATGGTGATGGAGGTGGAGGGGGTGAGGCGAGAAGTGAGGGTCTGCCGCACCATCGACGATGAGTACACGCCCAGCATCTTCCAGGTACCGATCAGCCGGGGCTCCTGCTCGTCGTCCAGTTGATGCGGGTTCAGCGCAAGGTCGGGCGCGATGTATATGCGATGTGGGCGTCGCTGGCAAGGCCAGCATTTATTGCTCATCCCTAGTTGCCCCTTGAGAAGGTGGTGGTGAGCCGCCTTCTTGAACCGCTGCAGTCCGTGTGGTGAAGGTGCTCCCACAGTGCTGTTAGGGAGGGAGTTCCAGGATTTTGACCCAGCGACAATGAAAGAACGGCCGATATATTTCCAAGTCAGGATGGTGTGTGTGACTTGGAGGGGAACTTGGAGGTGGTGGTGTTCCCATGCGCCTGCTGCCCTTGTCCTTCTAGGTGGGAGAGGTTGCAGGTTTGGGAGGTGCTGCCAAAGAAGCCTTGGCGAGTTGCTGCAGTGCATCTTGTAGATGGTACACACTGCAGCCACGGTGCGCCGGTGGTGGAGGGAGTGAATGTTTAAGGTGGCGGATGGGGTGCCAATCGAGCGGGCTGCTTTGTCCTGGATGGTGTCGAGCTTCTTGAGTGTTGGAGCTGCACTCATCCAGGCAAGTGAAGAGTATTCCATCACACTCCTTACTAGTGCCTTGTAGATGGTGGAAAGGCTTTGGGGAGTCAGGAGGTGAGACACTCGCCGCAGAATACCCAGCCTCTGACCGGCTCTTGTTGCCACAGTATTTATGTGGCTGGTCCAGTTAAGTTTCTGGTCAATGGTGATCCCAATGGAATAGCCCACCAAGTCTGGTGAACTGCACCTGTGGGAGTCGGAGAATCTTGTTTGCAATCCGTTAGGAATTGTTTGCCTTCCTAAAGGAGGAAGGGAAGTCTAATTCTAAACTAGCAAAATAATTAAGAGAAATGAAAGTCTTGCATTTCTCCAGCGCCTTTCACGACCTCAGGACGTCCCAAAGCGCTTTACAGCCAATGAAGTACATTTTTGTTGAAGTGTAGTCACTGTTGTAATGTAGGAAACGCAGCAGCCAATTTGCACACAGCAAGCTCCCACAAACAGCAATGTGATAATGACCAGGTCATTTGTTTTTAGTGATGTTGGTTGAGGGATAAATATTGGCCCCGGGTCACCGGGGAGAACTCCCCCCACCCCCCCCCCCCTGCTCTTCTTCGAAATAGTGGCCGTGGGATCTTTTATGTCCACCTGAGAAACCAAGGCCCCGTCTGCTCTAACGTTTCATCCGAAAGATGGCCCCTCCGACAGTGCGGCGCTCCCTCGGTGCTGCCCCTCCGACAGTGCGGCTCTCCCTCGGTGCTGCCCCTCCGACAGTGCGGCTCTCCCTCGGTGCCGCCCCTCCGACAGTGCGGCGCTCCCTCGGTACCGCCCCTCCGACAGTGCGGCGCTCCCTCGGTACCGCCCCTCCGACAGTGCGGCGCTCCCTCGGTACCGCCCCTCCGACAGTGCGGCGCTCCCTCAGTACCGCCCCTCCGACAGTGCGGCGCTCCCTCGGTACCGCCCCTCCGACAGTGCGGCGCTCCCTCAGTACCGCCCCTCCGACAGTGCGGCGCTCCCTCAGTACCGCCCCTCCGACAGTGCGGCACTCCCTCAGTACTGCCCCTCCGACAGTGCGGCGCTCCCTCAGTACTGCCCCTCCGACAGTGTGGCGCTCCCTCACTACCGCCCCTCCGTCAGTACTGCACTGGGAGTGTCGGTCTGGATTTTTGTGCTCAAGTCTCTGGAGTGGGACTTGAACCCACAACCTTCTGACTCCGAGGCGAGAGAGAGTGTGAGCCACGGCTGACTGCTCAACTAGGGGCACGTTTGTGTTGAATTGAAGGACTGACGAACTCTGAACTTTGCCCCTCCCCCAGATGGACAAGCTGGTGGCGGTCGTGGAGAATGGGAGCAGAGTGGTGAGCTTCCTGCAGTGGAAACCGGTGGCCTACAGCTCCCCGAGGGCCTTCCGGGGGGACTCCATGCCGTCCCGGCACTACGGCCTGCGGGAGGGCTGGAACCTAAGCCTGCCGACCTCCAGCATCGCCTACGCCTTCTTCGGACCCGGCCTGCGCGGAGGGGCCCGCGTGGCGGCCATCAACGTCTCCTTCGGGAGCGCCGGAGGGGAGCTCTACAACGCCAGTCGCTACATGAGCTGGTGAGGGCCTGAGAGAGCCGGGGCGGGGAGTTGAGTCAGGCAAGGCCTGGGGCCTAGAGTGGAGAGGGCCCGTGGGTCGAAGTCAAAGAGAGCCAATCGGGAGCTGAGGAAATCGGGGATGTGGCGGCTTGGTTTGAACATAAAAAATAGGAGCAGGAATAGGCCACTTGGCCCCTCGAGCCTGCTCCGCCATTCAATAAGATCATATCTGATCTTGGGCTCAAAGCCACTTCCCCGCCCGCTCCCCATAACCCTTCACTCCCTTATCTTGTAAAAATCTCCACCTTAAATGTATTTAATGACCCAGCCTCCACTGCTCTCTGGGGCAGAGAATTCCACAGATTTACGACCCTCTGAGAAGAAATTCCCCCTCATCTCAGTTCTAAAAGGGCGACCCTTTATTCTGAAACTATGCCCCCGAGTTCTAGATTTCCCCACGAGGGGAAACATCCTC
>CM059447.1:49142920-49202920 GCA_030390025.1 Squalus acanthias | reverse complement strand
TTTTACGTCCACCTGAGGGCAGACGGGGCCTCAGTTTAACGTCTCATCCAAAAGACCGCCCCTCCGACAGTGCGGCGCTCCCTCAGTACCGCCCCTCTGCCGCTCCCTCAGTACTGCCCCTCTGCCACTGCGGCGCTCCCTCAGTACTGCCCCTCCGACAGTGCGGCGCTCCCTCAGTACTGCCCCTCCGACAGCGTGGCGCTCCCTCAGTACTGGCACCGGGAGTGTCGGCCTGCATTTTGTGATCAAGTCTCTGGCCTGGGAACTCGCACCCACAAAACCTCACACCACATCAGATAAGTAGTTGCAATGAACATGGGTCGATTTCCCCTTGTGACTATCCTCAACAGTCTGGGGAGATGGCTCCTGCCCAGTGTGTCGTGGGTTCGAAGGAGCCCAGGCTCTTATTTCCTCTTTGAATCTCGTGCCGAAGGTCCCCCACCCACCAGCGATCCCTGGCTGCCGTCCTTCCCCCCCCCCCTTCTACCGCTTCCACCTGCGGCTGTGGGCCGCGGATTGAGCTCTGCTGTGAAGGCTTATGTGGCCGAACAGCCTCGCTGCCAAGGGTCAAAAACACAAACAGGGGTCGCCCTGGGCCTAATGGCAACCAGTACCTGTGGAACCTGTCAGAAATGGGGAGAATTCGTTCTGGAGGCAACACCGCGTCACATTTTCAACACGTTTTATTATTTTTTTTACAAAATGTCCACTATAGAAAATATTTAATATTTTACACACGTGGCTGCCTCGACGATAAAACATTGTGCTTTTTTTTCTAACCTAAGGTTGCAGCTTAAAATCTGGGTGAAAGTGATACATAGAGGCTTCCGCGCCCGTGCCGGAGTGACTGCCCCATCCAGTCCACGGTAGGCCTCAGCTCTCTTTCTCCCCCCCACCTCCAGGCGGGGCCTGTATTGCCAATTGCTGTCCAGCTACCCCAGTCGATTTGGGGGGGGTGGGATTGGGTGAGGCCTCCCTTAGTCGAATAGCCTGCTGCTGCTTGCCTGTGAAGGATGAGTGGGGGGGAGGGAGAGCAGCCAAGGGCTGACCACACCCCGCCCAGACCTCTTTCCCTCCCTCCTGACCTCATCCAAACACGTGGGGGCTTTCTGAGGCTAACGGACGTACCGCTCCGACTGGCCATTAAACCTTTCCGATCGTCACGGTTCCCTCCGAGGAAGCACCGAATAACAAGAGTTTATTAAAAACCATTTAGCATTTCACCAGCAATCGAAAGTGGCGGGAGAGGGGAGTTCAACTTTGGACCCTTAATAACTCACCTTGTTTGCTGGAAGGTTAAAGGTTGAACTCCCATGAAGGAACAATGGGCCTTTTTGACTGTTTTCTCTTGACCTCTGACCTCCCCCCTATCTTTGACCCAGTCTGGAGTCCACCGTAAGCCCCTGGCACTTAGGCCCGAGATGTAAAATTCCCTCGTGTCCAGATCTAAATATTCCGGTACGGTGGAGGGGGGGGCAACCAACTTGTGTAGGCCGCCAGGATCGCCGTGGTAACCGTCTGCGACGGGTTGAGGCCTACCCCTGATTTTAGTAGTTTGTGGAGGGAAAGCAGTTTCTAAAAAATATAAAATAAAAAAGTTAAGAAGCGGCAATAATGAGCTCACTGCTGCGGTCCAGTTCCTTGACAATGTAGGCCCGATTTGCTTTTATCAGCCTCTTTCACAGTTGGGGGAACAGCAAACATGGCCGCCCACTCCAACGCAAACACAAATTGTTTGGGGTCTCAGAAATGTATATTTACACAGGTGAGGAAGGACGGAAGAAAATCATAGCGACCAAAGTCCATCGCATTCGCCTTCTACCATCGCCGGTCGTGGTAATCTGATTGGACGCGCCCAATGTGATAATTCCCAGGTGTCGGGAAGGGTGGGGGTAGGGGTGGCGTCCGCTGAGATGTGTCACACCATCGGCGTTACTGGAAGTGAAATCCTTTTAAAGGCGGGAATTATTTTCCCGGCGGGGTTGGGAAAAGGGTCCGGGAAG
Organism: Squalus acanthias; assembly: GCA_030390025.1. Lineage (NCBI taxonomy): Eukaryota > Metazoa > Chordata > Chondrichthyes > Squaliformes > Squalidae > Squalus > Squalus acanthias. The sequence continues at coordinate 49,200,917 of CM059447.1, read as the reverse complement.
AGTGGGACGGAACGTGACAAGAAACGGGAGTCCTTTCGTGGGCGGCCGACGTTAGGGACTCGTCGTCTCGTCTCGTGCTTCCCGAGGGCTATGATTGAGCTCGTTCTCCCGTCTCTGGATCGACCTCCATATCTGCATCGGGGTGGAAGGAGACCAGCGTTAGAAAGAATATAACTTTCATTTCTACAGCGCCTTTCACAACCGCCAGCCGCCCCAAAGCGGTTCCCAGCCAAGCCCTTTTTTCCCCTGAAGTGTTGTAATGTGGGAAAGGCGGCAGCCAATTTACGCACAGCAAGCTCCCACAAACAGCAATGTGATAATGACCAGATCATCTGGGTTTTTTTTAAATGTTGATTGAGGGATAAATATTGGCCCCAGGACACTGGGGAGAACTCACCCCTGCTCTTCGTCCAATAGTGGCCATGGGATCTTTTACGTCCACCTCAGTTTAACGTCTCATCCGAAAGACGGCACCTCCGACAGTGCGGCGCTCCCTCAGTACTGCCCCTCCGACAGTGCGGCGCTCCCTCAGTACTCCCCCTCCGACAGTGCGGCGCTCCCTCAGTACCGCCCCTCCGACAGTGCGGTGCTCCCTCAGTACTGCCCCCCCCCCCCCCCCCGGGCCCCGACAGTGCGGCGCTCCCTCAGTACCGTCCCTCCGACAGTGCGGCGCTCCCTCAGTACCGCCCCTCCGACAGTGCGGCGCTCCCTCAGTACCGCCCCTCCGACAGTGCGGCGCTCCCTCAGTACCGCCCCTCCGACAGCGCGGCGCTCCCTCAGTACCGCCCCTCCGACAGCGCGGCGCTCCCTCACTACTGCCCCTCCGACAGCGCGGCGCTCCCTCAGTACTGCCCCTCCGACAGTGCGGCACTCCCTCACTACTGCCCCTCCGACAGTGCGGCGCTCCATCAGTACTGCCCCTCCGACAGTGCGGCGCTCCCTCAGTACTCCTCCGACAGCGCGGCGCTCCCTCAGTACTGCCCCTCCGACAGTGCGGCGCTCCCTCACTACTGCCCCTCCGACAGTGCGGCGCTCCCTCAGTACCGCCCCTCCGACAGTGCGGCGCTCCCTCAGTACTCCTCCGACAGTGCGGCACTCCCTCAGTACTGCACTGGGAGTGTCAGCCTGGATTTTGTGCCCAAGTCTCTGTAGTGGTGACTTGAACCCACAACCTTTAGACTCCGAAACGAGAGAGAACGCTACCCACTGAGCCACAGCTGACACTAGAGTTCTCCTCTGAACTTTCCTCTCTTGTTCCATCTCTCACATCCTACACACTCTTACTCGCTGCATTGTCTCTATAAAAAAATCATCCAAATCCGAGCCTGGCCATCGAGGAGAGAAGTTGGGAAACACTTCTTCACAGAAAGGGTGGTAGAGTTGTGGAACTCTCTCCCAAAAGCAGGAGATGCTCAATTAATAACTTTAAAGATGAGATCGATAGATTTATTGCTAGCCAAGGGTATTAAGGGATATGGAGTTAGGATACAGATCAGCCGTGATCTCATTGAATGGAGGAACAATCTCGAGGGGCTGAATGGCCTCCTCCTGTTCCTGTGTTTGTCAAATCCAAACTGGTGTCACCTGATCATCAGCTCCCGAGTTCACTGTGTCTTACGTACATAGGATTACATGGGATATACGGCACAACCAGTCCATGCCGGTGTTTATGTTCCACTCGAGCCTCCTCCCACCCCTCTTCATCTCACCCTATCAGTATATCCTTCTATTCCTTTCTCCCTTGTGTGTTTATCCAGCTTCCCCTTAAATGCATCTTTACTATTCGCTTCAACCACTCCCTGTGGGAGCGAGTTCCACATTCTCACCACTCTCTGGGTAAAGAAGTTTCTCCTGAATTCCCGATTGGATTTCTTGGTGACTATCTTATATTGATGGCCTCGAGTTCTGGTCTTCCCCACAAGTGGAAACATTCTCTCCGTATCCACTCTATCAAAACCTTTCATAATGTTAAAGACCGCTATCAGGTCACCCCTCAGCTTTCTCTTTTCAAGAGAAATGAAACCCAGCCTGTTCATCCTTTTTTTTTAAATCGGTATAACCTCTTTTCTCCTATTTCTTTTCAAAGCTTGGCAATTTTTTTTTCTTTTTGCTAATTAAAATTAAAACTCGGCTTGTCAGCCAAGGGGTGACTCACCCATGCTCGAGACGCTCGGCTCTCGGTTCAGCTCCACCTGGACCTGGTGGAGTGGGAACGCCGGGGGCTGGGAGCCCTGTGGCAGGGTCTGAATCGAAGCTTGGGGCAAAGGGTGGGCAGAATCGCCGGCCATCTGGTTAAACCCGCTCCTCTCGTGCGGTGACAGGTTCCCGGAAATCGTGCTGAACGAGCGCCAGTGGTTGGAAAAACTCTCCGAGGGTTCCGCTGGCACATCTAAGAAATCGGGAGAGAAGTAAGTAATCAGTGATTGGAAACAATGAAGCAATTATTCCCATTCTCGATTCCGAATGGAAATTTCCCATGTAAGCGTGTCACGCTGTAATTACATCCTCCTGCCAGTACTGGCGCTGTGACACATCCATTATAGAGCAGGGTGTCATTTCAATAACAACAACTTGCATTTATATAGCACCCTGAACGTAGTAAAATGTCCCAGGGCGCTTCACAGGAGCGTTAATAAGACAAAATTTGACACCGAGCCACATAAGGAGATATTAGGACAGGTGACAAGAGGTCGGTTTTAAGGAGCGTCTTAAAGGAGGAGAGAGAGGCGGAGAGGTTTAGGGAGGGAATTCCAGAGCTCGGGGCCCAGGCGGCTGAAGGCACGGCCGCCAATGCTGGAGCGATGTAAATCGAGCAATGCGCAAGAGGCCAGGATTGCAGGAGCACAGAGATCTCGGAGGGTTGCAGGGGCTGGAGGAGGTTACAGAGATGGGGGGGGGGGAGCGAGGGCCATGGAGAGATTTTAACACGAGGATAAGAATTTTAAAATTTTAAAATCGAGGCGTTGCCGGACCAGGAGCCAATATAGGTCAGCGAGCACAGGGGGCGATGGGCGAACGGGACTCAAGTTAAGCGTGACAAAATGTTGACATAGAGACTTATAATGCGAAAAGCAGACAGGGAGCGGGCAAAGAGTTAATCTTAATAATATATATGTATTTTTTTAAAATAAGAGATAAGGCTTTCCCATAAATAACTCCCCATGTTTTCAAAACACAATCTTTCCCAGGAGGATTAGGGGGGAGGTCTTGTGCTGGTGAATATTTCTAAACTTCTTGAAAGCAATTTCCCCTCCTTACACTAAACCAGTTTTTCAGACCACCTGGATTGAGAACGTTTTAAAGGACGGGGGGGGGGGAAGTTTCGAAAAGTTAGCAAAAAGCTTTTGGCGTCCGAGTGTGTGATATTAACAAAAAAAAGGGAGTGTTAATTGCATCTTTGCCAGGACCCATTTTCAACCCTTTTTGCAGTTGGGTGCAGTGAAGCTTTAAAGGAGTTTTGCTGAGTTTATGAACTTTTAAAAACTTACTGTAGGTGTTCTTGCCCCTGATTTTCCTGGCCAGCTTGCGAAGCGGGCAATGCTGGAAGGCCAGCCGGAAAATGCACTGGTTCCGGCGGTTCTGGATCCTCTCCGAAGCTGCCATCGCGCTCCTTCCCTCCTCCTCCTCGAGGGGTGGGAGCGGAGTCTCTGCCGTCTCCTCCCCGCCTCTCCTGCTCTCGGAGGCGGAACCCCGCAGCAGCGCACACCGCCTTAAAGGCGCAGTCCACACTAGGAGAGGGGGGGGGAGTCGGGATTTTTGCCGACAGAAAATGCCCAGGCAGTTTCATCCGCCCCTTCTTGCCTTTCTCTTGCCCCCCTCTTTTGCGGGTTGCCCACCATGTAAATTAATCCCGAGTATGAGATTGTAGGGAGGTCGTGGGGTTCGAGTCCCGCTCCAGAGACTTGAGCACACAAAACCGGGCCGACACGCCCAGTGGCAGTGCTGAGGGAGCGCCGCACTGTCGGAGGGGCAGTACTGAGGGAGCGCCACACTGTCAGAGGGGCAGTACTGAGGGAGCGCTGCACTGTCGGAGGGGCAGTACTGAGGGAGCGCTGCACTGTCGGAGGGGCAGTACTGAGGGAGCGCCGCACTGTCGGAGGGGCGGTACTGAGGGAGCGCCGCACTGTCGGAGGGGCAGTACTGAGGGAGCGCCGCACTGTCCTACTTATACCCCGCTGCCTCTCCATCTCTCTCTCCTACCTTAAGATCTTCCTCATCACCCACCTCTTTGTCCGCTAATGCTGATCGACCGTGGGGGGCATTGCAGCTGGGCCTGATCCTGCCCTTACCTCGGCTGTACGGTGAGATGGAGACTTGCTCTCCGCCCGCTGAGGCCCAATATTCCCCTAAACGCTCCAGCCAGGCAACCGCTAAAGGCGCGGGAGGAAGTGCCGTCCCTTTCGTTGATCTCGCAGCCATCAAGACTGAAACAGGTGCTTTACCACAAGCAGAAGAGATTGACGCACAACGCCTGTCTGTCCTGCCCTCGGGCAGGAGCTCACCCAAGCCTAACACGCACGAGATTCTTGAGCCAACGACTGGGGAAGGGGCGCGGCATGGTTTTCAGTTGCCTCCCTTGAGGTTTTTTATCTTCGGAGGCCCTTCTCCTAACTGTGCCACAACTAACGAGGCCCAGCCCGTGACTCAGTGAGCAGCACTCTTGAGTCAGAAGGTCGAGGGTTCAAAGTCCCACACCAGAGACTTGAGCACAAGATTCCAGCCCGACACTCCCAGTGCCAGTACCGAGGGCGTGCCGGCCTAACTCGCACCGACGACCGTTCGTTCACCCATCAGCCCCTGTGCTCGCTGACCTACATTGGCTACCAGCACCTCGATTTTAAAATTCACATCCTCGTGTTCCAATCTCTCCATGGCCTCCTCGCCCCCTCCTCCCTATCTCTCTAACCTCCTCCAGCCCCTAACACTCTCCCAGATCTCTGCGCTCCTCCAATTCTGGCCTCTTGCGCATCCCCTCGATTTCCATCGCTCCACCATTGGCGGCCGTGCCTTCAGCTGCCTGGGCCCCGAGCTCTGGAATTCCCTCCCTAAACCTCTCTGCCTCCCTCTCTCCTCCTTTAAGAGGCTCCTTAAAACCGACCTCTTTGACCAAGCTTTTGGTCGCCTGTCCTAACATCTACTTATGTGGCTCGGTGTCAAATTCTGACTGATAATCGCTCCTGTGAGACGTTTTACTATGTTCAAGGCGCTATATAAATGAAAGTTGTTATTGTTGGAGCGCCGCACTGTCGGAGGGGCGGTACTGAGGGAGCGCCGCACTGCCGGAGGGGCGGTACTGAGGGAGCGCCGCACTTTCGGAGGGGCGGTACTGAGGGAGCGCCGCACTGTCGGAGGGGCGGTACTGAGGGAGCGCTGCACTGTCGGAGGGGCGGTACTGAGGGAGCGCCGCACTGTCGGAGGGGCGGTACTGAGGGAGCGCTGCACTGTCGGGGGGGCTGTACTGAGGGAGCGCCGCACTGTCGGAGGGGCGGTACTGAGGGAGCGCCGCACTGTTGGAGGGGCGGTACTGAGGGAGTGCTGCACTGTCGGAGGGGCGGTACTGAGGGAGCGCCGCACTGTCGGAGGGGCGGTACTGAGGGAGCGCTGCACTGTCGGAGGGGCGGTACTGAGGGAGCGCCGCACTGTCGGAGGGGCGGTACTGAGGGAGCGCCGCACTGTCGGAGGGGCGGTACTGAGGGAGTGCTGCACTGTCGGAGGGGCGGTACTGAGGGAGCGCCGCACTGTCGGAGGGGCGGTACTGAGGGAGCGCTGCACTGTCGGAGGGGCTGTACTGAGGGAGCGCCGCACTGTCGGAGGGGCGGTACTGAGGGAGCGCCGCACTGTCGGAGGGGCGGTACTGAGGGAGCGCTGCACTGTCGGAGGGGCGGTACTGAGGGAGCGCCGCACTGTCGGAGGGGCGGTACTGAGGGAGCGTCGCACTGTCGGAGGGGCGGTACTGAGGGAGCGCCGCACTGTCGGAGGGGCGGTACTGAGGGAGCGCCGCACTGTCGGAGGGGCGGTACTGAGGGAGTGCTGCACTGTCGGAGGGGCGGTACTGAGGGAGCGCCGCACTGTCAGAGGGGCAGTACTGAGGGAGCGCCGCACTGTCGAAGGGGCAGTACTGAGGGAGCGCCGCACTGTCGGAGGGGCAGTACTGAGGGAGCGCCGCACTGTCGAAGGGGCAGTACTGAGGAGCGCCGCACTGTTGGAGGTGCCGTCTTTCAGATGAGACATTAATCCGAGTCTGCCATCTCAGGTAGATGTAAAAGATCACATAGGCACTATTTCGAAGAAGAGCAGGGGGAGTTCTCCCCGGTGTCCTGGGGCCAATATTTATCCCTCAACCAACATCATTCAAACAGATGATCTGGTCATTATCTCATTGCTGTTTGTGGGAGCTTGCTGTGCGCAAATTGGCTGCCGTGTTTCCCACATTACAACAGTGACTACACTTTTTAAATACTTCATTGGCTGTAAAGCGCTTTGGGACGTCCTGAGGTGGTGAAAGGCGCTGGAGAAATGTGAGTCTTTCTCTCTATTGGAAATGATGGCGGAGATTGAAATGGTCAAATAACATTTCAGTTCTTGATTCAAGCTGCCGTTTATTATTCCTCGGCACTTCCTCGTTTTCTGGTGAGCTGTGAGAGAAGTGAAACGACTTTTCTTGCAGTTGCTTTTTTGAAACATTCATATTGAAAGATCTTTCTGAGGTGGAGCCAAAAGGAGATTTAATTTCGACTCAGTCGCATAAACGAAAGCGAATCTCATTCGGAGACGATAAATAAATTCAGATTCAAATTCGAGAGGCGAGAATAAAATTAAAATGAGTTGTAAGGGATGTACGTTAAAGGGGACCTTGGTGGGGGGCAGGGCTGAATCTGTGTTGACTGCGACGCCCTCATGGTCGAATTGCCCGCCAACACTTGCTGCATATAAAGAATGGCCGCTTGGGCGCAGTGATGGGAGACCATCCAATCGCAGAGTCCGATGAGCTGTACACCCTGTGATTCATGGCCACCTCCCCCCCCCCTGTGACAGAGGTCCTGAGGCCAATCTGTGCTCCTTCCGTGGATGCTGCCAGAGAGGCTGGGGCTACCAGATTGGAGAAGATGTCTCTCTTGGCCTCTGTCGCAGCTGCCGTCTTTCGGATGAGACGTTAAACCGAGGCCCCGTCTGCCCTCTCGGGTGGATGTAAAAGATCCCACGGCCACTATTGGAAGAAGAGCAGGGGGAGTTCTCCCCAGTGTCCTGGGGCCAATATTTATCCCTCAACTAACATCATTAAGACCGCCTACTTCCACCTCCGTAACATCGCCCGTCTCCGCCCCTGCCTCAGCTCATCCGCTGCTGAAACCCTCATCCATACCTTTGTTATCTCCAGACTTGACTATTCCAACGCACTCCTGGCCGGCCTCCCACATTCCACCCTACGTAAACTTGAGGTGATCCAAAACTCTACTGCCCCGTGTCCTAACTCGCACCGAGTCCCGTTCGCCCATCACCCCCTGTGCTCGCTGACCTACATTGGCTCCCGGTTAAGCACCGCCTCGATTTCAAAATTCTCATCCTTGTTTTCAAATCCCCTCCGTGGCCCTCGGCCCCCCTCTCCCTATCTCTGTAACTCCTCCAGCCCCACAACCCTCCGAGATCTCCGCGCTCCTCTAATTCGGCTCTCTTGAGCATCCCTGATTATAATCGCTCCACCATTGGCGGCCGTGCCTTCAGCTGCCCGGGCCCTAAGCTCTGGAATTCCCTCCCTAAACCTCTCCGCCTCTCAATCCATCTTTAAGACGCTCCTTAAAACCTGACCTCATTGAGCAAGCTTTTGGTCACCTGCCCTAATGTCTCCTTATATGGCTCGGTGTCAAATTTTTTGTTTGATAACACTCCTGCGAAGTGCCTTGGGCCGTTTTACTACGTTAAAGGCGCTGTATAAATGCAAGTTGAAGCGGTCGTCGTCACATTGCAGTTTGTGGGATCTTGCTGTGCGCAAGTTGGACAGTGGAAAATCTCATTCAAAACAGGGGCAAACCTCACCTCAGAGATTTATAATTCCCTGTTCCGTATCTTAGGAATTCCTGGCTTGTATACCAGAAATTCCAAGTGTCTCTGCCCACCTAAAAAAGGGTGGATAAGAGATGTGCAATATCCCTTATCTGAGGAAGGATGTACTTGCCTTAGAGGCGGTGTAACGAAGGTTCACTAGATTGATCCCTGGGATGAGAGGGCTGTCCTATGAGGAGAGATTGAGTAGATTGGGCCGATACTCTCTGGAGTTTAGAAGAATAAGAGGTGATCTCATTGAAACATATAAGATTCTGAGGGGGATTGACAGGGTAGATGCTGAGAGGTTGTTTCCCCTGGCTGGAGAGTCTAGAACCAGGGGTCACAGTCTCAGGATAAGGGGTCGGCCATTGAGGACTGAGATGACTGAGACTGACAAAAGTAAGGAAATTACGATGAACCTTTATAAAACACTGGTTCGGCCTCAACTGGAGTACTGTGTCCAATTCTGGGCACCAAACTTTAGCGAGATGTAAAGGCCTTAGAGAGGGTGCAGAAAATATTGACGAGAACGATTCCAGGGATGAGGGACTTCAGTTACGTGGATGGACCAGAGAAGCTGGGGTTGTTCTTCTTCGAGCAGAGAAGGTTGAGAGGAGATTTGATAGAGGTGTTCAAAATCATGAGGATTCTAGACAGGGTAGATAGAGAGAAACTGTTCCCATTGGTGGAAGGGTCGAGAACCAGAGGACACAGCTTTAAGGAGATTGGCAGAAGAACCAAAGGCGACGTGAGGAATAACTTTTTTACGCAGCGAGTGGTTAGGATCTGGAATGCTCTGCCTGAAAGGGTGGTGGAGGCAGATTCAATCACTGCTTTCAAAAGGGAGTTGGATAAGTACCTGAAGGAAAAAAATTTGCAGGGTTGCAGGGAAAGGGCGGGGGAGGAGTGGGACTAGTTGAATTGCTCTTGCAGAGAGCCGGCACGGGCTCTATGGGCCAAATGGCCTCCTTCTGTGCTGTAACCGTTCTATGATTCTGTGAGAAGGAATTTCTTCACTCAGAGGGTTGTGAATCTTTGGAATTCTCTGCCCCAGAGGGCTGTGGATGCTCAGTCGTTGAGTATATTCAAGGCTGAGATCGAGAGATTTTTGGACTCTAAGGGAATCAAGGGATATGGAGATCAGGCGGGAAAGTGGAGTTGAGGTCGAAGATCAGCCATGATCTTATTAAATGGCAGAGCAGGCTCGAGGGACCGTATGGCCGACTCCTGCTCTTATTTCTTATGTTCTATGTTCTCTCCATGAGATTATAGACCATGGTATAGGACCAGTTTAGCATATCATAGAATCATAAGAAGGAGGCCATTCGGCCCATCTTGTCCATGCTGGCCGACAAAGAGCTATCCAGCCTAATCCCACTTTCCAGTTCTTGGTCCGTAGCCCTGTAGGTTACGACACTTCAAGTGCATATCCAAGTACTTTTTAAATGTGATGAGGGTTTCTGCCTCTACCACCCTTTCAGGCAGTGAGTTCCAGACCCCCACCACCCTCTGGGTGAAAAAAGTTCTCCTCAACTCCCCTCTAATCCTTCTACCAATTACTTTAAATCTCTGCCCCCTGGTTATTGACCTCTCTGCTAAGGGAAATAGGTCCTTCCTGTCCACTCTATCCAGGCCCCTCATAATTTTATACACCTCAATTAAATCTCCCCTCAGCCTCCTCTGTTCCAAAGAAAACAACCCCAGCCTCTCCAATCTTTCCTCAAAGCTAAAATTCTACAGTCCTGGCAACATCCTCGTAAATCTCCTCTGCACCCCCTCTAGTGCAATCACATCTTTCCTGTAATGTGGTGACCAGAACTGCACGCAGTACTCCAGCTGTGGCCTAACTAGAGTTTTATACAGTTCAAGCATAACCTCCCTGCTCTTATATTCTATGCCTCGTCTAATAAAGGCAAGTATGCCGTATGCCTTCTTAACCACCTTATCTACCTGTCCTGCTACCTTCAGGGATCTATGGACATGCACTCCAAGGTCCCTCTGATCCACTGGAAACAGCCTTCCAGTCACAAATCTCTCTCTGAGTCAGAAGGTTGTGGGTTCGTAGTCCCACACCAGAGACTCGAGCCCATAATCTAGGCCGACACTCTCAGTGCAGTACTGAGGGAGCGCCGCACTGTCGGAGGGGCAGTACTGAGGGAGCGCCGCACTGTCGGAGGGGCAGTACTGAGGGAGCGCCGCACTGTCGGAGGGGCAGTTCTGAGGGAGCGCCACACTGTCGGAGGGGCAGTACTGAGGGAGCGCCGCACTGCCGGAGGGGCAGTACTGAGGGAGCGCTGCACTATCGGAGGGTCAGTACTGAGGGAGCACCGCACTGCGGGAGGGGCAGTACTGAGGGAGCACCGCACTGCGGGAGGGGCAGTACTGAGGGAGCGCCGCACTGTCGGAGGGGCAGTACTGAGGGAGCGCTGCACTGTCGGAGGGGCGGTACTGAGGGAGCGCCGCACTGTCGGAGGGGCGGTACTGAGGGAGTGCCGCACTGTCGGAGGGGCGGTACTGAGGGAGCGCCACACTGTCGGAGGGGCAGTACTGAGGGAGCGCCGCACTGTCGGAGGGGCAGTACTGAGGGAGGGCCGCACTGTCGGAGGGGCAGTACTAAGGGAGCGCCGCACTGTTGGAGGGGCGGTACTGAGGGAGCGCCGCACTGTCGGAGGGGCGGTACTGAGGGAGTGCTGCACTGTCGGAGGTGCCATCTTTCAGCTGAGACGTTAAACCGAGGCCCCATCTGCCCTCTCAGGTGGACGTAAAAGATCCCACGGCCACTATTTAAAAGAAGAGCAGGGGGGAGTTCTCCCCGGTGTCCTGGGGCCAATATTTATCCCTCAATCAACATCACTAAAATAAAAGATCTGGTCATAGAATCATAGAATCGTTACAGCACAGAAGGAGGCCATTCGGCCCGTCGAACCCGTGCCGGCTCTCTGCAAGATCACTTCAGCTAGTCCCACTCCCCCCGCCCTTTCCCCGGAGCCCTGCAAAATTTTTTCCTTCAGGTACTTATCCAATTCCCTTTTGAAAGCCACGATTGAGTCTGCCTCCACCACCCTATCAGGCAGCGCATTCCCGATCCTAACCACTCGCTGCGTAAAAAAGTTTTTCCTCATGTCGCCTTCAGTTCTTCTGCCAATCACCTTGAATCTGTGTCCTCTGGTTCTCGACCCTTCCGCCAATGGGAACAGTTTCTCTCTGCCTACTCTGTCCAGATCACTCATGATTTTGAGCACCTCGATCAAATCTCCTCTCAACCTTCTCTGCTCCAAGGAGAACAACCCCAGCTTCTCCAGTCTATCCACGTCACTGAAGTCCCTCATCCCTGGAATCATTCTTATAAATTTTTTCTGTACCCTCTCTAAGGCCTTCACATCCTTCCTAAAGTGCCGAGAATGGGACACAACACTCCAGTTGAGGCCGAACCAGTGTTTTATAAAGGTTCATCATAACTTCCTTGCTTTTGTACTCTATGCCTCTATTTATGAAGCCCAGGATCCCGTATGCTTTTTTAACTGCTTTCTCAACCTGCCCTGCCACCTTCAACGATTTGTGCACATATACCCCCAGGTCTCCCTGTTCATGCACCCTCTTTAGGATTGTACCCTTTAGTTTATATTGCCTCTCCTCATTCTTCCTACTAAAATGTATCACTTCGCACTTTTCTGCGTTAAATTTCATCTGCCACGTGTCCGCCCATTTCACCAGCCTGTCTATGTCTTCCTGAAGTTTATCACTAGCCTCCTCACTGTTCACTATATATCCAAGTTTTGTGTCATCTGCAAATTTTGAAATTGTGCCCTGTACACCCAAGTCCAAGTCATTAATATATATCAAGAAAAGCAGTGGTCCTAGAACCGATCCCTGGGGAACATCACTGTATACCTTCCTCCAATCCAATAAACAACCGTTCACCACTACTCTCTGTTTCCAATCACTTAGCCAATTTCGTATCCATGCTGCCACTGTCCCTTTTATTCCATGGGCTTCAACTTTGCTGGCGAGCCTATTATGTGGCACTTTGTCAATCGCCTTTTGGAAGTCCATGTACACCACATCAACCGCAGTGCCCTCATCAACCCTCTCTGATACCTCATCAAAAAACTCGGTCAAGTTAGTTAAACACGATCTGCCTTTAACAAATCCGTGCTGGCTTCCCTTAATTAATCCACACTTGTCCAAGTGACTGTTAACTTTCTCCCGGATTATAGTTTCTAAAAGCTTCCCCGCTACCGAGGTTAAACTGATTGGCCTGCAGTTGCTGTCATTTATCTCATTACTGTTTGTGGGAGCTTGTTGTGCGCAAATTGGCTGCTGCGTTTCCCACATTACAACAGTGACTACACTTCAAAAAAAGTACTTCATTGGTTATAAAGGGCTTCGGGACGTCCGGTGGCCGTGAAAGGTGCTATAGAAATGCAAGTCAATCTTTACAGGAGTAAAGAAGTCTTACTCCAATTATACAGGGCCTTGGTGAGACCACACCTGGAGTACTGTGTACAGTTTTGATCTCCTTACCTAAGGAAGGATATACTTGCCATAGAGGGAGTGCAACGAAGGTTCACGAGATTGATTCCTGGGATGGCGGGACTGTCGTATGAGAAGAGATTGAGTAAACTAGGCCTGTATTCTCTTGAATTCAGAAGAATGAGAGGGGATCTCATTGAAGCTTACAAAATTATTACAGGGCTTGATCGGGTGGATGCTGGGAGAATGTTTCCCTTGGCTGGGGAGTCTAGAACCAGGGGCCACAGCCTCAGGATAAAGGGTAGGCCATTCTTCTTCTTCTTAGGCAGTCCCTCGGAACCGAGGATGACTTGCTTCCACACTAAGAATGAGTTCTCAGGTGACTGATGAGTCCAATGCGGGACCTACAGTCTCTGTCACAGGTGGGGCAGACGGTGGTTGAAGGGGTGGGGTGCTTGGGTTGACGTGCGCTCCTTCCGCTGCCTGCGCTTGGCTTCCGCTTGCTCCCGGCGAAGAGACTCGAGGTGTTCGGCACCTTCCCGGATGCTTCTCCTCCACTTTGTGCGGTCTTGGGCCAGGGATTCCCAGGTGTCGGTGGGGATGTTACACTTTTTCAAGCAGGCTTTGAGGGTGTCCTTGAAGCGTTTCCTCTGCCCACCTGGGGCTCTCTTGCCGTGCCGGAGCTCCGAGTAGAGCGCTTGTTTTGGGAGTCTCGTATCGGGCATGCGGACAATGTAACCCGTCCATCGGAGCTGATCGAGCATGGTCAAAGCTTCGATGCTGGGGATGTTGGCCTGAGCAAGAACACTGACGTAGGCCATTCAGGACTGAGATGAGAAGAAATTTCTTCACAGAGGGTGGGTGAGTCTTTGGAATTCTCTACCCCAGAGGGCTGTGGAGGCTCAGTCATTGGGTATATTCAAAACAGAAGTCGATAGATTTCTGGCTAGGAAGGGCATCAAGGGATATGGCGACAGGGCCGGTGAATGGAGTTGAGGCAGAAGATCAGCCATGATCTCATTGAATGGCGGAGCAGGCTTGAAGGGCCGAATGGCCTCCTCCTGCTCCTAATTCTTATGTTTACCTGCAGCCATGTAAGTAAATCATTTGTTGGGAGGGAAAATGAATAAAGACAGAGACCTCCCATGCAGTTTAATTTATTCATAGTTTGACCTCCGATGAACTGTAGTAAATGTTTCGCCAGTGAGGTGTTAAGAGAATTAATACAAATCAATCGGAAATTGGATTGGAATTACAAACAGACAGTAGAAAAAATTAAAATAAATCAGTAATTAAGCTGTACAATAGTCTTAAAGTCGGCAGGTTGTCGGTAACCATGGCAACAAGAGTCCGTTCTCGGAGAATCGCCCCCCTCAACCCCAGAATCTCTGGCGTGGGCTCGCGCTCTTCTCCTCCTCTTGGGCCTCGCTGGCCGAGGTGGCAAACATCTTGTCTGGCGCCAGGAGAAACATGTAGCAGAGGTTGCAGACGAGGAGGCCGAGGATGGGGAAGAAAGTTAGGCCGTAACCGAAGCCTCGGAACGTACTGCTGATCGCGAAGGTCAGCCAGTAAATCAACCTGGGGAGAGGGGGAGGGTCAGCGGAGAGTGAAGAGAGGGCCGTTAATCTGTGCACAACAAGCGACTACACATTCCCGACGCACACAAAAAGAAAACCGCATACACGAGCGCGCACATCCTTTTCTACCGTGGCAGCTGTGGCTCAGTGGGCAGCACTCTCTCGCCTCTGGGTCAGAAGGTCGTGGGTTCGAGCCCCCACTCCAGAGACTTGAGCACCAAATCCAAGCCGACACACCCAGTGTCAGTACTGAGGGAGCGCCGCACTGTCGGAGGGGCGGTACTGAGGGAGCGCCGCACTGTCGGAGGGGCGGTACTGAGGGAGCGTTGCACTGTCGGAGGGGCAGTACTGAGGGAGCGCCGCACTGTCGGAGGGGCGGTACTGAGGGAGCGCCGCACTGTCGGAGGGGCGGTACTGAGGGAGCGCCGCACTATCGGAAGGGCAGTACTGAGGGAGCGCCGCACTGTCGGAGGGGCGGTACTGAGGGAGCGCCGCACTGTCAGAGGGGCAATACTGAGGGAGCGCCGCACTGTCGGAGGGGTGTTACTGAGGGAGCGCCGCACTGTCGGAGGGGCGGTACTGAGGGAGCGCTGCACTATCGGAGGGGCAGTACTGAGGGAGCACCGCACTGTCGGAGGGGCAGTACTGAGGGAGTGCCGCACTGTCGGAGGTGCCGTCTTTCGGACGAGACGTTAAACCGAGGGCCCCGTCTGCCCTCTGGTGGATGTAAAAGATCCCACGGCCACTATTGGAAGAAGAGCAGGGGGCGTTCTCCCCAGTGTCCTGGGGCCAATATTTATCCCTTAATCAACATCACTAAAAAAAAACCAGATAATCTGGTCATTATCACATTGCTGTTTGTGGGAGCTTGCTGTGCACAAATTGGCTGCCGCGTTTCCTACATTACAACAGTGACTACACTTCAAAAATGTACTTCATTGGCTGTAAAGCACTTTGGGACGTCCTGAGGTGGCGAAAGGCGCTGGAGAAATACAAGTCTTGGCTAAGGGGTGACCTGATAGAGGTCTTTAAATTTATGAAGTGGTTCGATAGGGTAGACGTAGAGAGGATGATCAGACCCGTGCTACAGACTCCCCCAGATTTCCTGTGAGATGTGCCATGGGTGATCAATTAGTAATTCCGAGCACCTAGCCAGTGTCTGATCCGGGGTTTAATTCCCATTTACTGTTGGTAATGATGTGCTCCTCAACACCAGGAATGTCAGTGCTGGGAAAGGAAGACTCCCATTTCAGGAATACACACTGTCCCATCAAACACTCCCAGGGCGGGTACAGCACGGGTTCGATACAGAGTAAAGCTCCCCTACACTGTCCCATCAAACACTCCCAGGGCAGGTACAGCACGGGTTAGATACAGAGTAAAGCTCCCTCTACACTGTCCCATCAAACACTCCCAGGGCAGGTACAGCACGGGGTTCGATACAGAGTAAAGCTCCCTCTACACTGTCCCCATCAAACACTCCCAGGGCAGGTACAGCACGGGTTAGATACAGAGTAAAGCTCCCACTACACTGTCCCATCAAACACTCCCAGGGCAGGTACAGCATGGGTTAGATGTCTGGTGCTAAGTTCTATCGCTGGTTGTGCTGCGTTAGAAAAAAGCCGGGGATCTGAAGACAGAAGGAGGAGCCTCGCTCCTGATCACTTGTTTCCGGCAGAGACATAAATGTGCGAGGTCACTGGATTGGATCTGGACAATAAGCCACACCCAACGCGAGCTGGACCTCAGCGAGAGAGGAGGAGGAGGAGGGAAGGTGGTAACGGAACGTCGCCCCGGAACACTCACCTCGCGAGGGCGAAGAACGCGGTGAGGAGCGGGAGAAGCTTGAGCGCCTCGTGCGGGATGTACGTGGAGAGCACGATGAGGTTGACGAAGAAGAGGACGAAGAGGTGGATGGAGTCGGTCACGAAGCGCTGGTGGATCTCCACTTCCTCCTTCCTCTCTCCGAAGGGGTCGACAGAGGAAGAGCAGAGCCTCGCCAAGCCGTAGACGATGATACCTGCCGGGGGGAGGGGGGAGAAAGACGGGGAACGCGGGTGAAACCGAGAAGTGGGTGCCACGTCGTCCGAGAGCAAGAGAGCTGAGGCACCCAACCACTGGAGATGGAGCCAATGCCAATTTCAAGCCCAACGCTTGCAAAAAAGGTGTGGAGATGGGTCAGCACGGGAGCTGGTCCGTTGAGTTTCCTGTTTATGGGATGTTGGTGTCGCTGGCAAGGCCGGCATTTATCGCCCCTCCCGAATCGCCCCTTGAGAAGGTGGTGGTGAGCCGCCTTCTTGAACCGTTGCAGTCCCGTGTGGTGAAGATACTCCCACAGTGCTGTTAGCGGGGGAGCTCCAGGATATAGCGGGTTCGATACAACCGAGGGGCTTGCTAGGCCCACTTCAGAGTGTGAAGGAATAAGCCATATAACCTATTCAGAAAAATACACTATCTTATGAAAGAATTCTGGCCTTATTAAAACATGACAAACTGGGTTTGGAAACTTAGAAACCTAACTATGAAATAGCTGTGAAAGAATTCTGGCTATTGAGATAAGATAGTTGGTGACCCTGAATAAATAACCTTATTGAAACAGAAGGTGCATGGCTCCGACAGGCTGACCTTTTGGGAACAAAACAATGGTCCATACTGGATTAAGGTGTTTTAATTTAAACTTTGTAAAGGTGGCACATAAGATAAGGAACATCTGCCCTTCACACCGTTTTTATATGGTCAACACCTGGAGATGAGACAAGATTCTGGAATGCTACAAGAATTGCAGAGGTCGGCAGAAAGATGAATAGGCATAATTAACTTGCATCAGCAGAAACTTTCAAAGGAAATACCGCTGAAAAAGGGTATAAATATTGAAGTCTCAAATGGCACATCAGACTCGCTTTAATCGGGCAAAGCGATTTTCGGCTACAGAGGCGGCTCTGTGGTCTCCAACTCTTTGTACCTCGGGGATCAAAGGTATTTGATATTGATGGATATCCTGTATAGAAAACTTTAAGAACTGTAATGCTATAGCGAAATTAAGATTTAAAAGTAAGATTCTCTGTTAATAAGATAGTATTTTTTCTCTTTTTAGAACTGTTAATGTTGCGATTGACTGATTCACCAACTGTAAATTGCATGTCGGTTCTTTTAATAAATCTCTATATATTTTTAGAATTGTCTCACATAAGTCTTCTGTATCAATAACTCGCGAACTCAATCTCTGTACACTCTTTGGTGAAGAGTTATAGAATTCTGAAGGAGTTCTCCGGACCTTCATAATATCTGGGGCGTTACAGTCTAGCTAAACTTATTAAAAGCGCTATCTGGAGGACGGTAACATTCTCGGGTTGTTCCTTTCCTTTAGGGAGAGATAGCCCGGACCTTTAGACCCAATTAAGCGTCTTTAGGATTCGGCTACCTCAAACTTTAGTTGAAAGTGAACGTCTGAGAAATACGCCTGATCTGGGATAGCCCCAGAGGGGCTAGGACTAGTAAAAACCCCTTCAAGAGGGCAGTTAAGAGTCAACCACATTGCTGTGGGTCTGGAGTCACATATACCCGGCCAGACCAGGGTAAGGACGGCAGATTACTGACGCTAGCTTTTTATTCCAGATTTATTTAATTGAATTTAAATTCCCCTCAAATTCGTGGTGGGATTTGAACTCCTGTCTCCAGATCATTAGTCCAGGCCTCTGGATTACTCGTCCAGTAACATAAACACTATGCTACCGTACCGCCACCAATTTACCTTCTCTTCTCTTAATGTTCTCCCATCACCCTCCCTGTCCTCGCTGACCTGCATTGGCTCCCGGTTAAGCAACGCCTCGAATTTAAAATTCTCATCCTTGTGTTCAACTCCCTCCATGGTCTCCTCACCCTTCCCTGTCTCAGTAACCTCCTTCAGCCCCTACAACCCTCCCAGATCTCTGCGCTCCTCCAATTCTGGCCTCTTGCGCATCCCCCCGATTTCCATCGCTCCACCATTGGCGGCCGTGCCTTCAGCTGCCTGGACCCTGAGCTCTGGAATTCCCTCCCTAAACCTCTCTGCCTCTCTCTCTCCCCTCCTTTAAGACGCTCCTTCAAACCGACCTCTTTGACCAAGCTTTTGGTCGCCTGTCCCTAATATCTCCTTATGTGGCTCGGTGTAAAATTTTGTCTGATTAACGCTCCTATGAAGCGCCCTGGGACTTTAAAGACGCTATATAAATGCAAGTTGTTGTTGTGTCCCGCGTTCAGGGTACAGTCGCATAGTAGTTGTGTTACTGGACTGGTAATCCAGAGGCCTGGACTAATGATCCAGAGACGTGAGTTCAAATCCCACCACGGCAGCTGGGGAATTTAAATTCAATTAAATAAATCTGGAATAATTACTAGTATCAGTAATGGTGACCATGAAACTATCGGATTGTCGTAAAAACCCATCTGGTTCACTAATGTCCTTCAGGGAAGGAAATCTACCGTCTTTACCCCGGTCTGGCCGGGTATATGTGACTCCAGTCCCACAGCAATGTGGTTGACTCTTAACGGCCCCTCTGAAATGGCCAAGCGAGCCCCTCAGATGTATTCAAGGCGGCGGCTCACCACCACCTTCTCCAGGGCAATTAGGGATGGGCAATAAATGCCGGCCTTGCCAGCGACGCCCACATTCTGTGAATGAATGAAACAAAATTTTGAGCCTTGGTCTCTTGACACTCGTCCCCCCTCCACCTGCCAAACCACCAACCCCCTCCCCCCACAGTCCCTCGACAAACTCGTCTCATGCAAGATAAAGGCCACCTTACCCATCAGGATGGGAACGGTTGCGAAGATGCTGCATCGGAGGGTGTAGACCATCCGGGCGTTGACGTTGGGCATCAGAGGGACATCAAAGGGCAGGAAGACGTAGGCCCCGTACAGGAAGCAGGGGTAGATGATCAGCGACCCCGCCAGCGCCGCCGTGGCCTTGAGGTTGGTCCGGGTGCAGCGGGGGCACTGCGGCCTTTTCTCGCCGCGCGCCTCCGAGTCCGAGTCCGGCCACTCCGCGTCGGGCGGCGCGTAGTTCCTCGCGGGCGGCCGCTGGCCGTGGCTGCCGGGGCCCACCAGGAAGGGTTGGCGCTCAAGGCTGGCACCGTTTCCCAAGGGCTTCCCGCCGTCGGCCCACGCCGGCTGCTCGTCCCGGCTCCCCCGCAGCGATGACCGCTCCGCCGTCAGCGCGGCGGGATGGGGAACCAGCACGAGGACGCTGGGGTCGAAGACGATGGGCACCGTGCCGACGGGCTCGCCCTCCTTCTCCGGCGTGGCGGCGCCCGCTGCCCAGTCGAGACTACCGGCTTCTGGATTGTCTGCTCTGCGGGCATCGGCCTCCGATGCCTCCACCTCCGGTCGACTGGCCGCGAAGGTCGCCATTTCGATGTCGCTTTCCCCGGCAACCGAATGCTGGTTGCCGCCGGAGTACTCCAGCGTGCTGGTGGTGTGAAGCAGGGGCGTCTCACCATCCTCCGAGGATCCGGAACTCCGGCGACCACCTGGGTCGCTCGGCTCCTTGGCTGCGATCTCCAACAACTCCTCCTGGTTGGCCAAACTCTGGGCATCGTCCTGGACGGTGGGCAGGAAGGCGGACATATCAGGCAGCTCCTGCAATGGCATTGATGTAGAATCACATCCAATTCACAGCACAGAAACAGGCCATTCGGCCCAACTGGTCCGTGCCAGGTGTTTATGCTCCACACCAGCCTCCTCCCACCCCTCGTCATCTCACCCCATCAGCATATCCTTCTATTCCTTTCTCCCTCATGTGTTTATCTAGCTTCCCCTTGAATGCATCTACGCTCTTCGCCTCAACCACTCCCTGTGGGAGCGAGTTCCACATTCTCACCACTCTCTGGGTAAAGAAGTTTCTCCTGAATTCCCAATTGGATTTATTAGTGACTGTCTTATATTGATAGACCCCTAGTTCTGGTCCCCGCTCCAAGCAAAAACATCTTCTCCACGTCTACCCTATCGACCCCTTCATAATTGAGCGAGATCAGCAAGTGATAGTGGGACAAGATTGGTGAGCTAATAGTCTTACACTGCTGGAGTGAATGAAGGCACTGAGCAGGGTCAGCCATGGCTCAGTGAGTCACAAACTCTCTCTCGCCTCTGAGTCAGAAGGTCGTGGGTTCGTAGTCCTACTCCAGAGACTTGAGCACAAAATCCAGGCCGACACACCCAGTGCAGTACTGAGGGAGCGCCGCACTGTCGGAGGGGCGGTACTGAGGGAGCGCCGCACTGTCGGAGGGGCGGTACTGAGGGAGCGCCGCACTGTCGGAGGGGCGGTACTGAGGGAGCGCCGCACTGTCGGAGGGGCGGTACTGAGGGAGCGCCGCACTGTCGGAGGGGCGGTACTGAGGGAGCGCCGCACTGTCGGAGGGGCAGTCCTGAGGGAGCGCCGCACTGTCGGAGGGGCAGTCCTGAGGGAGCACCGCACTGTCGGAGGGGCGGTACCGAGGGAGCGCCGCACTGTCGGAGGGGCGGTACCGAGGGAGCGCCGCACTGTCGGAGGGGCGGGTACCGAGGGAGCGCCGCACTGTCGGAGGGGCGGGTACCGAGGGAGCGCCGCACTGTCGGAGGGGCGGTACTGAGGGTGCGCCGCACTGTCGGAGGGGCGGTACCGAGGGAGCGCCGCACTGTCGGAGGGGCGGTACTGAGGGAGCGCCGCACTGTCGGAGGGGTGGTACTGAGGGAGCGCCGCACTGTCGGAGGGGCGGTACTGAGGGAGCGCCGCAGTGTCGGAGGTGCTGTCTTTCAAATGAGACGTTAAACCTCTCAGGTGGGTGTAAAAGATCCCAGGGCCATTGAAGAAGAGCAGGTGACCTGGGCCAACATTTATCCTTCAACCAGTATCAGTAAAACAGATGATCTGGACATTTTCACATCGCTGTTTGCGGGAGCTTGCTGTGCGCAAATTGGCTGCCATGTTTCTGACATTACAACAGTGACTACACTTCAAAAAAAGTACTTCATTGACTGTAAAGTGCTTTGGGACATCGTGAAACTCGCTATATAAATGCAAGGATTCTATACCCCTGGCTTTCAAGAGAGAACACTGATACAAAAAAAGGTTTCTCTCTGCAGAAAGTGATTCTCAGGATTTAATGAGGGACTTTGAATTAGCTGCAACATATTCCATGGGGAGACTCCTTCACTGCATTCCAATAGTAGGTAGGGCCGCCAAAGGGATTATGGAGAGTTCAATGAATGTGTTCTAACAGAGATTGGCACCACAGACCTGAGGAGCAGCTCGTTTAACCGGTAAAGCAGGAAATTCTCACAGCCCACGCTCATCCCAAAGTCTCCCGTCACCTCAGCAACAGAAGAACTGGATGACGTTCAGACTGGGGCTGATAAGTGGCAGGTAACATTCGTGCCACACAAGTGCCAAGCGATGACTATCTCCAACAAGCGAGAGTCTAACCACCTCCCCTTGACATTCAACAGCATTACCATCGCCGAATCCCCCACCATCAACATCCTGGGGGTCACCATTGACCAGAAACTTAACTGGACCAGCCACATAAATACTGTGGCAACAAGAGCAGGTCAGAGGCTGGGTATTCTGCGGCGAGTATCTCACCTCCTGACTCCCCAAAGCCTTTCCACCATCTACAAGGCACAAGTCAGGAGTGTGATGGAATACTCTCCACTTGCCTGGATGAGTGCAGCTCCGACAACACTCAAGAAGCTCGACACCATTCAGGACAAAGCAGCCCGCTTGATTGGCACCCCATCCACCACCTTAAACATTCACTCCCTCCACCACCGGCGCACCGTGGCTGCAGTGTGTACCATCTACAAGATGCACTGCAGCAACTCGCCAAGGCTTCTTCGGCAGCACCTCCCAAACCCGCGATCTCTTCCGCCTGGAAGGACAAGGGCAGCAGGCGCATGGGAACACCACCACCTCCAAGTTCCCCTCCAGTCACACATCATCCTGACTTGGAAATATATTGGGCCGTTCCTTCATCATCGCTGGGTCAAAATCTTGGAACTCCCTCCCCAACAGCACTGTGGGAGCACCTTCACCGCACGGACTGCAGCGGTTCAAGAAGGCGGCTCAAGGGCAATTAGGGATGGGCAATAAACGCTGGCCTTGCCAGCGATGCCCAAATCCCAGAAATTAATTTTTTTAAAATCTCGAGGCAGGACAAGCTGGTTCGTGAAGTCAAGGAAAAGATCTTGCATTTATATAGCGACGTCCCAAAGCGCTTCACAGCCAATGAAGTGCTTTTGAAATGCAGTCACTGTTGTAATGTCGGGAAGACGCGGTCGCCAATTTGCGTAACAACAACTTGCATTTATACGGCGCCTTAGTGTCAGCTGTGGCTCAGTGGGAGGCACTCTCTCGCCTCTGATTCAGAAGGTCATGGGTTGGAGCCCCACTCCATAGCGCAAATATCCATCGTGAAAAGCGCGGTAGAAATACAAGTCTTTCTTTATATTTATGGCCCCCAGTTTTAGATTCCCCCCCCTAGACAAGCAGAAACATCTTTACGTCTGCCCTTTCGAAACCTTTCAGAATTTTAAAGACCTCTATCAGGTCCCACCCCCTCCTTGGGCTAATATTCAGCCCTGTCCTGCCCATGATGTTGTATTTTAGCTTGGCAGTCTGCCAGATCAGCTTGTGGAACCCACGTGTGGCTCTTGCCAGCTTCGTGCCAACAGGCTACTTGACCAATGGAGGGACTCCATTGACAGAGGCCCCTTCTGATTGGCTGGCTGAGCTGCCAATTACTACAGGGGGCGGGGGGGGTGGGACCGGGTACAATGACGTAAGCCCCACAAATTCTCACCTGGTTTCAGGTGAGAATGGAATCGACAGGAGATTGAAGGGGGAAATCCGTGCAATTTCCCGAATACAGGGGAACTCTTTCAATACAAAACTCACTCATGCAAATCATGCATCAAATCAAGGATAAGAACTTTAAAAAAAAACCCTACCTTAATCCGCTTGCAGGTACGGTGGAGATAATAACTTTAAATTCACTTAAAGTACACTTAACCAGCCTTGTTGTAACATTTAATGGTTAAAAAACATCTGGCAGAATAAAATACATTTTCCCAGCAAAAGGACAGCCGAGATGCAGTCGTTTCTAATCGTCCCCCAGTTTATTTTCGGTCTCTACTTCCTGCAATCCACATAACCTGTTGGACTGGAAATGTGAAGCATCCTTGTTAAAGGGGAGGGGCGTGCAGTTAAAGGGGTCAGGGAGCAGCTGGGGGCCCTTTGTTGGCCCCCGACGTGGGAAAGGGAACTTAATGCAGATTTTTTTTTTCACAAAAAGCTAAAGCCCTGTTCAGAGAGGATTTGATCCAGGTGTTTAAAATCAAGAGAAGGATTTAGATAAAGAGAAACAGTGGCTGAAGGGTCGAGAACCAGAGGACACAGATTGAAGGTGATTGGCAAAAGAACCAGAGGTGACACGAGGAAAAACTTTTTAACGCAGCGAGTGGTTAGGATTTGGAATGCGCTGCCTGAAAGGGCGGTGGATACAGATTCAATAGTAGCCTTCAAAAGGGAATTGGATAAATACTTGAAGGAGAAAAAATTGCTGGGATATGGGGGTAGAGCGGGGGAGAGTGGGACTAACTGGATTGCTCTTCGAAAGAGCCGGCGCAGACTCGATGGGCCGAATGGCCTCCTTCTGTGCTGTACTATTCCATGATTCTATAATATTCGATGATTCTATGAATGTAAAATAGATCATCAATTATTTTCTGTGCTATTTTGATTACTAGCAATAATTCTATTGATAATCATCTTATTTAAAAAAAAAGAGACTTGCCTTTATATAGCGCCTTTCACAACCTCAGGACGTCCCAAAGCGCTTTACAACCAATGAAGTACTTTTTGAAGTGCAGTCACTGTTGTAATGTAGGAAACGCAGCAGCCAAATTGCGCACAGCAAGCTCCCGCAAACAACAATGTGATAATGACCGGGTAATCTGTTTTTTTAAAAAACTGATGTTGATTGAGGGGTAAATGTTGGCCCCAGGACTTGAAAGTGTCGACTGATTTTTATGAAGAATGCATTTAATATTCGCAGTCCTTCACCGATCACGGCACGAATCAAAGCTTTACCATCGCCGAATCCCCCACCATCAACATCCTGGGGGGTCACCATTGACCAGAAACTTAACTGGACCAGCCACATAAATACTGCGGCAACAAGAGAAGGTCAGAGGCTAGGTATTCTGTGGCGAGTGACTCACCTCCTGACTCCCCAAAGCCTTTCCACCATCTACAAGGCACAAGTAAGGAGTGTGATGGAATACTCTCCACTTGCCTGGATGAGTGCAGCTCCAACAACACTCAAGAAGCTCGACACCATCCAGGACAAAGCAGCCCGCTTGATCGGCACCCCATCCACCACCTTAACCATTCACTCCCTCCACCACCGGCGTACCGTGTCTGCAGTGTGTACCATCTACAAGATGCACTGCAGCAACTCGCCAAGGCTTCTTCGGCAGCACCTCCCAAACCCCTCGACCTCTTCCACCTAGAAGGACAAGGGCAGCAGGCGCATGGGAACACCACCACCTCCAAGTTCCCCTCCAAGTCACACACCATCCTGACTTAGAAATATATCGGGCTGTTCCTTCATGATTGCTGGGTCAAAACCCTGGAACTCCCTCCCTAACAGCACTATGGACCACACGGACTGCAGCGGTTCAAGAAGGCGGCTCACCACCACCTTCTCAAGGGCAATTAGGGATGGGCAATAAATGCCGGCCTTGCCAGCGACGCCCACATCCCAGGAACGAATTTTTAAAACAAACTTTGCGTTCAATATGAAAATCTCTTCAAGTTTGTCTCTTTTTATCAGCATACACCTAAAACAGATGATCTGGTCATTTAGTTCATTGCTGTTTGTGGGAGCTTGCTGTGCGCAAATTGGCTACCGCATTTCCTACATTACAACAGTGACCACACTTCGAAAGTTCTTCATTGGCGGTAAGGCACTTTTGGACGTCCTGAGGTCGTGAAAGGTGCTATATGAATGCAAGTCTTTCTTTCTTAGCAATCTCAGTGTCCCCAGTTAGATAGTCATAGAGGCACAGAAGGAGGCCATTCGGCCCATCGAGTCCATGCCGGCTCTCTGTAGAGCGATCCAGTCAGTCCCATTCCCCCGCTCTATCCCCGTAGCCCTGCAAGTTTATTTCCCTCAAGTGACTATCCAGTCTCCCCTTGAAAACATTGAGTGTCTCCGCTTCCACCACTTCCGTCGGCAGCGAGTTCCAGGTCCTCACCACTCACTGCGTAAAAAAGTTTTTCCTCACATCCCCCCTGTATCTCTTGCCCAAAACCTTAAATCTGTGTCCCCTAGTCCTTGTACCGTCAACTAGGGGGTACAGCCTTTCCCCGTCTAGCCTATCCAAACCTGTCATAATCTTGTACACCTCTATCAAATCACCCCTCAACCTCCTTTGCTCTAATGAAAACAAATCCAGCTTCTCCAACCTGTCCTTGTAGCTAAGATCCCCCATCCCCGGAACCATTCTGGTAAATCTCCTCTGCACCCTCTCAAGGGCCTTCGCATCCTTCCTAAAGTGTGGTGACCAGTTCTGTACACAATACTCCAGTTGTGGCCTAACCAGCGCTTTATAAAGGTTCAGCATAACTTCTCTACTTTTGTACTCAATACCTCTATTTATGAAGCCCAAGATCCCATATGCTTTGTTAACCACTCTCTTAATATGTCCTGCCACCTTCAGGGACCTATGCACATTAACTCCCAGGTCCCTCTGTCCCTGCACACTCTTTAAAACTGTGCCATTAAGTGTATATTGCCTCTCGCTGTTCCTTCTGCCAAAATGCATCACCTCACACTTCTCTGTATTAAATTCCATCTGCCACTTGTCTGCCCATTCTGCTAGCCTTTCTATGTCCTGTTACAGTCGATTGATATCATCATCACTGTTTGCCACACCCCCAAGTTTGGTGTCATCGTCAAATTTAGAAATTCTACTCTGTATTCCAATATCCAGGTCATTTATATATATCAAAAAAAGCAGTGGCCCCAGCACTGACTCTTGGGGAACACCACTGTCTACCATCCTCCAGCCTGAAAAACAGCCATTTATCACAACTCGCTGTTTTCTGTCCTTAAGCCAATTCCTTATCCAAGCTGCCACTGACCCACCTATTCCATGAGCCTCAATTTTGTTAACCAGCCTTCTATGTGGTACTTTGTCAAACACCTTCCAAAAATCCATGTAGACAACATCCATTGCATTCCCTTCATCAATCCTCTCTGTTACTTCATCAAAATATTCAATTAGATTAGTCAAACACAATCTGCCTTTTACAAACTCGTGTTGGCTCTCCTTAATTAGCTTAAACCTCTCCAAATGCCCGTTAATTTTTTCCTTGATTATTGTTTCTAAAACTTTATCCACCACTGATGTTAAACAAACCGGCCTGTAGTTACTAGGATTGTCCTTACACCCTTTCTTGAACAATGGTGTCACATTTGCCACTTTCCAATCCTTAGGCACCTCCCCCGCATCCAGCGAAGATTGGAAAATTATGGCTATCTCCTCCCCCAATTCCCTTAGCAAACTGGGATGCAAGCCATCTGGACCAGGTGACTTATCCACTCTAAGCATACCCAGCCTTTCTAGTACATCCTGTCTATCAATTTTCACCCCTTCCATTGCTTCTACCTTTTCCACTTCTACCGATATTTTGTCAGCATCCACCTCCTTAGTAAACACCGATACAAAGTACTCATTGAGTATTCTAGCCTTGCCCTGCGCCTCTAAGCATATATCACCTTCTTTGTCTCTAATAGGCCCCACCCTGCCTCTTACTACCCGCTTACTGTTTACATGCCGGTTGAAGATTTTTGGGTTCCCTTTTATGTTAACCGCTATTCTACTCTCATATTCTTTCTTTGCCAATCTTATTTTCATCTTCACATCCCCTCTCAACTTATTGTATTTGGTCTGGTTCTCCCTTGAAGAATTCACCTGACATGCATCTCTTTTTTTGTTTCATCATCTTCTCTATCTCCCTCATCATCCAAGGAGCCCTTGCTTTGGTTCCCTTACCCTTCCCTCTTGTTGGAATGTACCTAGCCTGTACTTGGAACATCTCCTCCTTAAAGATTACCCATTGTTCCGTTACAGTTTTTCCTGTCAGTCTTTGGTTCCATTTTACCCTGGCTAGATCCTTTCGCATCCCATTGAAGTTAGCCCTATTCCAGTTTAGAAGTTCCACTCTAGATTGTTCCTTGCTCCTCTCCATTGCTAACCTAAATCTTATGATACGATGATCACTCGTACCCAAGTGTTCTCCCACAGACACTTGGTCGACCTGGCCCACCTCATTCCCCAGCACCAGATCCAGCAATGCCTCCTTCCTAGTTGGGCCAAGAACATATTGGTCAAGGATATTCTCCTGGACACATTTCAGAAATTCCTCCCCTTCCTTTCCCTTTACCCTAGCATTATCCCAATCGATATTTGGGTAATTAAAGTCCCCCAATATCACCACTCTATAGCTCTTGCATATCTCTGCAATTTCCCTGCAGATTTGCTCCTCTACCTCCCTCTCACTATTTGGAGGCTTATAGAATACCCCCAATAGCGTGATCATACCCTTTTTGCTCCTCAACGCTAACCAAATGGATTCTGTCCTTGTCCCCTCAAGATCATCCTCCCTTTCCAACACTACAATGTCTGCCTTAATCAGCACTGCCACCCCACCTCCCTTTATTCCTTCCCTATCCTTTCTGAACACCTTGTGCCCTTGAATATTAAATGCCCAGTCCTCACTGTTTTTAAGCAATGTTTCCGTTATTGCCACAACATCATATTGCCACACGGCTAATCGTGCTTGTAGCTCACCAACCTTATTCACCACACTTTGTGCGTTTACGTACATGCATTCTAAACCCATTTTTGAATTTTTCGTAGTCTTTCTTAGTCTGCTCCTATCTAATATGGTACTACTACCGCCTCTAGTACTATCTTCTCTAGTACTATCCAACACACTCACTCTTTTATACACCTTATTCCTCTTTTCTACTCCTATATGCTGGTGCCCATCCCCCTGCCAAGCTAGTTTAAACCCTCCCCAACAGCACTAGCAAACCTCCCCGCGAGAATATTGGTCCCGGCTCTGTTGAGGTGTAACCTGTACAGGTCCCATCTTCCCCAGAAACGGTCCCAATGCCTCAGGAATCTAAATCCCTCCCTCCTGCACCATCTCTCCAGCCATGCATTCATCTGTTCTATCCTCCTATTCCTGTACTCACTAGCACGTGGCACCGGGAGTAATCCGGAGATTACTACCTTTGAGGTCCTGCTTATTAATCTCTCTCCTAGCTCCCTAAACTCTGCCTGCAGGACCTCATCCCTCTTTCTGCCTGTGTCGTTGGTACTGATATGGACAACGACCTCTGGCTGTTCACCCTCCCCCCTCAGAGTGTCCTGCAGCCGCTCAGTGACATCCTTGACCCTGGCACCAGGGAGGTAACATACCATCCTGGAGTCACGTCTACGGCCACAGAAACGCCTGTCTGCTTCCCTAACTATCGAATCCCCTATCACTATTGCTCTTCCACTCTTTTTCCTCCCCCCCGTACAGCTGAGCCACCTGTGGTGCCATGGACTTGAATCTGGCTGCATTCCCCAGAGGAACCATCGCCCTCACCAGTACTCAGAACAGAATACTGGTTGGTGTTCCAGGGCAAAGGACTGGACTCAAACAGCTAACTGTTCCAGAATGTGGCACATGCAGGGTTGTATATAAGAACATAAGAAATAGGAGCAGGAGTAGGCCATTCGGCCCCTCGAGCCTGCTCTGCCATTCCATAAGATCATGGCTGATCTTCTACCTCAACTCCACTTTCTCACACTATCCCTTGATTCCCTTAATATCTAAAAATCTATCGATCTCTGTCTTGAATATACTCAACAACTGAGCCTCCACAGCCCTCTGGGGTAGAGAATTCTCCTCATCTCAGTCCTAAATGGCCGACCCCTTATTCTGAGACTGTGACCCCTGGTTCTAGACTCTCCAGCCAGGGGAAACATCCTCCCTGCATCTACCCTGTCAAGCCCTGCAAGAATTTTGTATGTTTCAATGAGATCACCTCTCATTCTTCTAAACTCCAGAGAATATAGGCCTAGTCTACTCAATCTCTCATCATAGGACAATCCCCCCATCCCAGGAACCAGTCTGGTGAACCTTTGTTGCACTCCCTCTATGGCAAGTATATCCTTCCTTAGATAAGAAGACCAAAACTGTACACAATACTCCAGGTGTGGTCTCACCAGGGCCCTATATAATTGCAGTAAGACTTCTTTACTCTTATACTCAAATCCTCTTGTAATAAAGGCCAACATACCATTTGTTTTCTTAATTGCTTGTTGTACCTGCATGTTAACTTTCAGTGATTCGTGTACAAGGACACCCAGGTCCCTCTGAACACCAACATTTCCCAATCTCTCACCATTTAAAAAATACTCTGATTTTCTATTTTTCCTATCAAAGTGGATAACTTCACATTTCTCCACATTATATTCCATTTGCCATGTTCTTGCCCACTCACTTAGCCTCTCTATATCCTCATGAAGCCTCTTTGCAACCTCCTCACTACTTACATTCCCACCCAGCTTTGTATCATCAGTAAACTTGGATATATTACATTTGGTCCCTCATCCAAATCATTGATGTAGATTGTAAATAGCTGAGGCCCAAGCACTGATCCTTGCGATACCCCACTAGTTACAGCCTGCCAACCCGAAAATGGCCCGTTTATCCCTACTCTCTGCTTCCTGTCCAGTAACCAATCCTCAAGTCATGCTAGTATATTACCCCCAATCCCATGAGCCCTAATTTTTGTTTAATAACCTCTTGTGTGGCACCTTATCGAATGCCTTCTGAAAATCCAAATACACCACATCCACTGGTTCCCGCTCATTTATTCTGCTAGTTACAAGCTCAAAAAATTCGAACAGATTTGTCAAACACAATTTCCCTTTCATAAATCTGTATTGACTCTGCCCAATCCTGTTACTATTTTCTAAGTGCCCTGTTACCATGTCCTTAATAATAGATTCGAGCATTTTCCCTACTACTGATGTCAGGCTAACTGGTCTGTAGTTCCCCGTTTGCTCTCTCCCTTTCTTAAATAGTGGGGTTACATTTGCTACCTTCCAATCTGCGGGAACCGTTCTAGAATCAATGGAATTTTGGAAGATGACAACCAATGCATCCACTATCTCTATAGCCACCTCTTTCAAAACCCCAGGATGTAGCTCATCAGGTCCAGGGGATTTATCGGCTTTCAGTCCCATTAATTTCTCCAGTACTATTTTTTTACGAATCCTAATTTCTTTCAGTTCCTCATTCTCGCTAGACCCTTGGTTGTCCACTATTTCTGGGAGGTTTTTTGCGTCTTCTTCCGTGAAGACAGTATTTGTTTAATTTCTCTGCCATTTCCTTATTCACCATTCTAATTTCTCCTGTCTCAGCCTCTAAGGGACCCACATTTACTTTTTGCAATTGCTTCCCTTTGATTACTAGGGGCAATACTTCTATTGATAATCGTCTAATTAAAAAAAAGACTTGCATTTCTGTAGCGCCTTTCACTACCTCAGGACGCCCTAAGCACTTCACAGCTAATCGAGAACTTTTTTGAGGTGTCGTTTTTTGAATGGTGAGAGACTGGGAAATGTTTGCACTCAGAGGGACCTGGGTGTCCTTGTACATGAATCACATGCAGGTACAGCAAGCAATTAGGAAAGCAAATGGTATGTTAGCTTTTGTTACAAAGGAATTAGAGTATAAGAGTAAAGAAGTCTTACTACAAGTATACAGGGCATTGGTGAGGCCACACCTGGAGTATTGTGTATAGTTCTGGTCTCCTTACCTAAGGAAAGACATACTTTCCTTAGAGGGAGTGCAGCGAAGGTTCACTGGGATGAGGGGATTGCCCTATGAGGAGAGATTGAGTAGACTAGGCCTATATTCCTTAGAGTTCAGAAGAATGAAAGGTTATCTAATTGAAAACATATAAAATTCGTAAGGAGCTTGACAGGGTTAATGCTGGGAAAATGTTTCCCCTGGCTGGAGAGTCTAGAACCAGGGGTCACATTCATTGAATAAGGGGTCGGCCATTTAGGACTGCGATGAGGAGGAATTTCTTCACTCAGAGGGTGGTGAATCTTTGGAATTCTCTACCCCAGAGGGCTGTGGATGTTCAGTTGTTGAGTATATTCAAGACAGAGGTCGATACATTTTTGGGAACGAAGGGAATCAAGGGATATGGGGATAGTGCGGGAAGGTGGAATTGAGGTCGAAGATCAGCCATGATCTTATTGAATGGCAGAGCAGGCTCGAGGGGCCGTATGGCTGACTCAAGCTCCGATTTCTTATGTTCTTTAACACCACCAGACACTGGCATTTGCACAGCACGGACTGGGGTTCAACAGTTTAGGGATGGGCAATAAATGCCGCCCTTTCAGGCAGCGCGTTCCAGATCACAACAACTCGCTGCGTAAAAAATTGTTTGCTCATGTCGCCACTGGTTCTTTTGCCAATCATCTTAAATCTGTGTCCTCTGGTTACCGACCCTCCTGCCACTGGGAACAGTTTCTCCTTATTAATCTATCAAAACCATTGAACACATCCATGGGGGTCTCTCTGAACAACTTGAATTTATATAGCGCTTTTAACGTAGTAAAACGTCCCATGGCGCTTCACAGGAGCGATTATTAGACAAAATTCAACACCGAGCCACATAAGAACATAAGAAATAGGAGCAGGAGCAGGCCATTTGGCCCTTCGAGCCTGCTCCGCCATTCAATGAGATCATGGCTGATCTTCTGCCTCAACTCCATTCACCGGCCCTATCGCCATATCCCTTGATGCCCTTACTAGTCAGAAATCTATACACTTCTGTTTTGAATATACCCAATGACTGAGCCTCCACAGCCCTCTGGGGTAGAGAATTCCAAAGATTCACCACCCTCTGTGTGAAGAAATTTCTTCTCATCTCAGTCCTGAATGGCCGACCCCTTATCCTGAGGCTGTGGCCCCTGGTTCTAGACTCCCCAGCCAAGGGAAACATTCTCCCAGCATCCACCCTATCAAGCCCTGTAATAATTTTGTATGCTTCAATGAGATCCCCTCTCATTCTTCTGAATTCAAGAGAATACAGGCCTAGTTTACTCAATCTCTTCTCATACGACAGTCCTACCATCCCAGGAATCAATCTCGTGAACGTTCGTTGCACTCCCTCTATGGCAAGTATATCCTTCCTTAGGTAAGGAGACCAAAATTGTACACAGTACTCCAGGTGTGATCTCACCAAGGCCCTATATAATTGGAGTAAGACTTCTTTATTCCTGTACTCAAATCCTCTTGTAATGTAGGCCAGCATACCATTTGCCTTCCTAATGGCTTGCTGCACCTGCACATTCACTTTCAGTGACTCATGTACAAGGACACCCAGGTCCCTTTGAGCATCTGCATTCCCCTATCTTTCACCATTTAGGAAATACTCTACCTTTCTGTTTTTTCTACCAAAGTGGATAACTTTACATTTATCCACATTATATTCCATCTGCCATGTTCTCGCCCACTCACTGAGCCTGTCGAGA
Source organism: Squalus acanthias (assembly GCA_030390025.1). Lineage (NCBI taxonomy): Eukaryota > Metazoa > Chordata > Chondrichthyes > Squaliformes > Squalidae > Squalus > Squalus acanthias. The sequence continues at coordinate 49,168,188 of CM059447.1, read as the reverse complement.
TCCCCTTGAAGCCTCTTCACATCCTCTTCACAACTGACACTGCCACCTAGCTTTGTATCATCAGCAAATTTGGAAACGTTACATTTAGTCCCCTCATCCAAATCATTGAAATAGATTGTGAATAGCTGGGGCCCAAGCACCGATCCTTGCGGTACCCCACTAGTTACAGCCTGCCATCCTGAAAAAGACCCGTTTATCCCTACTCTTTGTTTTCTGCCTGTTAACCAATTCTCAATCCATGCTAGTATGTTACCCCCAATTCCATGTGCCCTAATTTTGTTCACCAACCTCTTGTGTGGGACCTTATCCAAGGCCTTCTGAAAATCCAAATACACTACACCTACCGGTTCCCCTTTGTCTACTCCACTAGTTACATCCTCAAAGAACTCCAACAGATTTGTTAAACAGGATTTCCCTTTCATAAATCCATGTTGACTCTGCCCAATTTTACTATTAGTTTCTAAGTGCCCAGTTATTGCATCCTTTATAATAGATTCCAGCATTTTCCCAACTACTGATGTGAGGCTAACAGGTCTGTAGTTCCCCGTTTTCTCTCTCCCTCCTTTCTTAAATAGCGGGGTTACATTTGCTATCCTCCAATCTGCAGGAACCGTTCCAGAATCTATAGAATTTTGGAAGATGACAACCAATGCGTCCACAATCCCAATGGCCACCTCTTTCAAAACCCTAGGATGTAGGTCATCCGGTCCTTGGGATTTATCGACTTTTAGTCCCATTCATTTTGCTAGAACTGTTTTTTTACTAATAATAATAATCTCATTCGCGCCAGACCCTTGGTTTTCTCGTATTTCTGGGAGGTTTTTTGTGTCTTCCTCCATGAAGACAGAAACAAAGTATTTATTTAATTTCTCTGCCATTTCCTCATTCTCCATTATAAATTCTCCCGTCTCTGACTGTAAAGGACCTACATTTACCTTTGCCAGTCTTTTCCTTTTCACATACCTATAGAAGCTTTTACAATCTGTTTTTATATTTGTCGCTAGTTTGTGCTCATATTCCATTTTCCCTTTCTTTATCAATTTCTTGGTCCCCCTTTGCTGATTTCTAAAAAGATCCCAACCCTCAGGCTGACCGCTTTTTCTGGCAACTTTATAAGCTTCCTCCTTTGACTTAATACTAGCTTTAATTTCTTTTGTTAGCCATGGTTGGATCACTTTTCCTTTTGGGATTCTATGCCCTAGACGAATATATATATGTTAAGGAGATATTAGGACAGGTGACCAAAAGCTTGGTTCAAGGAGCGTCTTTAAGGAGAGAGAGGCGGAGAGGTTTAGGGAGGGAATTCCAGAACTTAGGGCTCAGGCGGCTGAAGACACGGCTGCCAATGGTGGAGCAATGGAAATCGGGGGATGCGCAAGAGTCCAAAATTGGGGGAGCACAGAAATTTCAGAAGGTTGTAGGGCTGGAGGAGATTACAGAGATAGGGAGGGGCTGAGACCATAAAGGGATTTGAAAACAAGGATGAGAATTTTAAAAATCAAGGCGTTGCCAGACCGGGAGCCAATGTAGATCAGCGAGCAACAGGGGGTGATTGGTGAACGGGACTTGGTGCAGGTTAGGACACGGGATAGCAGAGTTTTGGATGAGTTGAAGTTTAGGGAGGGTGGAAGATAGGGGGCCGGCCAGGAGAGCGTCGGAATAGTTGGAGTCTAGAGGTAACAAAGATATTACTCCAAATGCCCCCATGGGATTGGTTGAGGGACAAAGTTATCACACCCAATGTCTCCTTGGGATTGGTTGGGGCTTAAAGATATAACTCCCAATGCTTCCATGGGATTGGTTGGGGGTTAAAGGCATCACTCCCAATACTTTCATGGGATTGGTTGGAGGTCAAAGGTATCATACCCAATGCCCCCATGGGATTGGTTGGAGGTCAAAGGTATCACACCCAATGCCCCCATGGGATTGGTTGGAGGTCAAAGGTATCACACCCAATGCCCCCATGGGATTGGTTGGAGGTCAAAGGTAGCACTCCCAATGCCTCCTTGGGATTGGTTGGAGGTCAAAGGTATCACTCCCAATGCCTGCTTGGGATTGGTTGGAGGTTAAAGATATCACTCCCAAAGCCCTCATGGGATTGGTTGGGGGTTGAAGGTATCACGCCCAATGTCCCCATGGGATTGGTTGGGGGTCAAAGGTATCACTCCCAATGCCTCCATGGGATTGGTTGGGGGTCAAAGGTATCACACCCAATGTCCCCATGGGATTGGTTGGGGGTTAAAGGTATCACACCCAATGCCTCCATGGGATTGGTTGGAGGGTAAAGGTATCACTCCCAATGCCTCCATTGGATTGGTTGGGGGTCAAAGGTATCACTCCCAATGCCTCCATGGGATTGGTTGGAGGGTAAAGGTATCACTCCCAATGCCTCCATGGGATTGGTTGGAGGGTAAAGGTATCACTCCCAATGCCCCCATTGGATTAGTTGGAGGTCAAAGGTAGCACTCCGAAAAGCCTCCATGGGATTGGTTGGAGGTTAAAGATATCACTCCCAAAGCCCTCATGGGATTGGTTGGGGGTTGAAGGTATCACGCCCAATGCCCCCATGGGATTGGTTGGGGGTCAAAGGTATCACTCCCAATGCCTCTGAAAGCTTGTGATTTCCAATAAAACTGTTGGACTTTAACCTGGTGTTGTGCGACTTCTCATTTTTGTCCACCCCAGTCCAACACCGGCATCTCGCATCCTTGGGATTGGTTGGAGGACAAAGGTATCGATCCCAATGCCTCCATGGGATTGGTTGGAGGTCAAAGGTATCACACCCAATGCCCCCATGGGATTGGTTGGAGGTCAAAGGTATCACTCCCAATGCCTCCTTGGGATTGGTTGGAGGTCAAAGGTATTACACCCAATGCCCCCATGGGATTGGTTGGAGGTCAAAGGTATCACTCCCAATGCCTCCTTGGGATTGGTCAGAGGTCAAAGGTATTACACCCAATGCCCCCATGGGATTGGTTGGAGGTCAAAGATATCACTCCCAATGCCTCCTTGGGATTGGTTCGAGGTCAAAGGTATCACACCCAATGCCTCCATGGGATTGGTTGGGGGTCAAAGGTATCATTCCCAATGTCTCCATGGGATTGGTTGGAGCTTAAAGGTATCACTCCCAATGCCTCCTTGGGATTGGTTGGAGGTCATAGGTATCACTCCCAATGCCTCCATGGGATTGGTTGGGGGTTAAAGGTATCAGTCCCAAAGCCCTCATGGGATTGGTTGGAGGGTAAAGGCATCACACCCAATGCCCCCATGGGATTGGTTGGAGGTCAAAGGTATCACTCCCAATGCCCCCATGGGATTGGTTGGGGGTTAAAGGTATCACTCCCAATGCCCTCAGGGGTTTGGTTGGGGGTCAAAGGTAGCACTCCCAAAAGCCTCCATGGGATTGGTTGAGGATGGGGGTGGTCAAAGGTATCACTTCTACTGGCTCCCTGATGGGGGTTGGTTGGTGGTCAATCACGTGTCCCTTCAGGTGAGCAGCCCCCTTCAGGGTCTGGTTGTGTGATATCGCGAGAACTCACACACACACACACACACAGACATATCGATAAAGGCGGGACCAAGTCTCGAGAACTAACCTGTAAAGGAGGGGCGAAGTCTCGCGAGAGTTGACCTGTAAAGGAGGGCCAGGCGTCTCGCGAGAGCTGACCTGTAAAGGAGGGACTAAGTCTCGCGAGTGCTGACCTGTAAAGGAGGGACACAGTCTCGCGAGAGCTGACCTGTAAAGGAGGGACTCAGTCTCGCGAGAGCCGGCGGCGGTTGAAGGCGAGCAATGGCGGCCGCGGGGGAAGCGGCGCCGGAGCCGGAGTCAGAGCTGTGAGATAAACCGAGAGAGAACCGAGAGGGACACGGCGGGGCAATCATGAGCCACCCGGATCCCGAGGCCGAAGCCGAGCCGGACGCCAAGCTCCTCCACACCAAGCGGCTGTACCGGTAAGCGAGCCCCCCCGGGCTGGGGGGTAGAGGCTGAGGCCCGGTGCCGGGGGGGTTGAGAGGCTGGACTAGCCCCCGGGGGAGGCCTGAGGCTGCCTTAGCAACCTGCAGCAGGCCGCCAACCCCTGGGGTTTGTCCCTCACCCCCCCTTAAAGGGACAGGCCACCTCTTAAAGGGGACGGACTACCACCCTCTTAAAGGGGACGGACCACCATCACCCTCTTAAAGGGGACGGCACCCTCCTCTTAAAGGGGACGGACCACCACCCTCCTCTTAAAGGGGACGGACCACCACCCTCCTCTTAAAGGGGACGGACCACCACCCTCCTCTTAAAGAACATAAGGAGCAGGAGTCGGCCAATCGGCTCCTCGAGCCTGCTCCGCCATTCCATAAGATCATGGCTCATCCAATCTTGGCCTCAACACCACTTTCCCGCTCTCTCCCCATACCCCTTGACTCCCTTGTAGTTCAAATGTCTGTCAGTCTCCGCCTTGAATATATTCAACCACTGAGCCTCCACAGCTCTCTGGGGCAGAGAATTCCAAAGATTCACCCCCTCTGAGTGAAGAAATTCCTCCTCATCTCAGTCCTAAATGGGCGACCCCTTCTCCTGAGACTATGCCCCTGAAAGGCGCTGTAGAAATGCAAGTCTTTCTTTCATTTTACACTGTGGTAATTTACCCCTTGCAAGCTTTTCACCACCTCGGGACGTCCCAAAGCGCTTTACAGCCAATGAGGTGCTTTTTGAAGTGTGGTCACTGTTGTAATGTAGGAAATGTGGCAGCCCATTTGCGCACAGCAAGCTCCCACAAACAGCAATGAGATCATGACATAATCTATTTTGCTTTTGCGATGTTGGTTGAGGGATAAATATTGCACAGGGAAAACTCACCTGCCCTTCAAATAGTGGCCGTGGGATCTTTTGCGTCCACCCGAGAGGTTTAACGTCTCATCCGAAAGACGGCACCTCTGACCGTGCAGCGCTCCCTCAGTACTGGCACTGGGAGTGTCGAGCTGGATTATGTGCTCAAGTCTCTGGAGTGGGGGACTCGAACTCACAGCCTTCTGACTCGGAGGCAAACGTGCGCCCCACTGAGTCACAGCTGACACCGTAGAAAAGGATGTGTGTGTGTGTGTTTTTTGTTTGTTTGATGTGAGTGGTTTAAGGCACCGATTTTAATCAGCAAAGAGCCAAGGCCACTGAGATTGAAAAGGAGAAAGCCAGACGAGGAATTAGGTGGCGCCAAGCCTGGGAATTTGTCAGTGTTTGGTTAGATGGCAAGGCTTTTAAAAAAAAAAAATGTCTGTGTAAGAATGAGTTGCCGCAGGGAACGTACGAGGAGCCCACACGATAGGGAGAGCCGAGACCACTCTGATTATTTTGCTCTGCATTTGATACTGGATGTAAAATGATTGTGTAGGCGGTAGATAAGTCACTTTTTCTCATCTTGAATGCAATCTCTCGTTGCCCACCCCCGTATTTAAAAAAAAATCTGTGTGTGCCGACAGCGGGAGACTGGGTGTTCGACTTGGCAGGTTATGAAGGGGGTGTCGTAACTGTGGCAACTGGAACACTAACTCCAGATACACTCGCCTCCGTCTCCCAGTATAAATTGGTTCAAAGCTTTCTTTGGGGTCGAGGAAAAAGGTGAACGTCTTGATTTTATCTGACTGCACGTCACGGTGGGGGCTGAGGGGGAGGTTGCCGACAGACTTTTAGCCGCACGTCGCAATCCCCTTTCGACTCTGGTTCAGAGTTGCAGTAAATCCCGGGCCCGTGTCTCTGGGGAACCTGGGGATACCTCTCCTCTCTACCACTAGATTGATTCCTGGGATGAGAGGGTTGTCCGATGAGGAGCGATTGAGTAGATTGGGCCTATACTCTCTGGAGTTTAGAAGAATGAGAGGTGATCTCTTTAGGGCTTGACCGGGTAGATGCTGAGAGGTCGTTTCCCCTGGCTGGAGAGTCTAGAACCAGGGGGCATAGTCTCAGGATAAGGGGTCGGCCATTTAGGACTGAGATGAGGAGGAATTTCTTCACTCAGAGGGTGATGAATCTTTGGAATTCTCTACCCCAGAGGGCTGTGGATGCTGAGTCGTTGAGTATATTCAAGGCTGAGATCGATAGATTTTTGGACTCTAGGGGAATCGAGGGATATGGGGATCAGGCGGGAAAGTGGAGTTGAGGTCGATGATCAGCCCTGATCTTATTGAATGGCGGAGCAGGCTCGAGGGGCTGAATGGCCGACTCCTGCTCCTATTTTGTACGTTCTTGTGTATCGATTGGCGATATCGCAGTCTCCTGCATCGGAGCCCATCTAAAAGATAAGGTAGCGTGTGAGCCCAGGTTGGGCGAATAGGCTGGCTATTTGACTGGAGGGGCATCATCAGCTGGGCCCTGTCCCGTTGGCACCTCTGCAAAGATGGGTTAAATGTAGACCCCCTTTTCTTTTTCCCCTGTTACAGATGCTGCCAGACTAGCTCTGTATCTCCAGCACTTTCTGTCCTTGTTTTAGTTCAGTATTAGCAGGTTTCTCTCTTTATATCCACTATACAATTTGTACCCTCCCCCGCTTCCTCTCTGGTCTCCCAACCCCAGGGGTTTCCGAAGCTGATTAAAGTCGGGGGGGGGTGCGGGGGTGGCAATGGGAGCGACACGGTTCGCCTCAGTGCCCCTACAGGCAAGGGAGAGCTGCCCGCTTGAGTGAGACACTGCATTGGGTGCCCGTGGAAGCCTGCCTGGTGAACATGGGCACCGGAGGAGGCCGTTCAGCCCCTCGAGCCTGTTCCGCCATTCGGTTAGATCATGGCTCATCTGCACCTCCGCTCCATTTACCCGCCATGGTTCCTAACTCAACAAAAATCTATCGATCTCGGTCCTGAAAGCTTCAATTGACCCCCAGCATCCACGGCCTTTTGGGGGGAGAGAGTTCCAGATTTCCACGAACCTTTGTGTGGAAAAAGTGCTTCCTGATTCCACTCCTAAAGGGCCCAGCTCCAGTTTTAAGATTATGCCTCCCCCCGGCAACCATAAGAACATAAGAAATAGGAGCAGGAGCAGGAGTAGGCCCTTCGAGCCTGCTCCGCCATTCAATGAGATCATGGCTGATCTTCTGCCTCAACTCCATTCACCGGCCCTATCGCCGTATCCCTTGATGCCCTTACTAGTCAGAAATCTATCGACTTCTGTCTTGAATATACCCAATGACTGAGCCTCCACAGCCCTCTGGGGTAGGGAATTCCAAAGATTCACCCACCTGTGTGAAGAAATTTCTTCTCATCTCAGTCCTGAATGGCCTACCCTTTATCCTGAGGCTGTGGCCCCTGGTTCTAGACTCCCCAGCCAAGGGAAACATTCTCCCAGCATCCATCCTATCAAGCCCTGTAATAATTTTGTATGCTTCAATGCGATCCCCCCTCATTCTTCTGAATTCAAGAGAATACAGGCCTAGTTTACTCAATCTCTTCTCGTACGACAGTCCCGCCATCCCAGGAATCAATCTCGTGAACCTTCGTTGCACTCCCTCTATGGCAAGTATATCCTTCCTTAGGTAAGGAGACCAAAATTGTACACAGTACTCCAGGTGTGGTCTCACCAAGGCCCTATATAATTGGAGTAAGACTTCTTTACTCCTGTACACAAATCCTCTTGTAATGAAGGCCAGCATACCATTTGCCTTCCTGATGGCTTGCTGCACCTGCACATTCACTTTCAGTGACTCATGTACAAGGACACCCAGATCCCTTTGAGCATCTGCATTCCCCAATCTTTCACCATTTAGGAAATACTCTGCCTTTCTGTTTTTTCTACCAAAGTGGATAACTTTACATTTATCCACATTATATTCCATCTGCCATGTTCTCGCCCACTCACTGAGCCTGTCGAGATCCCCTTGAAGCCTCTTCACATCCTCTTCACAACTGACACTGCCACCTCGCTTTGTATCATCAGCAAATTTGGAAATGTTACATTTAGTCCCCATATCCAAATCATTGATATAGATTGTGAATAGCTGGGGCCCAAGCACCGATCCTTGCGGTACCCCACCAGTTAAAGACTGCCATCCTGATAAAGACCCGTTTATCCCTACTCTTTGTTTTCTGTCTGTTAACCAATTCTCAATCCATGCTAGTATGTTACCCCCAATTCCATGTGCCCTAATTTTGTTCACCGACCTCTTGTGTGGGACCTTATCGAAGGCCTTCTGAAAATCCAGATACACCACATCTACCGGTTCCTCCACTAGTTACATCCTCAAAGAACTCCAATAGGTTTGTTAAACAGGATTTCCCTTTCATAAATCCATGTTGACTCTGCCCAATCTTACTATTAGTTTCTAAGTGCCCAGTTATTGCATCCTTTATAATAGATTCCAGCATTTTCCCAACTACTGATGTGAGGCTAACAGGTCTGTAGTTCCCTGTTTTCTTTCTCCCTCCTTTCTTAAATAGTGGGGTTACATTTGCTATCCTCCAATCTGCAGGAACCGTTCCAGAATCTATAGAATTTTGGAAGATTACAACCATTGCGTCCACTATCTCAATGGCCACCTCTTTCAAAACCCTAGGATGTAGGTCATCCGGTCCTTGGGATTTATTGACTTTTAGTCCCATTAATTTTGCTAGAACTGTTTTTTTACTAATAATAATCTCTAAGTTCCTCATTCTCGCCACACCCTTGGTTTTCTCGTATTTCTGGGAGGTTCTTTGTGTCTTCCTCCGTGAAGACAGAAACAAAATATTTATTTAATTTCTCTGCCATTTCCTCATTCCCTATTATAAGTTCTCCCGTCTCTGACTGTAAAGGACCTACATTTACCTTCGCCAGTCTTTTCCTTTTCACATACCTACAGAAGCTTTTACAATCCGTTTTTATATTTTTCGCTAGTTTGTGCTCATATTCCATTTTCCCTTTCTTTATCAATTTCTTGGTCCCCCTTTGCTGATTTCTAGAAAGATCCCAATCCTCAGGCTGACCACTTTTTCTGGCAACTTTATAAGCTTCCTCCTTTGACTTAATACTAGCTTTAATTTCTTTTGTTAGCCATGGTTGGATCACTTTTCTTTTTGGGTTTTTATGCCCTAGAAGAATATATGTTTGTTGCAAATTATGCATTATTTCCTTGAATGTTAGCCATTGTATGTCCACCTTCATACCTTTTAGTGTAGTCTCCCAATCTACTATGGCTAACTTGTCCCTCATACTCTTGTAGTTTCCTCTGTTTAGATTGAAGACCGCAGTTTCAGATTGGACTACATCACTCTCAAACTTAATGTAAAATTCAATCATATTATAACTAGAAGAAATATTCTCCGTAACCACCCTATCGAATCCCTTGTAACGTTTAAAACGCCGCGATCAGATCACCCCACAACCTTCTAAACCCCAGGGAATACTAAACTAGTCTGTGCAACCTGTCTTCATAATTAAATCCTTTTAGCCCTGCTATCATGATGAGCTGGCGTGGGGAGAGGAGTGGTTGTGGAAGAAAATGTGTCTTTTTAAAAAAAAGACAGGATTTGATGGAGAAGGGAGTGGCCATTTCTGGTGTTCCATAGTGCTCTCTGGTCGGGGGGGTGTGTGAGGTGCGTGTGTGTTGGTGTTTGCTGGAATACCCCAAAGGTACAGGAGTTCACCCCATCCGCCACCTTAAGCATTCACTCCTTCCACCACCGGCGCACCGTGGCTGCAGTGTGTACCATCCACAAGATGCACTGCAGCAACTCGTCAAGGCTTCTTCGGCAGCACCTCCCAAACCCCCGACCTCCGCCACCTAGAAGGACAAGGGCAGCAGGCGCACGGGAACACCACCACCTCCAAGTTCCCCTCCAAGTCACACACCACCCTGACTTGGAAATATATCGGCCGTTCCTTCATTGTCGTGCAGCGAAGGTTCACCCGACTGATTCCTGGGATGGCAGGACTGTCGTATGAGGAGAGATTGGGTCCACTAGGCCTGTATTCACTAGAGTTTAGAAGAATGAGAGGGGGATCTCATTGAAACGTATAAAATTCTGACCGGGCTAGACAGACTGGATGCAGGGAGGATGTTTCCCCTGGCTGGGGGGTCTAGAACCAGGGGTCACAGTCTCAGGATACGGGGTAGGACATTTAGGACTGAGATGAGGAGAAATTTCTTCACTCAGAGGGTGGTGAACCTGTGGAATTCTCTACCACAGAAGGCTGTGGAGGCCAAGTCACTGAATATATTGAAGAAGGAGATAGATAGATTTCTAGACACAGAAGGCATCAAGGGGTATGGGGAGAGAGCGGGAATATGGTATTGAGATAGAGGATCAGCCATGATCATATCGAATGGCTCGAATGGCTGACTCCTCCTATTTTTCTATGTCAAAATCCTGGAACTCCCTCCCTAACAGCACTGTGGGAGCACCTTCACCACACGGACTGCAGCGGTTCAAGAAGGCGGCTCACCACCACCTTCTCAAGGGCAACTAGGGATGGGCAATAAATGCTGGCCTTGCCAGTGATGCCCACATCCCAGGAATGAATATTTAAAAAAAAAAAAATTACTACTCCACCACCCCCCCCCCCCTCCAATTTACACACTGGGTAAGATATACTTGGGAAATTGGCGCTTGCTTTCAGGAGGACTGTTTTTCTGTTGCCATGGTGACGATCAGGCCCGCTGGGATTTTATCAAGTCGATTTTGCAACAAAAGTCTTGGGAGTTTCGGGCGGGGATTTTATATCTCTGGGGAGTTCGTTACAAGAGGGGGAAATCCCTGGAGCTGCTTTATAAACAGTGGGGACATTCCTGGATTTTTGCTCTCTGTCCACTCTTTCACCGACGCTGCTAAGAACATAAGAATTAGGAGCAGGAGTCGGCCTTTCGAGCCTGCTCCGCCATTCAATAAGATCATGGCTGATCTTCTACCTCATCTCCACTTTCCAGCACTATCCCCATATCCCTTGATTCCCTTAATATTCAAAAATCTATCGCTCTCTGTCTTGAATATACTCAACGACTGAGCCTCCACAGCCCTCTGGGGTAGAGAATTCCAAAGATTCACCACCCTCTGAGTGAAGAAATTTCTCCTCATCTCAGTCCTAAATGACTGACCCCTTATCCTGAAACTGTGACCCCTGGTTCTAGACTCTCCAGCCAGGGGGAAACAACCTCTCAGCATCTACCCTGTCAAGTCCTGTAAGAATTTTGTATGTTTCAATCAGATCACCTCTCATTCTTCTAAACTCTAGAGAGTATAGGCTGAGTCTACTCAATCTCTCCTCATAGGACAATCCCCCCATCCCAGGAATCAGTCTGGTGAACCTTCGTTGCACTCCTTCTATGGCAAGTTTATTCTTGCTTAGGTTGCTGATTTGCGATGGGGCGCAGTTTCACTGGCTCCAGTACCTAACCCCCAGCGACTATTAATGGGTTGAGAATAGGCCGGCTATTCAACGGGGGTGGGGGGGGGGGGGGGGGCGTCGAGGTCCGGCCCCATCGCTGCTCGGTGTTGATGCTTCTGCCAGCCCACTTTCCACCAGGGGTTGCTGGACAGCGATCAGGGGCGGGAACCCCGCTGGCTTTTTCCTCCTCCCTCTCCCACCGTCCTTCCTTGCCCAGGGTGTGGTGAGGCCAATTGATCTCCGTTCATTCAGTACAGACCAGAGATTGGACCTGGCCCTATCGTGTGGCCCAGTGCCACATCGGGCAGTACACTAAGCTTCCCTTTGGCCGTGCTTGCCCGAGAGAGCAGCTAACTCATCTGAGGCCTCTGCTAGCATAAGAAATAAGAGCAGGAGTTGGCCATTTGGCCCCTCGAGCCTGCTCCGCCGTTCAATAAGATCATGGCTGATCTTCGACCTCAACTCCACTTTCCTGCCCGATCTCCATATCCCTTGATGCCCCGAGAGTCTCAAAATCTATCGATCTCAGCCTTGAATATACTCAACGACTGAGCATCCACAGCCCTCTGGGGCAGAGAATTCCAACGATTCACCACCCTCTGAGTGAAGAAATTCCTCCTCATCTCAGTCCTAAATGGCCGACCCCTTATCCTGAGACTATGTCCCCTAGTTCTAAACTCTCCAGCCAGTGGAAACAACCTCTCAGGATTTTTAAAAATATTAGTTTATGGGATATTGGCATCGCTGGCAAGGCCGGCATTTATTGCCCATCCCTAGTTGCCCTTGAGAAGGTGGTGGTGAGCCGCCGCCTTGAACCGCTGCAGTCCGTGTGGTGAAGGTGCTCCCACAGTGCTGTTAGGGAGGGAGTTCCAGGATTTTGACCCAGCGACGATGAGGGATCGGCCCGATATATTTCCAAGTCGGGATGGTGTGTGTGACTTGGAGGGGAACTTGGAGGTGATGGTGTTCCCACGCGCCTGCTGCCCTTGTCCTTCTAGGTGGCAGAGGTCGCGGGTTTGGGAGGTGCTGTCGAAGAAGCCTTGGCGAGTTGCTGCAGTGCATCTTGTAGATGGTGCACACTGCAGCCACGGTGCGCCGGTGGTGGAGGGAGTGAATGTTTAAGGTGGTGGATGGGGGTGCCAATCAAGCGGGCTGCTTTGTCCTGGATGGTGTCGAGCTTCTTGAGTGTTGTTGGAGCTGCACTCATCCAGGCAAGTGGAGAGTATTCCATCACACTCCTGACTTGTGCCTTGTGGATGGTGGAAAGGCTTTGGGGAGTCAGGAGGTGAGACACTCGCCGCAGAATACCCAGCCTCTGACCTGCTCTTGTTTCCACAGTATTTATGTGGCTGGTCCAGTTAAGTTTCTGGTCAATGGTGACCCCCAGGATGTTGATAGTGGGGGATTCGGCGATGGTAATGCTGTTGAATGTCATGGGGTGGTGGTTAGACGCTCGCTTGTTGGAGATAGTCATTGCCTGGCACTTGTGTGGCGCGATTGTTACCTGCCACTTATCAGCCCAAGACTAAATGTTTCCAGGTCTTGCTGCATGTGGGTATGGACTGCTTCATTATCTGAGGAGTTGCGAATGACACTGAACACTGTGCAGTCATCAGCGAACATCCCCACTTATGATGGAGGAAAGATCATTGATGAAGCAGCTGAAGATGGTTGGGCCTAAGACACTGCCCTGAGGATCTACCTTGTCAAGCCCTCTCAGAATCTTTCTCACCATTGTCAGTATCAGTCGTGGCTCAGTGGGTAGCACTGTCCCCTCCAAGTCAGAAGGTCGTGGGTTCAAGTCCCCACTCCAGAGACTTGAGCACATAATCCAGGCCGACACTCATCCAGTGCCAGTACCGAGGGAGTGCTGCACTGTCGGAGGGGCGGTATTGAGGGAGCGCCGCACTGTCGGAGGGGCAGTACTGAGGGTGTGCCGTACTGTCAGAGGGGCAGTACTGAGGGAGCGCCGCACTGTCGGAGGGGCAGTACTGAGGGAGTGCTGCACTGTCGGAGGGGCAGTACTGAGGGAGCACCGCACTGTCGGAGGGGCAGTACTGAGGGAGTGCCGCACTGTCAGAGGGGCAGTACTGAGGGAGCACCGCACTGTCGGTGGGGCAGTACTGAGGGAGCACCGCACTGTCGGAGGGGCCGTCTTTCGGATGAGACGTTAAACCGAGGCCCTCATCTGTTCTCTCAGGTGGACGTATAAGATCCCACGGCCACCATTGAAAGAAGAGCAGGGGGAGTTCTCCCCAGTGTCCTGGGACCAACATTTATCCCTCAATCAGATGATCTGGTCATTATCACAGTGCTGTTGCTGGGAGCTTGCTGTGCGCGATTTGGCTGCCGCGTTTCCTACATTACAACAGTGACCACACTTCCAAAAGTACTTCACTGGCTGTAAAGCGCTTTGGGACGTCCTGAGGTGGTGAAAGGTGCTGTAGAAACACCAGTCTCTCTCTTTCCTGTTGCGCGCCGCTCAGAGTTGCTGTTTTGTTTGTGCAGGGCTGTGGTGGAAGCAGTTCATCGGCTGGACGTGATTGTCAGCAATAAGATGGCGTACCGGGAGGTGTTCAAACCCGAAAACATCAGCCTGCGGAACAAGTAGGTACAAGGGTGTGAGGGAGGAGTGGGTGACTAACGGTCTGCGAGACGGAGGGGCTTTTACCGAGACTTCAGGTTCTGATCTGGGTCCAAATCAGTGTCTCGTGTTTCTGTACATAAGCAAAATACTGCGGATGCTGGAAATCTGAGTTGAAAACAGTACATGCTGTGGAAACGCTCGGTCGGTCAGGCAGCATCTGTGGAGAGAGAAACAGAGTTCACACTTCAGGCCGATCCACAGATACTGCCTGACCGGCTGAGTATTTCCAGCATTTTCTGTTTTTATTTCTTGTGTTTCTATAATGGGCTTCATGTAACAGAACCGGGGCAGATTTTGCACTGGGGAACAAGTAGGAGAGAAGGTGGGCAGGGGGTGGGTGGGGGCACTTTGAGCAGGCGTTTGAAGGAGGGGAGAGTAGTGATGAGGCCGGAGGGTGATTTTCAAGTCGACGTACTGGGGGACAGGGAGTCGAGGAGGGGGTGAGACTGGGGCGGGTGGGTGTGCTTGGTTTGGGAAAGGGAAGGGTTTGAATCTCTCCGGGGCCTTCTCGCTCATTGGAACAGGAGGAGGCCATTCAGCCTCTCGAGCCTGTTCCGCCATTCAATTAGATCACGGCTGATCTGTATCTTAACTCCATCCACCCGCATTGGTTCTGCCTGCCTTGCCTAACGCAGATGTGTGTGTTCGTGCACAGTTCTGGTCTCCTTATCTGAGGAAGGATATACTTGCCTTAGAGGCGGTGCAACAAAGGTTCACTAGATTGATTCCTGGGATGAGAGGGCTGTCCCATGAGGAGAGATTGAGTAGATTGGGCCGATACTCTCTGGAGTTTAGAAGAATGAGAGGTGGTCTCATTGAAACATAGCAGATTCTGAGGGGGATTGACAGGGTAGATGCTGAGAGGCTGTTTCCCCCTGGCTGGAGAGTCTAGAACCAGGGGGCACAGTCTCAGGATAAGGGGTCAGTCATTTAAGACCGAGATGAGGAGGAATTTCTTCACTCAGAGGGTGGTGAATCTTTGGAATTCTCTACCCCAGAGGGCTGTGGATGCTCAGTCATTGAATATATTCAAAAGTGAGAAGTCGCACAACACCAGGTTATAGTCCAACAGCTTTATTTGAAATCACAAGCTTTCGGAGCGCTGCTCCTTCGTCAGGTGAAGTCCTGACACTTCACCTGACGAAGGAGCAGCCGCTCCGAAAGCTTGTGATTTCAAATAAAACTGTTGGACTATAACCTGGTGTTGTGCGACTTCTCACTTTTGTTCACCCCAGTCCAACACCGGCATCTCCGCATCAGGAGTATATTCAAGACTGAGATCGATAGATTTTTTGACTCTCGGGGAATCGGGGGATAGTGCAGGAAAGTGGAGTTGAGGTAGAAGATGAGCCGTGATCTTCTTGAATGGCGGAGCCGACCGGCCGACTCCTGCTCCTAACTCTTATGTTCTCCTCCGCAGGCTGAGGGAACTCTGCGTGAAGCTCATGTTCCTGCACCCGGTGGACTACGGGCGGAAGGCCGAGGAGCTGCTGTGGAGGAAGGTTTACTACGAAGTCATCCAGCTCGTCAAAACCAACAAGAAGGTAAGCAGCTGGGGCTTGCAGCTGGTCAGCGTGACCTCTGGGGATCGGCTCCTCGTGGGTGGGGTGGGGTTCAGACGTTTGAAGTTGAATGGTGTCGCGCCGCAGTGCCAGGTTTCTGACTTGCGCAGGCTCGCGACTCCTCCAGTGATGAATCATAGAACGGTTACAGCACAGACGGAGGCCATTCGGCCCGTCGAGCCCGTGCCGGCTCTCTGCAAGAGCACTTCAGCTAGTCCCACTCCCCCTCCCCCCCCCGCCCTTTCCCCGTAGCCCTGTTAAATTTCTTTCCTTCAGGTACTTATCCAACTCTCTTTTGAAAGCCGCGATTGAGTCTGCCTCCACCGCCCTCTCAGGCAGCGCATTCCGGATCCTGACCACTCGCTGCGTAAACAAGTTTTTCCTCGTGTCGCCTTTGGTTCTTCTGCCAATCCTCTTCAATCTGTGTCCTCTGGTTCTCGACCCTTCCGCCAATGGGAACAGTTTCTCTCTATCTACTCTGTCCAGACCCCTCATGATTTTGAACACCTCTATCATAGAATCATGGAAGATAGGAGCAGGAGTAGGCCAATTGGCCCCTCTAGCCTGCTCCGCCATTCAATGCGATCATGGCTGATCATCCAAATTCAGAACCCTGTCCCTGCTTTCTCCCCATATCCCTTGATCCCTTTAGCCTTAAGAAATATATCCAACTCCTTCTTGAATCTATTTAATGAATTGGCCTCTACTGCCTTCTGTGGCAGAGAGTTCCACAGGTTCACCACTCTCTGGGTGAAGAAATTCCTCCTCATTTCTGTCCTAAATGGCTTACCCCTTATCCTTAGACTGTGACCCCTGGTTCTGGACTCCCTGACCATCGGGAACATCCTTCCTGCATCCAGTCTGCCTAGTCCTGTCAGAATTTTATAAGTTTCAATGAGATCCCCTCTCATTCTTCTAAACTCCAGCGAGTATAAGCCCAATCGACCCAATCTCTCAAATATCCTTTCAATCTTCTCTGCTCTAAGGAGAACAACCCCAGCTTCTCCAGTCAATCCATGTAACTGAAGTCCCTCATCCCTGGAATAATTATAGTAAATCTCCTCCGCACCCTCTCCCAGGCCTTGACATCCTTCCTAAAATGCGGTGCCCAGAATCGGACACAATACTCCGGCTGCGGCTTAACCAGTGATCTATAAAGGTTTAGCATAACTTCCTTGCTTCTGTACCCTATGCCTCTATTAATAAATGTCAGAAGTCGCACAACACCAGGTTATAGTCCAACAGTTTTATTTGAAATCACAAGCTTTCGGTGTGATAAAGGGCATTTAGAAAGATTAACTGTAATCACCTGGCAGTGTTCTCTGACTATATATGCTGTGCCTATATGCATCTCTTCACTTCACCTGACGAAGGAGCAGCGCTCCGAAAGCTTGTGATTTCAAATAAAGCTGTTGGACTATAACCTGGTGTTGTGCGACTTCTCACTTTTGTCCACCCCAGTCCAACACCGGCATCTCCACATCATGTCTATTAATAAAGCCAAGGATCCCGTCTGCTTTTTTTAACACCCGTCTCAGCTTGTCCTCCCGCCTTCAAAGATTTGTGTGCATACACCTCCAGGTCTCTCTCTTCCTGCGCTCCCTTCGTGAAATTTGTTTCATAGTTTATAGTCCAAACTGCAGTCCGATAGGATATATGTTCCACCACTTTTCAACAAGTGGGCTCCGGTTCGAAATCTCCCCCGTTCTCACCTGCGGTGTTCATTTGGAAACGTTCTTTTTGCCTCTGTGTCCCACTCCGATTCCTTTTGTGTTTTGTCTTGCAGCATATCCACAGTCGCAGTGCCCTGGAGTGCGCCTACCGGACTCACCTGATCGCGGGCATTGGGTTCTACCAGCACCTGCTCCTGTACGTCCAGTCCCATTACCAGCTGGAACTGCACAGCTCCATTGACTGGACCCACGTCACCGACCCCCTCATAGGTCAGTGGTTCCCGGCCAGGGGGAAGCTAGTAAATTCATTCCTGGAAGATAGAGGCAAGAGGTCGAGCCGATTATTCGAGGGAGATCTCCCCCCCCCCCTGTTATCCCGCTCCGAGGTTGAGCGGTGCTGGGGCCAGACAGACCAGGTAGATTGCCGTTCGGGTCTGTGCTGAGCTCGACAGCAAGTGGAGTGGCCGCAAGGGGTGGATCAGTGGGCAGCACCCTCGCCTCTGAGTCAGAAGGTTGTGGGTTCAAGTCCCACTCCAGAGACTTGAGCACAAAAATCTAGGCTGACACTCCAGTGCCAGTACTGAGGGTGTCGGAGGTGCCGTCTCTCGGATGAGACGTTAAACCGAGGCCCCGTCTGGCCCTCTCGGGTGAATGTAAAAGATCTCACGGCCAATATTGGAAGAAGAGCAGGGGGGAGTTCTCCCCGGTGTCCTGGGCCAATGTTTATCCCTCAATCAACGTCACTTTAAAAAACAAAAATCAGCTCATTATCACATTGCTGTTTGTTGGATCTTGCTGTGCGCAAATTGGCTGCCGCGTTTCCTACATTACAACAGTGACCGCACTTCAGAAAGTACTTCATTGGCTGTAAAGTGCTTTGGGACGTCCTGAGGTGGTGAAAGGCGCGGGAGAAACGCGAGTCTGTCTGTCTTTTCTTTCAAAGCGCTTTACACCTTCCTCTCCTCCTGTACAGGCTGCAAGAAGCTGGTTACTGCTTCTGGCAAGGAAATGGAGTGGGCGCAAATGGCCTGTCACAGATGCCTGATGTACCTGGGGGACCTTGGTAAGTAGTGAGACGAGCCGGCCTTGCTCCCGAAGGGGGGGGGGGGAGTAGGAGTCTGAACGCGTGGGCTGGCTGCCCGGGGGAAGGGAATGCTGTCGTTGTCTTGTCTGTCTCTTTCCTTCTCTCCGTCACCTGTCTCGCGCAGGCCCCTCTCTTGGGAGGGAGCAGTGCCGCGCGATCCGTCTCAAAGCTTCGCTCTTCTCTTTCCTCCGCAGCCTGGCGCTGTGTGACGCCACCCCTCCCCCTCCCCCCCCTGATGGGCATCGACCTCCGAGACAGCCACTAAGGCCAAGCAGTCTGCACCTACAGGCAGAGCACGTTGCTTGCCTCCGTCTAAAGGCCTCTGCGGCGCTTGCCTCAGTCTCCGTACTAACTGGTGTTGGTCCAGCTTGGCGGGATGGGACGGGGTGGGGGGTAAGGGGGTGCGGCCCCTCATCAGCACAGGTGCCAGTCGTTCCACAGTGGATGCTCCCTCAAATGGAGGCGAGATCCCACCGCCTCAGGCGCCCGTTCCTGCAGCTGGGACGGGTCGGAAGGCAGTGCGCTGTGGCGCTGTGTCCTTCTCCGGGAGCTGCAGAGGGCCCGCCGGCCTGATTCGCGAGCCGGCGTACGGGGGTGGGGTTGGGAGGAGGTTTGAGGTTGCCGATCTCCTTGACAGGAACCGTCCGCTGAGGCCTGTGCTGCTGGAGAGGGCAGAGACAGGCTGGTGGGGCGAGGCAGCACATTCTATATTCCCTTCAACCGGTGGTATAATCGATGGTGTTTTTCTCCCCCCCACCCCTTAACTGGGTAGTATGATCGAGGCCCCCCTGCCCCCTCACCTGGTGGTATAATCGAGGGTCCCCCCCACTCACCGGGTGGTATAATCGAGGGCCCCCCCCCCTCACCTGGTGGTATAATCGAGGGTTCTTCCCCCTCCCCCCCCCCCCCCCCCCCCGCCCCCCTCCCCTCACTGGGTGGTATAATCGAGGGCCCCCCCCTCACCGGGTGGTATAATCGAGGCCCCCCCCCCCCCCCTCACCGGGTGGTATAATCGAGGGCCCCCCCCCCTCACCTGCTGGTACAATCGAGGGTCCCCCCACACCCTGGGTGGTATAATCGAGGGTGTTTCCCCCCCCCCTCTCACTTGGTGTTATAATCGAGGGCCCCCCCTTCTCACTGGGTGCTATAATCGAGGGTCCCCCCCCCTCTCACCGGGTGGTACAATCGAGGGTCCCCCCCTCTCACCGGGTGGTATAATCGAGGCCCACCCCCTCACCGGGTGGTATAATCGAGGGGCCCCCCCCCTCACCTGCTGGTACAATCGAGGGTCCCCCCACACCCTGGGTGGTATAATCGAGGGTGTGTGTCCCCTCTCACTGGGTGCTATAATCGAGGGCCCCCCCCCTCTCACTGGGTGCTATAATCGAGGGTCTCCCACCCCCCCCCCCCTCACCGGGTGGTACAATCGAGGGTCCCCCCCTCTCACCGGGTGGTACAATCGAGGGTCCCTCCACACTGCATGGTATAATCGCGGGTGTACCTGCCACCCCGCCCCCAAACCGGGTGGCATATTGAGGCCTCGCCGTGTCGGGTAATGGAGGTGGCGCTGTCTTTGCCGTAGCTTTACGCCTGCCCTGTCCTGTGTTTCAGCGCGTTACCAGAATGAGCTGGCGGGGGTGGACACGGAGCAGCTGGCCGAGCGGTTTTACCACCAGTCGCTGTCGGTGGCGCCTCAAGTGGGTGAGTGCGCCATTTGTTTTTTCCCCAGCTGCAGCTTGCGCCCTTTCGACGCTTTAACAGAATAAGTAAAGGTCCCCGAGCGCGCTCGCCTCTCCGCGGCACGAGGAAATCGGAGGCCGAGCCGGAGGTAGAGGTTAGGAGGGGTGACCGGAAGCTGGCCACGGAGGCGGAAGGGTTTACGGGCGGAGAGGGACGCAATGGGCTCGAGGCATGGCTGCCAATGGTGGGCTCAAGGAAGTGGGGATTTTTTCTGTTTCAGGAGCAGCTAGCAAACCAGAGGGGCGATGAGGAGAATTTGTTTAACGCAGCGAGTTGTTGTGATCTGGAATGCGCTGCCTGAAAGGGTGGAAGCAGATTCAATAGTAACTTTCAAAAGGGAATTGGATAAATACTTGGAAAAAGGATAATTTTGCAGGGCTGTGGGGAAAGAGCATTGGGGGGGGGCTGGTGAGTGGGACTATTTGGAGAGCTCTTTCAAAGAGGCACGATGGGCCGAATGGCCGCCTTCCGTGCTGTAAGCTTCTGAGATACATTTCAGATCCTGTGTTGGTCAGAATCTACTGTACGGAGCAGGAAGGCGCCAGGCACACTCGCTAGGCTGTTCAACGGAAGCAGATCTTGGGCGAATCGGTAGCGGGTGTACTAGAGGCAGGCAGGCACCCCTGGGCCGGGGGGGTGGGGGAGACGGTGAGCGAGGGGTGGGGGGGAAGCTGGAAGTTCTTGTTCTTGATCGCTACTGGAAAGTGTCAGGCGAGGGCAGGGTCGGGGCATGGCTGCGATGCCCTCCCCAGTCGAGCCGTGTGCCGGCACTCGCTGTCTAGGCCGACACTTTGAGGAGGGGTTGAATTCGCATGAGGGAAGGAGGCAAGACGCCATTTTGGGGGGCGTCGGGGTTGTGGGGGAAAGAGAGGGAGAAATGTTTTGCCTCGAGCAAAATTTTGTGTAATATCTGAATAGCGATAGGAAGTGGGAAACCACACACACACCATGTTCAGCCATTGGAAACCAAACAAGCACTTCAATTCAAAATGGCTGTCGTCGTCACTCAAAATGGCTGTTGTCGTCAATCAAAATGGCTGTCGTCGTCAATCAAAATGGCCATCGTCGTCAATCAAAAATGGCTGCCATTGCAAGTGGCTCAATTGTCTTGCTTATTTTTTTGGTTTGGTGCCTTCTCTGAATTGTCCTGCGCTCTCTTTCCAGGCATGCCCTTCAACCAGCTTGGGACGCTGGCTGGGAGTAAACATTACAACGTCGAGGCCACTTACTACTACCTCAGATGGTAGGTCGCACTGAGATTCCACAGCCGTGGCACGCAATCTTCGCTCTTTTAAAATAAAATATGGTGCAACCTGGGTGAAAGGCCAAAGTTCATAATAGCAGGGCGCTATCAAAACATCTGTAATATATATTTCAAATCTGGCCGTATCCTTTAGCGAATCCTCTGACTCACTGTGAACAACGCCAAGGGAGGTATGGCGGCAATATATTGGAAGTCTTGCATATAGTGAGGAGTTCTGTAAGTGTCACGCGGGCCTCCTGTCACGCTTTGTTGATCAACCCCCCCCTATCGTGTGTTCTGTGACTCTCAGCGAGCAATGTTGCGGGAGATCTGCTGGTCGGATGAAGAAAGGCCGAGGCCATTGATGCTCTTGGCGCTTTCATCTCTGCATCCGATGTGTTTGCCTCTCCCACCCCACCCGGCGGATCAGCCCTGGAGCTTTCTCGCGCTTCTATGAAGCTCGGCTGTGATGCCCTTTGTGTTGAATAGCCGACTCGCGCCCGCCGCCCGAGCTCGCTCACGAGAAGTGGCTGCTGGCATGGTGTACTGTCGGGCACCTGTGGCAACGTACCCTGGTATGGGTCTGTGTGCGTTTTGTTAAGGGAAGCTGGAACGGCGTTCAACACAGAGGGCTGCGGGGGGCGTCTAGCCGAGTACTCGCTGATTTTAGCGGGATGTCGGGGATGATCAGTAGTGTCGCGATTGCGCTGTACGGGCGTGCAAGGTTTAAAGGAGCCCGTCTGTGATGTTTGTTGATCGCGTCATAACGTTACGTGACCGTTTCTTTCTCCCTTCCCTCCTTCCCCCTTCCGCCGCCAGCATCCACTCCGAAATGCCTTTTGAAGGGGCCTACGGGAATCTGAAGCGGCTCTTCGACAAAGCTGCCAAGGCGTACCACCAGATACGCCGAACGGACGCCAAGAAACTCTCTGTGAACAAGCAAAGGTAGGGAGTGAAGTTGGCGTTGGGAGCAGCCCGCCTGTTTGTCCCTGTTCGCAGAACCTTGCAGCGCGGAAGGAGCCCGTTCGGTTTATCGTGCCCACTCCAGAGACTTGAGCCCGTAATCATTATCGTCTTGGGGTGTTTGTGGGAGCTTGCTGTGCGCAAATTGGCTGCTGCGTTTCCTACATTACAACAGTGACTGCACTTCCAAAAAAAAACTATTTAATTGGCCGTAAAGTGCTTTGGAGCGTCCCGAAAGGCGCTATAGAAATGCAAGAGCTTTATTTCTTTCGAACCTCTGTTGTTGTGTGATTTTTCTTAACCGCAATTGCCGCTCTAACCTTTAACCCCTGTGCTTGTTGTCAGGTCGAGAGACATCAAGCGCTTGTTGGTGAGCTTCATGTATCTGCAGAGCCTCCTTCAGCCCAGGAACAGGTAAAAGTCCCGTCCCATTCCCCCCCCAGTCTGCCTCTACGTCACCAGCGATCGCTCTCCTTTTTAAAGTAGGGCCGCGTCGCTCGCGGTCTTAAGTTCCCGGCGCGCAGGCTCGTGATTGGGCGCTAAGTCGGCGCTCGGAGGCGTCCATTGATTAACAACAACGAAAAGCAAGAGGTTGCGGGCCCTGCGGTTACATCCCCGGAAACGCTCCTCCGCGTCGAGGAATGTCCGATCGGGCCCCGAGGATGAACCGGAGTAATAGCAAGAGCGTGAAGGATGAGCTACCGGGCGAGACTAGAGAGGCTTCAGTCCGTAGAGGAGGCCACAGAATTCAACAGCGAGTTGTTGTGATCTGAAAGGGCGGTGGAAGCAGATTGAACAGTGACTTTCAAAAGGGAATCTGATAAATACTTGGAAAAGGAAAACATGCAGGGCTGTGGGGAAAGAGCAGGGAAGGAGTGGGACTAATTGGCTAGCTGTATTCAAAGAGCCGGCACAGGTACGAAGGGCCGAATGGCCTCCTGTGCTGTATGATTCTCCCGATTTATATAGAACCTTGGTTCGACCACACTTGGAGCACTGTGCACAGTTCTGGGCTCCATATTACAAAAGGGATATAGAGGCACTGGAGAAGGTTTAAAAAAGATTCACAGGTATCACCTCACATTTTGGGATCATCCTTATCAGGAAAGATTGAACAGGCTGGGGCTCTTTTTCTCTAGAAAAGAGAAGGCTGAGGGGTGATCTGATAGAGGTCTTTAAAATTATGAAAGGGTTTGATAGGGTAGACGTAGAGAAGATGTTTCCACTTGTGGGGGAGACCAGAACTAGGGGCCATGAATAGAAGATCGTCACTAATCAATCCAATCAGGAGAAACTTCTTTACCCAGAGAGTGGTGAGAATGTGGAACTTGCTCCCACAGGGAGTGGTTGAGGTGAAGAGCACAGATGCATTTAAGGGGAAGCTGGATAAACACTTGAGGGAGAAAGGAATAGAAGGATTTGCTGATTGGGTGAGATGAAGCGGGGTGGGAGGAGGCTGGTGTGGAGCATAAACACCGGCATGGAGCAGTTGGGCCAATTGGCCTGTTTCTGTGTAGTACATTCTGTTTAAGGTGGGGGCCAGGGGAGCTCATCGAGGTGTATAAAGTACGAAGTGGGATAGATAAGGAGGCGGCAATATCACTTCCCTGGGAGTGTTTGATGGGACAGCGTAGAGGGAGCTTTACACTGTATCTAACCTGTGCTGTACCTGCCCTGGGAGTGTTTGATGGGGACAGTGTAGAGGGAGCTTTACTCTGCATCTAACCCGTGCTGTACCTGCACTGGGAGGGTTTGATGGGACAGTGTAGAGGGAGCTTTACTCTGTATCTAACCCGTGCTGTACCTGCCCTGGGAGTGTTACAAAGCCTAATGGTTGGGAGGCAGACATGAGCTCGGCTCCCTGAGATTTCATTTGTTACATAGCACGTACAGCACCCAAACGGGCAATGGT
Source organism: Squalus acanthias (assembly GCA_030390025.1). Lineage (NCBI taxonomy): Eukaryota > Metazoa > Chordata > Chondrichthyes > Squaliformes > Squalidae > Squalus > Squalus acanthias. Next base: position 49,144,038 of record CM059447.1, on the reverse strand, counting down.
AGCAAGGCTAAAGGACATCAGCTAGTTAATGAAAACGACATTTGTTCATTTTTTTTCCCACTCTGGGAATAAATATTTGGAATAATTGTACAGTTGGGTGGTAGAGACCGACAGGAGGGATACCGTTGGTAGCGAGGCTGGCAAGAATTAGGGTATCCCCTCCAGAGGGCCAGGTTTTGACGGGTCAGATAGCTTTTCTCGGGCGCTGCTTCCTTGACTCTCTTGGGTCACTAAGGTTTGCTATGGACTGTTCCTCGGGTGTCTGAATATTTCTCCCCGCTCTCTCCCATCTCCCCAGCACTGTAGACGTGGAGGTGACGTCCATTTGCCAGACAGTCCTGGAGGATTTCAACCTCTGCCTCTTCTACCTGCCCTCGAACCTCAATCACAGCACCTCCAGCGAGGAGGAGGAGGACTACGACAGAGGCTACAGCTTTCTGCCCGACCTGCTGATCTTCAGGATGATTGTCATCTGCCTGATGAGCGTGCACAGTCTCAAAAAGACAGGTAAGGTCTTCGGGGAGCTTGCTGGATTCGCACCGAGGGTTGGTGTTGGTGTATCTTGGGAACATGGAGAGCCCTTGGGTCAAATGTCCATCAAAGGGGACAGCAGACCCAAAGAGTCCTGGCACAGCCCTGAGGCAACCGTGACGAGAATCTCTACTCCCTTGAGGAAGTCTCGCTGCAATTGTACAGGGCCTTGGTGAGACCACACCTGGAGTACTGTGCACAGTTTTGGTCTCCTTATCTAAGGAAGGATATACTTGCCTTGGAGGCGGCGCAGCGAAGGTTCACTAAATTGATTCCTGGGATGCGAGGGTTGTCGTATGAGGAGAGATTGAGTAGACTGGGCCTATATTCTCTGGAGTTTAGAAGAATGAGAGGTGATCTCATTGAAACGTATAAAATTCTTGAGCGCTTGACAGGGTAGATGCAGGGAGGATGTTTCCCCCGGCTGGAGAGTCTAGAACTAGGAGTTACAGTCTCAGAATAGGGGGTCGGCCATTTAGGACTGAGATGAGAAGAAATTTCTTCACTCAGAGTTGTGAAACTTTGGAATTCTCTATCCCAGAGGGCTGTGGATGCTCAGTCGATGAGTATATTCAAGACTGAGATCC
>CM059447.1:49132920-49137920 GCA_030390025.1 Squalus acanthias | reverse complement strand
GAATCGTAGGCGTTTAGGGTACAGAAGGAGGCCATTCAGCCCCATTGTGTCTGTAAATGTGAGAAGTCGCACAACACCAGGTTATAGTCCAACAGTTTTATTTGAAATCACAAGCTTTCGGAGCGCTGCTCCTTCATCAGGTGAAGTGAAGAGATGCATATAGGCACGGCATATATAGTCAGAGAACACAGCCAGATGATTACAGTTAATCTTTCCAACTGCCCTTTATCACACCTCGGCAGAGAGAACTGACTATATATGCTGTGCCTATATGCATCCCTTCACTTCACCTGACGAAGGAGCAGCGCTCCGAAAGCTTGTGATTTCAAATAAAGCTGTTGGACTATAACCTGGTGTTGTGCGACTTCTCACATTTGTCCACCCCAGTCCAACACCGGCATCTCCACATCATTGTGTCTGTGCCAGCCTAATCCCACTTTCCAGCTCTTGGTCCGTAGCCCTGTAGATTACATCACTTCAAGCGCATATCCAAGTACTTTTTTAAATGCGGTGAGGGTTTCTGCCCCCTACCACCCTTTCAGGCAGTGAGTTCCAGACCCCCACCACCCTCTGGGTGGAAAAAAAAAAGTTTGCCTCACTTCCCCTTTGTTCCGGCTCTTTGCAGTCGACACCTCCCTTCGCCGCGTAGACATAAATAGAGTCCGGACACTGCAGCATAGGTTGACCTGATCGCCACTGCCTTCCATTAGCTGTTCACTCCTCCAGTTCCGGCCTCTCGCGCATCCCCCCTGATTCCCATCGCTCTACCATTGGCGGCCGCGCCTTCAGCCGCCTGGGGCCCTAAGCTCTGGAATTCCCTCCCTAAACCTCTCCGCCTCTCCTCCTTAAAACCTACCTCTTCGACCAAACTTTTTGGTCACCTGCCCTAACATCTCATGTGGCTGGGTGCCAATTTTTTTTTTTTTGACAACGCTCCCGTGAAGCGCCTCGGGGATGTTTTATTACGATAAAGGCGCTGTGCAAATACAAATTGTTGTTGCATTTACTCACTAGTCGAGGAGCGTGGACTGCGCGAACAAGCCCGAGTAAACGAGAGCGGGATGCTGGAAATCTGTAACCGGGAAATGCTAACCAAACATTAACCAGGTCGCGTTGACTTGGCAAATAAGAACAGCCAACGCTGCCGGCAGGCCAAGGCAGCGGCTGCGGAGAGGGCAACGTCTCGGGTCGCTGGTCGTGGCGTTAACGTTTCTGGTGGAAGGATGTCGAGCTGCAACGTTAATGCTGTTTTTCTCTCTCCGCTGACGCCGCCTTGGCCTGCTGAGTGTTTCCAGCATTGTCTTGTTTTTATTTGCTCGGTCAACAAGCCCTGGTTAATGTTCGGTTATCTTTGTGTGCACAGATCCCCCTCTGAGTGGTGCTGGGGGAGGGGCGTACTGAGCGGCGACTGCAGTTTAAGTATGCCGCAGGTCAGAGTGGACCTGGTAGCAATGGGGCAGAAGGTCGCTGCGCGGAAGGAACTCGGAGTACCGTAATGGCGCTATCGCTGTTCTACCGACCGTTGCGGATAGCGGGCGAATCGCCGCGCGCAGGAGCGCGCCCGCTACAAGCTGGCGGGGACTGTTATTTCTGTGTCACATTTCCGCGGCGTGGCTCTGTATCCCAGACACCGCCGCTCCGCATTCTCCTCGCCATTGCCGTCCCCCTGATCGCCACCTCCCGAGCGCCCAGGACTGCCAGCGGGCCCCCCTCCCCCCTCGCACGGTTGCATTGTTGCGGCACGCACCGTGCTCTGACGCCTGTGTCTCTTGCAGAGCTCCCAGAGTCTGTGGAATCGCCTGTCGGTGCTGTTGAACATGTTGCCCGAGGGAAGCAAGATGAGAGAACCAGGTATGTCTGGGTTGGGAACAGGAGGGTTGCTGGTTGAGTGCCTTAACTGTTAAAAAACCCCCTTATAGCACGACAGCGCTGGAGGAAAGAACTCGCATTGCCCGGTTGAGCAACGCCTCGATTTTAAAATTCTCATCCTTGTTTTCAAATCCCTCCATGGCCTCCTCGTCCTCTCCCTCTGTAACCTCCCCCAGCCCCTGTAACCTCCCCCAGCCCCTGCAACCCTCCGAGATCTCTGCGCTCCTCCAATTCCAGCCTCTCGCGCATCCCCGATTTCCATCGCTCCGCCATTGGCGGCCGTGCCTTCAGCTGCCTGGACCCCGAGCTCTGGAATTCCCTCCCTAAACCTCTCCGCCTCTCTCTCCTCCTTTAAGACGCTCCTTAAAACCGACCTCTTTGACCAAGCTTTTGGTCGCCTGTCCTAATATCTCCTCATGTGGCTCGGTGTCCAATTTTGTCTGATAATCGCTCCTGTGGAGCACCTTGGGATGTTTTACTACATTAAAGGCGCTGTATAAATGCAAATTGTTATATATTACCTAATCCCAAAGCGCCAATTAATTATTTTTGAAATGCAGTCACTGTTGTGTATGCATGTATGCAGCCATTTCGCACACAGCACGATCCCACAAACAGCAAATGACCTGTTGATCTGTTTCTGGTGGTGTTGGTTGAGGGAGGAATGTTGGCCCAGGACACCAGGGAGAACGCCGCCCCCCCCCCAGCTCTTCTTCCAATATTCATGTATTGTTCCACCTGAAGAAGCAGACTGGGCCTCGGCTTAATGTCTCATTGAAAGACGGCACCGCCGACGTTTTAGTTGGTTCGTTTGCGGGCTGTGGGCGCCGCTCGCTGGCAAGGCCGGCGTTTATCGCCTGCCCCTCGTTGCCCTGGAGAAGGTGGTGGTGAGCCGCCTTCTCGAACTGTAGCGGCTTCGATACAACCGAGGGGCTCGTTCAATCATTCAGAGGGCAGTTTAAGAGTCAACCATGTTGCTGTGGGACTGGTGTCACATATACCCGGCCAGACCGGGTAAGGACGGCAGATTTCCTCCCTTCCTGAGTGAGTGAACCGGGTGGGTTTTTACGACAATCCAACAGCTTCATGGTCACTCTTACTGGTACCAGTTTTTTTTTTCCAGATTTGAACCAGTGTTCTCTGGTTTATTTGTCCAGATTGGGATTACTCGTCCAGTAACATAACCACGACACGACTGTACCCCAGTGCAGCGCTCCCTCCGTGCTGCTGCTGCTGCTGCTGCTTCTTAGGCAGTCCCTCGGAACCGAGGATGACTTGCTTCCACACTAAGAATGAGTTCTCAGGTGACTGATGAGTCCAATGTGGGACCTACAGTCTCTGTCACAGGTGGGGCAGACGGTGGTTGAAGGGGCGGGTGGGTGGGGTGCTTGGGTTGACGTGCGCTCCTTCCGCTGCCTGCGCTTGGCTTCCACTTGCTCCCGGCGAAGAGACTCGAGGTGTTCGGCGCCTTCCCGGATGCTTCTCCTCCACTTTGTGCGGTCTTGGGCCAGGGATTCCCAGGTGTCGGTGGGGATGTTGCATTTTTTTCAAGCAGGCTTTGAGGGTGTCCTTGAAGCGTTTCCTTCGCCCACCTGGGGCTCTCTTGTCGTGTCGGAGCTCCGAGTAGAGCGCTTGTTTTGGGAGTCTCGTATCGGGCTGATCGAGTGTGGTCAGAGCTTCGATGCTGGGGATGGTGGCCTGAGCGAGAACACTGACGTTGGTGCGCCTATCCTGCCAATCCCTCAGTGCTGCACAGTGAGTGTCCGCCTGGACCGCGTACTGCTTGTCCTTTAGGCTGGAAGACGAGTGCATTATCCTGGCTATTAACTGAGGCACACCCCCCCCCCCCCCCCCCCAACCAAACCCCAGGAGCAGGAATGACACCAGCGAGGCACCGAGCAGTTCCAGGGGAGCTCTGCAGTGTCTCGACTCGTGTCCTTTGTAAATCCTCCTTCAGTTTGCAAGATTGAACAGGCTGGGGCTCTTTTTTTTAAAAGAAAAAGGAATGCTGAGGGGTGACCTGTTAGAGGTCTTGAAAATGATGAAGAATTTGATGGGGTAGACAAGGGAGGAGATGTTTCCACTTGTGGGGGGAGACCAGAACTAGAGGCCATCAATATAAGAGAGTCACCAATAAATCCAATGGGGAATTCAGGAGAAGCTTCTTTACCCAGAGAGTGGTGAGAATGTGGAACTCGCTACCACAGGGAGTGGTTGAGGCGAAGAGTATCGACGCATTTAAGGGGAAGCTGGATAAACACATGAGGGAGAAAGGAATAGAAGGATATGCTGATGGGGTGAGATGAAGAGGGGTGGGAGGAGGCTGGTGTGGAGCAGAAACACCGGCACGGAGCAGTGGGCCGAATGGCCTGTTTCTGTGCTGTTTAAAAAATTCAGTGTAACTCTCTTCTGTTCTTGCCTGTTTTTCCTCCTCCCCCCCCCCCCCAGGCGTGTCCTTCCGTGATGGGGTCGTCCGTCTGCTGAGCCACTGCGAGGAGCCAGACCTGGTCCAGGCCGTGCTGCTTCCCGAAGACACTGCGCTCCGCTACCTCCCCGTCCTCCGGAGCGCGCACAGGAAGCTGGAGGCGGAGCAGACCAGCCTGGCAGCGAGCACACTGGAAGAGGTGAGGGAACGGGAGAGGCAGGAGGGACACACACACACACACCCCGCAGTTTGGCTGGGATAAAGACGGAACATGTCGGAAATACTCAACAGGTCGGGCAGCATCTGTGGATAGAGAAACAGAGTTAGCGTTTCGTCAGAACTGGAAGAGGTTAGAGATGCAACAGGTTTTAAGTAAGTGCAGGGGAGGAAAGAAGAAAAGGCAAGCTCTGTGATAGGGTGGGAGGCAGGAGATTCAAAGACAAAAGGGATGATGGTGCGAGGCAAAAGGAGATGGTAAAGGGACAAGTAAAGAAACAAAAGATGAGGTGTAAATGGGTTGTCAGAATCAACAGCTGCCGTCTGGAAAAAATAGGGGGCAGAGGTTATGGTCTGAAATTGTTGAACTCGACGTTAAGTCCGGAAGGCTGTAAAGTGCCTAATCGGAAGATGAGGTGCTGTTCCTCGAGCTTACGCTGAGCTTCATTGGGACAGTCTAAGAGGCCGAGGACGGAGAGGTGGGAGTGGG